>QJPP01003356.1:0-319365 GCA_003996215.1 Jaltomata sinuosa | reverse complement strand
CTTTAATACTCCAGATTGTACAGTAGAATTGTTTCCTCAGAAACTTAGGCAACTTCATGCGTTGATCCAATTCCTCCAATCATGCCTCATCTTTGAGGTAGTGTAGATATTAAAGTTAAGATTCCTATCAGTATGATTCTCTTAGATAGAGCCATCATAAAGTTAATAGACTGCACAAGTGCTTGAGAGGAGCCCACTAGTGCTTTAGAGTTTACTAATCCAAAAGTAGGTACCATGTTCCACTCATGTAATTGAGCCTACAGAAGAATATGCTCTCAGAACCTCTTCCAGAACCTTTACTATGAAAGGTCCCTTAACCAATAAGGAATGGTTCCTTAAGCGCTTGGGTAGAATAGTCACTCATCAATCAGTATGAATTGAGATGTTATGGGCCATAAGTAGCAGAATGTCCTCAGAACTAGATGTACGAATTCATAAGTATAGTAGCTATAAGATGTATATGTGATGCCTAGATGAATCAATTTTTTTTAACTAAGTCATGAGATAAAGAAGAGAACCTTAAGCATTAAAAGGTAGATGTGTACCCAGAGTAGTATGTTGTTGCATGATATTTAGGATATTATACATATATGATGTTGAGACCCTTAGTATGATTTTAATTCAGCTGTTTTGGGTGATGTGAACTTAGAGATGTGATACTAGTAGATGAATAAGCAAAGGTTAGATTGCTAAGCGTTAGAAAAAGTGGTTATCTACACCAGTAGGAGTCTGAGTCCTCTAGTGATTGTTATAAGGGTAAAGAGGAAGCTAAGAGATGCCTAAGAAGAAGATCTAGCAAGGGTTTAGCATCTTCAGTTATAGCCTATCA
Source organism: Jaltomata sinuosa (assembly GCA_003996215.1). Lineage (NCBI taxonomy): Eukaryota > Viridiplantae > Streptophyta > Magnoliopsida > Solanales > Solanaceae > Jaltomata > Jaltomata sinuosa. The sequence goes on along the minus strand of QJPP01003356.1, from coordinate 318,536 downwards.
GGGAGAGTTTAGCATCCAGGAATACAGTGATACCCTAACCTTACAAAAGTTAGTTATTATAGACTAGTTTGGGAGAACGATCCGCAGACTTAAAGGGGTGACATATGAGCTAAGGGAGAGATGATAAAATGAAGAACCAAGTCGAGTCTTGTGAATCAACCAGTACAGAATTCTAGAAAGGGCTATGATGGGATATCGATCCATTCTTATTCCAGCAGATTTCATAGCACTTCAGTCTAGGTGACACTATACTCAGATGTATTTGTGTCATTTTCACGGATAAGTACACGCACTTCATACAAATTCATGTCCATACTCAGCTCTTAGAACAAATAGAAATTGCTCCAGACAGAGATTCCAGTCTTACTCTATGATTCTATGAATCCCAGCTTCATTTTATAAGGCTCTCAATATATATGTAAACTCATGTCTCACAGTATGCTCAGTTCTATGTACTCAGTTCAGTCCTCAGGATACGCCTTAATGGCTAATGGAACCAGTCTATAACCTATATATGCTCAGATCAGATTTCTTAAACAGTTTGTGCTTATGATTTCCTTACTCTAACCATGCTTCACGTGTCCAAAATGTGAGACACTCAGCCCTTGACACTTTACTTCTCAGACCTCACCTTGAGTGGCTAGATCACACTAAGTATAAGTCAAGACCGATTATTATTCCTTCATTTGTGATACTCATGCTCCCATTCTATTCGTGATGAAATACATGCGGGCTTTTCTTTGTGGTACTAGTGACCGATTGATTAGAGTTCAAGGTTAGTTGATTTTCGTGATAAGAAGGAATATCATTCTTGGGAGATAACTCTAGATGCAAGAGAATTAGTCGAGATAGGCTTGAACATGGTGAAAGAAAGTAGTTAGACTCAGACTTTGGCATCTATATTTGCACTGGGGGAAATTTTCGTTGCAAATGGTGAGTGTGGTATTCAGAGAAGTTGTTACAGCTAAAAAGGGTGGTTCTAAGCTTAAAAGCTATCGACCGTATTGTCTATGGTAGGAATAGGCTTTTTCTTACTCCCTCCCAAGGGTGCACATACCGTAGGTCCAGTGGTTTCCGATAGCAAGATAGTAGACTCCTCACATCAAACTAGTTAAGACCTGCCTATAAACATTCCTAAGGCCATAAGGCCTTATGCTCCGTTCAATCTATGCTAGTAAGTTCAGTTTAGAAAAGAATAGTCTTCTTGTATAGTTATTCCTCTTAGTTTTATGTTTCTTTTACTCAATGTAATTTCTAAAAATGCGTGCAATATTTATGAGTTTCAGCTAAGTTCCTACGCTCAATTCGGACCATTTATCATGCTGGATATTCAGTTTTATGTCCTATCAGTGTTCTCATGCTCTTAGTATGCATATGTGCCTACTGAACCCAGCTCAGTTCATATTTAAGTCAGAAATTTTTTACCATGTCAGTACATAAGCTTTTAGAACTCAGTTGGTGGGATTGCAACTCTTTCCCCACATTCTCAGCCTAGTTAGTCTTCATTCGAAAACGAATGATCCAAAGGGGGAGATATTGTAACACCTCAAAAATTCTAAGAAAAGATTTAAACCGTTTAGATGAGTGTGATGATCATTTCTTTAGTGTGGTGAGTGCCTTGGATGTGAATCATATTCATAACGAACTCCTATAAGCAAGTTAAGTTGAAAGCACCCCAACCAAAGAAGTTTCCATGTAAGACTAAACTAGTATCATCTTCAAATGATCACACCTCATAAAATATGAAGAGTTAGGTTGCCTAGAACCCAAAAAATTAAAGGCCTTTAAGTCTTCTTTCCAACGCCACTGACTGTGCATTAATCCGAGTCTGGAGTAAAAAGTTATCATTATTTTACTGCAGCACTGCCAGTGACTATGGAAGTAATGACGAACCGTGGTTTGGAACCATGGTCCGTACTGTGACTCGTGAAAACAGACCTGCAACCTATAATTTTCACCTCCAAAATGACGAGTTGGTTCACGATTCGTATACCAAAACCACGGTCCGTAGTATGACCCGTTTGACTTATGCATTCTCAAACATTTATACTTGGTCCAGTTTTCAGCCATACTTTCAGTATATACATGTTTCTCACAATTTTTAAGTTAGCTCATATCTCACATGCTCAGTACATTCAAAGTACTGAACGCATTCATTCCTTGTGTTGCATCATTTTATGATGCAGGTTCCAGTGCTAGCTCCTAGGATCATGGTCAGACAGATCACAGGTTCCAGTCAGCATGGGATGAGTTCTCCTTCTTTGGGAACTCCAGTCAGTAGTAGTCATAGTTGTCCCTTTTAAGTTTTATATATTAATTAGAGATAGTTGGGGGTCATGTCCCGGCTAACTGTAGTCAGTGTTAATAGAGGCTTCATAGAAAGACAGTCAGTCAGTTAGTTGTAATAGTTTCAAATGCTATTGTATCTCAGATTATGAAAGATTAATTTAGTTATAATAATTCTTTCAAGAACTCGGCACAAATTCAGCTTTCGCATAATATATTTCAGTTTATCTATTATCTTTCAGTATATATCTCAACTTTATGTCAAGCCATGAATAAGCTTGGGGTCACTTGTGACTCTAATCACCATGTCACATCTAGGGTGTAGGCTCGGTGCATGACAAACTTAGTATCAGAGCACAGAATTCAAGTGTCCTAGGGTGTCTATGAATTCGTGTCTAGTAAAGTCTTGCGGAATGGTACGGAGACATCTGTACTTTTCTTCGAGGGGCTATAGGGCATTTAGGAATTGTTTCCCTTCTTTCATACTCCAGATTGTGCAGTAGAACTGTTTCCTCAGAAACTTAGGCAAATTCATGCATTGATCCAATTCCTCCAACCATGCCTCATCTTCGAGGTAGTTGAGACAGTAAAGTTCAGATTCCTATCAGTATGATGCTCTTAGATAGAGCCATCAGAAAGTTAAGAGACTGAATAAGGACTTGAGAGGAGCCCACTAGTGCTTTAGAGTCTACTAATCCAAAAGTAGGTACCATTTTCCACTCGTGCAGTTGAGCCTATAGTAGAATGTGCTCTAAGACCCTCTTCCAGAATCTTTACTATTTATGGTGCCTTAACCCTTAAGGAATGGTTCCTTAAGCCCTTGGGTAGTATAGTCACTTATCAGTCAGTGTGAATTGAGATGTTATGGGCCATAAGTAGCAGAATGACCTCAGAACTAGATGTACGAATTCAGAAGTATAGTAGTTATAAGATGTATATGTGATGCCTAGATGAATAAGAAAATTTTGACTTTCATGAGATAAAGAAGAGAACCTTAAGCATTAGAAAGGTAGATGTGTACCCAGAGTAGTATGTTGTTGTATGATATTTAGGATATTATACATATATGATGTTGAGACCATTAGTATAGTTTTAATTCAGCTGTTTTGGGTGGATGTGAACTTAGAGATATGATACTAGTAGATGAATAAGCAAAGGTCAGATTGCTAAGTGTTAGAAGAAGTGGTTATCTACACCAGTAAGAGTCTGAGTCCTCAAGTGATTGTCGTAAGGGTAAAGAGGAAGCTAAGAGATACCTCAGAAGAAGACCTAGCAAGGGTTTAGCATCTTCAGTTATATCCTATCAGGGAGAGTTTAGCATCCAAGAATACTGTGATACCCCGACCATACAAGAGTTAGTTATTATAGACTACTTTGGGAGAATGATCCGCAGACTTTGAGGGGTGACGTTTGATCTAATGGAGAGAGGATAGAATGAAGAACCAAGTTGAGTCTTGTGACTCAACCAGTACAGAATTCTAGAAAGGGCTATGATGGGATATCGATCTATTCTTATTCCAGCAGATTTCCTAGCACTTCAGTCTAGGTGACACTATATTTAGACGTATTTGTGTCATACTCATGGATAAGTTCATACAATCCATACGAATTCATGTCCATACTCAGCTCTTAGAACAAACAGATATTGCTCCAGACAGCGATTCCATATGCACTCAGCTTCATTTCATAAGGCTCTTAATATATCTCTAAACTCATATCTCACAGTATGCTCAGTTCTATGCACTCAGTTCAGTCCCCAGAATATGCCTTAATGGCTAATGGCACCAATCTATATTCTGTATATGATCAGATCAGATTTCTTGAATAGTTTGTGCTTATGATTTCCTTACTCTAACCATGCTTCAAGTGTCCAGAATATGAGATACTCAGGCCTTGACACTTGACTTCTCAGACCTCACCTTGAGTGGCTAGATCACACTAAGTATAAGTCAAGACTGATTAGTATTCCTTTATTTGTGTTGCTCATGCTCCCACTCTATTCGTGATGAAATACATGCAGGCTTTTTTGTGTGGTACTAGTGACCCGTTGATTAGAGTTCAAGGTTTGTCGATTTTCGTGATAAGAAGGAATATCATTCTTAGGAGATAACTCTAGATGCAAGAGATTTAGTCGAGATAGGCTTGAACATGGTGAAGGAAAGTAGCTAGACTCAGACTTTGGCATCTATATGTGCATTGGGGTATATTTTAGTTGAAAATGGTGAGTGTGGTATTCAAAGAAGTTGTTGCAGCTAAAAAGGGTGGTTCTAAGCTTAAAAGCTACCGACCGTATTGTCTAAGGTAGGAACAGGATTTTTCTTACTCCCTCCCAAGGGTGCACATACCGTATGTCCAGTGGCTTTAGATAGAAAGATAGTAGACTCCTCACATCAAACCAGTTAATACCTACCTGTAATCATTCCTAAGGCCAGAAGGCCCTACGCTCAGTTCAATCCATGCTAGTAAGTTCAGTTTAGAATAGAGTAGTCTTCTTGTATAGTTATTTCTCTCAGTTTTATGTTCCTTTCACTTAATGTAATTTTTAAGAATGCGTGCAATATTTATGAGTTTTAGCTAAGTCCCTACTCTCAATTTGGACCAGTTATCATGTTGGATATTTAGTTTTATGTCCTATCAGTGTTCTCATGCTCTTAGTATGCATATGTGCCTCATGCACCTAGCTCAGTTGATATTTCAGTCAGAAATCATTTACCATGTCAGTACTTCAGCTATTAGAATTCAGTTGGCGGGATTGCAACTCTTTGTTAGTCTTCATTCGAGAACGAATGATACCAAGGGGGAGATATTGTAACACCCCGAATATTCTAGGCAAAGATTCAAACCATTTTGATGAGTGTGATAATCATTTCCCTAGTGTGGTCAGTACCTTGGATGTGAATCATGTTCATAAGGAACTCCTATAAGCATGTTAAGTTGAAAGCACCCCCAACCAAAGAAGTTTTCATCTAAGACTAAACTAATATCATCTTCAAATGATTACACCTCCTAAAATATAAGAGTTACGTATCCTAGAACAATCAAAATTAAAGGCCTTTGTGTCTTCTTTCCAACGCCACCAACTGTGCATTAATCCGAGTCTGGAGTTAAAAGTTATCATTATTTTACTACAACACTACCAGTGACTATGGACGAGATGATGAACCGTGGTTCTGAATCATGGTCCGTACTGTTACTCGTGAAAACAGACCTACAACCTCTAATTTTCACCTCCAACATGATGAGTTGGTTCAAGACCTGTATACCAAAACCACGGTCCGTAGTATGACCTGTGGTTTGTCAATTTTTAGCCTTTCTTCCAGATTTCACGGGTGACTTCACGGGTCATTATTTCAAACAACGGCCCATCCTGTATCTCAAGGAATTACCTTAAAAGAACCCCCAGAACTTAAAGAGAGAACTACGACTCAGTTAACGGTTCGTCATTCAGAACCACGATCCGTCAACCAATCCGTGGTTCTATATTCCGAGAATTTTAGCAGTGTTTAATTTAATTTCCTAGGGGTAATTCAGACCATTCTTTTTTCTTTTAGCTCAGACTATAAATAGTTTTGGACTTATTTTATTATGTAAAATACCTCCAGACTATCAAATTTCCTCACTTTTTCTCTCAAGTCCATTTCAAAGAAGAAAAGAGCGTTCTTCTTCAAATTTCAGACCTAGGGTTCTTCTCCAAAGCTTCAAACCTCAGTTTCAGTTCAAGAATCTTCTACAACAAGGTATGTGGGATTTCAATGAGGGTTTCCTTTCACCCTCATTCACAAAGTTTCAGATTTTAGTATGATTTTACCAGTTATGATTCTAGGGTTCTTACCCAAACATGAATTCTTCTATGAATTTGATTTCTTGATAATTCTTCATGACTACTATCCTAATTAGAACTATATTTACATGAATTCTTGAAATTAGGTTTCAAAATCCAATATTTTTGGGAAAACCAGGTCTTAGCATGATTTTACAATATTTTCTCAAAATGTAGCTTTTTCTTCAGAATTCAGTCCAGCTTGTCAATATTTAGTCTAAACAAGTTTAAACTTCTTCACGATGATTTTTGATTATGAGTTTTGTGTCAAGACAAGTATGCATAATTCTCTATCACTTCAGTCCAGTTGTTTTAAGTACAAAAGAACTATGCATGATTTAGCAGGCTTCGGCCTACCTTCAGTATAACCTACAAGATATGTTTTAAATATGGACATTTTGACATTCATATATGTCACATGATACAAACTGTTCTCTTGCGTTATTCAGGTACGCAGTCTGTCAGAATTACATGATTAAAATGCTTCAGTCTCTGTATTAGTTTGCATTCTCAGATTATATCAGTAATTGAGTTGTCCAGTGTTTCAGTTTGTATTCATAGCTTTATATTAGGTTGGGAGTAGGCTTAGTACTGAGCGGATGAAGGGATAAAGGCTCTGTTGTTCGCTTTAGGCATAGACCTTTAGTAGCAGTCCCTAAGTCCCAGAACTATGGTGCCACCGTAGGTATAAAGGGGTTCAGCTGTCATATTAGGCTGGTCACGTTTGTCCCTCGTGGACATCAATTTAGTGGATCCACGTCAGATTCATTTGTACCCTTGGAAAGGTATGAACACCCTTCCATCCAAGGTAACAGGTTGGACCTATAGTTAGCTCTAATTGGGGTATGCCAGTTAATAGTATCTCCCACATTCCTACATTTCAGATTCATTATTGCATCACCTTGTAGTTAGTTATTCAGATTAGTTCAGTATTATACAGTTGCATGTCTATATACTTGGTCATTTCATCAACTTATATTATATAGTTGCATTCAGTACAATACATCAGTATTTTTAGCATGCTCAGTAGAAGAAACTCTCCTAAGGATTTACTTTAAACATGACTCATGGTTTTCAGCTCAGTTGTACTAATTCATGACTTATAAAATAACTCATCTTTTTAGTCTATAGATATCCAAGTAACCGTTTTACATATGTTTAGATATAATGATCTCATAATTATAATTCAGAAATACGATTTACACTCTCTTCAGCAAAAGAGTTTATATTCTACAGTTTGACTTATGCATTCTCAGACATTTATACTTGGTCCAGTTTTCAACCATACTTTCAGTATATACATGTTTCTCATAATTTTTTAGTTAGTTCATATCTCACATGCTCAGTACATTCAAAGTTCTGACCGCATTCATTCCTTGTGCTGCATCATTTTATGATATAGTTTCCAGTGCTAGCTCCTAGGATCATGGTTCAGACAGATCGCAGCTTCCAGTTAGCAGGGGATGAGTTTTCTTTCTTTGGGAACTCCAGTCAGTAGTAGTCATAGTTATCCCTTTTCAGTTTTTTATGTTGATTAGAGATAGTTGGGGGTCATGTCCCGGCTAACTGTAGTTAGTGTTAATAGAGGCTTCATAGAGAGACAGTCAGTCAGTTAGTTGTAACAGTTTCAAATGCTATTGTATCTCAGATTATGAAAGCTTTATTTTGTTTTAATATTTCTTTCAAGAGCTCGGCACAAATTCTTCTTTCGCATAATATATTGTAGTTTATCTATTATCTTTCAGTATATATCTCAGTTGTTTGACAGGCCATGGATTAGCTTAGGGTCACTTGTGACACTAAGCACCATGTCTCATCCAGGGTATAGGGTCGGGGCATGACATCCACCCTACCGTAATTATCAAGTAAAAACACAATGTAGGCAAAGGAAAGGATGCCTGAAGTCCACGGTTGCCATCTAGCTATTGAAAATTTTGCATACACCTTCAACACACCCATCTGGATCAAAACCACTCTGTCTACCGTACTAGTACACAAAGCACCAACTCTGAAAGAATTTCAACATACCATGACTCTTGGCCCATATGAGCCGACTCTAACCAACGGTGGAACCCCATATAACAGATAACCTCTCAAAGAACCATCCTAATCAAGCCTCTAACTCTTGCAACACCAAATATTACCATCGATTTCAAAATACTATAAAATTGTGAAGTAACCCCGTTGGTCTCAACCAGGACAATTTGATCACGCATACTGCATACAATCTCTAAACTTTGAACTGATACCGCTAAATATATCCAACAAAGGTAAAATGGACCTCAACTCTGGCAGAAACTTGGCTAGAACTTGACAAGTCTATCCTAATCAAATGGTTAGAGAAGGACTGGTTGTCCAAGGCCAACGGCCAATCCAAAACTAAAGGAGAGATGCTAAACTTCCCCCAATCACTTCTTTCCAGTTCAAAAGATGTTTCAACCCAATAGAACCTTCCACGAACCATCCGATGTAACTAGCTAACCCATGATTCTGAAACCTAACTCTAATATGCAATCAATGCCTCTGTCAAACCTCTGAGTAAACCCATACACTATAAATGAACACTTATAGGAACCAGAGCCAACTAAGCTCTAAATATACAATTTTCCCAATCTGTAGATGCTACTGAGACTTGGTACCTCCAAAGAGTATGAAGAGGAAAGCACAGTCGATGCAACAAGCTCCCAAAGGTAGTACTGGAAGAGGCCACTACCCCAACCTCTTAAGAGAAGGAAATCTGGCCTCAAATCCATCAAAGGAAAAGCCACTGCATTTTGTAGTCGGTCGAATCACATAAAAACTCACTAACGTAAGAAAACCTTCCGTCTTCACCTCAGTCAGCTACTAGTAACTCATACACACAGATGACATCTCAGTTAGCTATCCAAAATCCACGCATATATGTAAGGAGTCATCACCCTCTTTTTCTAACCAAACGAAACCCTTTTCAAGGATACACTGAACCTGACAAACTCTTTCTCAAAGGACCCTGGAGCTGTTCCTTTACCTTCAAAGACTCCACTAGCGGCACTTGATAAAGTAGGAAAAGGGATAGGCCGAATGCCTAACTCAACCATAAAATACTAAGAGCAACACTCAACTGCAATGCAACAATAAAAACTCGACCATGTTGCTATAGTCAAATTTCCACCAAAATGATACGATCATAACTCATCCCAACTGGAACTGGGGAAAACAATTAAAATAACCTAACCAGACTAGAAACAAAAGAACCACGGGAGCAACCCATTCACAAGATAACATCCAAAACAAACTAAGATAACAAGGATCAACTTTAACCCCTCGGCAAGAGCAAAACCATCTAGTACCCGCTTGCATAATAAACATAAATCTCCTTAAGACAAAACAACAATCTTCAACACATAACCACCGGTATCACAACAAACCAACAGAAGGACTTCTAGCGAATGCTGGGGAATGGCCTAGGCAACAATGACCCCAGACCTCTAGGAATCGAATAACATAAAACAAATTATAGAACCACAGGGAAGAACCATAAAAGAGGCTAACATGACCTACCTACGAGTCACAACTCTAGGTAGTCCACTCTCAAGGATAGCACACCCTATCCACTACTAAAATGAAATAACCCACCAAGGAATGATATGTATAAACACTACAACTCAAGTAGTAAAACAACTAAACAAGAAAAATAGGTAGTCGTATGAGCAAATACACAAAAAGAGGGGAATCACAACGCGAACAACAACAGCACTAGCTAACGGTAAACAAAGCCATACATGTCGCAATGATATCATGAACCTCTAGCTCTGGCCCACTAAGAGGGGCATTGGACTGATGATGTCTAACTCTGGACTGAGTAGTCAAAGCTGAAGGCTCGATCATCCCTCACCGAAGATAATCTCTAAAATAGTGACCAACCACTCCACAACTGTAAAAACCTAAGGAAGCCCAGCTATGACGTACGGTGCCTGTCGACTCAGGATGGATACCTGAACCACTTAACTAAAAGCCACCTCTAACCATCTGGGGACCACCCTTACAACTCCTCGCAATACCTGTAGCTTCCTGGAGACCACCCCTACTACCCTACATAATACCTCTAGCCGATGGTACTAGAGTCATAGGAGATATGACCTGCTGACCCTGCTGACTGGAAGGTGTGATCATGGGGAAATCCCTAGCAAAGTGCCCATGCTCACCGCACTGAAAACAACTTTTACTTGATGAAGTATGACGGGAAGATCTCATTGGACCTGATCGGCCTCCATGGCCTATACACCCTGAATGCAAACCTCGAAGAACCTGACCCATACCATGTCTACTCTACTTAACATGTCCTATACAACCAACCTATGAAACCTGTGGGGCCACCGAAACTGCCCTGCTAGATAGGAAGCAATGAAACTGATCCCTAGAAGAATCCCTTACCTAGAATCTGAGAACCCCGAATCTATCCTGACAATGGCGCCTCTTAACACTACCTCGATAAGCCTCATGGCATAAACCCTCTATAGCCTAAGAATGATCAACAACTTGAAGAAAGATAGTCCCAACGGTAACCAAGTGCTCGATCAGCAAATAATGTGGTGAAATCAAACCTCCTATAGTACTCTGAACTCTTTTAAACTCTATAGGCACATCCCTAACAGTGCTCCTATCCATATTGTGAAACCTAGCATAATACTACAATATCGACATACAACCCTATTGAAGACCTGTAAGCTCAACCCTAATTGAAGCACCGCTTGAAGAACCCAATACTTCCCCAACCTAAGGTACTGAAACACCTACAGGAGGACTCAGAGTCCTAACCATGCTATCCTGAAGAACTGGGGTAGCATGAAGCCCTACCAAAGGCTGGGCTGGCCTAAAACCCCCTAACTTATCCGGTAAACTCTCACTCTGAAATCCTGACTCTAACAGAAGAACTGAAGCAACAGGCACACAAGCCTCGACATCACCTGTTGTCGCACTCGTCATACGTATCTGAGAAGGAATGAAACAAATTAAGATAAAAAATTGATAGATCTAGAAACACATGATAAGGAGCCAAGAAGATGGAAATTTTCCTAACAATGCCTTGTAGCCTCCCACAGATAGGATACAAATGTCATCATACCTAATTGTGAGACTCTATGTAAACACTTGCTTTTGTACTGATTATTCGGTAATCTACCAACTTATTAAGCTTATATCCATGGATTATTGCTCTATTTTGAATAAATTTAAAGGTTCTTATGGCCTTTATTGATGTCTATGAGGTATTTTTGATAGATGATGATAAACAAGGAAATGGACCCAAAAAGATCTCAAAAGGAGTAAAGTGTGAAGTGTTAGAAAAAGCTAAAGATTCTGACTGGAGATGTGGTGGCTGTGCAACACGCAGAGGCCAAGATACAAACCGCACCTCCTTCGCACAAAGCTGTAAAAGTCCTGAAGAGTCTGTTAAGGGGTGCGGTCACTGTGCGATGCACACATTCTAAGGTGCAAACTGCACCTCCTTCACACGGAGCTCCAAAAGATAGTTGAAGTCACTAGTTCAACTGAAGGCTATGTGCGACGCGCACATCACAAAGTGCGAATCGTACATCGCACTGCTCACCTCTTAAAGGGCATTTTTGTCCTAATTTTTAGTGATGTTTTTTGAAACTATAAAAGTCCTATTTAGGACTAACTGTAAAAAACCTTTATCATTCCTAAATATTTTGATTCCTAAATATTTTGAAGAGCTTTTTGCTTGGAGACTAAGTTTTTCACCTCCATTGAGAAGAGGGTTTCAATATAATTCTCTTGGTTAACACTTGTGTGCTCACATTGAAGCTAGAACTTGAGATTCAAATATAATGGAAGAGATTTTGAATTACCCAGCTGGTATCTCTTTCTCTCTTGCTATGAGTGGCTAAATTCTCCTGTCTAGGGGTTCATTGATGATGGGTGCTTAACAAATGGGTGTGGGTGTTATTTATTCTTGCTTATAATTGCTTAATTAACATGGGTCTAGTAATTTAACCAAATTTTAATCCTAAAATTGGTGGTTCCAAACATTAATTTTCATTACTTGACTATGTGATTGCTTGAGAAAGGATTTCATGATTTCGGATGTGAAACTACTAGTGGGAACTTGGGATTCCACACAGATTTGAGGCTAGAGATAACTCTTATTGATGGAATCACCCATTTAAGGGTCTAAGCTAGAGATAGTGTGACCTCCCCAAGCTAATATTGGTTGTTTATTGATCAAACTAATGATGCTCTAACCGAGATCATCAGATATAAGATTGTTGATTGCGAGATAAGAAATTATTACCCTTGACCAATGTTGTTCATGTCATTAAGCGAGAATAGGTATGAATGGATAATCACCTTATACCATAACTAAAGCCCCATCGGATATGTATCCCTAGTCATCTAGTCAACTTGGTACACCCACTTTTGTTTTAATGCTTTTTAATTGAATTGTGATTGTAGTGACAACAGACCAATTCCCACATCCTTTTACTTATTATTTTGAGCATTTACTCTCGTTTTGAACTCAATTCATTACAATATCTATTTAGCTACTCCAAGTCCCTTGGGTACGACCCCGACACTTATTGGGATTATAAATTTTGTTTGTTGCACGATCACTGTGGCCTCCTACTTTAGAGAGCACGATTTGGGCATTCATCAATGGAGTCGTTACTGGGGACTTGAGTTGTTAGCTATTTTTTATTGTTGATTTGAAATCATCTTCAGAGTACTTGTTTCTTTTGATTTTGTTTATTGTTTGTGGTTCATTGAACAGGCTAGCCTATGAATGAGGCTAACGATAACGAGAGTGTTGATGGCTTCATGGATGGCGACGAGGTTGAGCCTATGATGCAAGAGGGTGTAGGTGCAATCCGCCTACCCCCCACGGTGGGAAAAGTTGTCTTTCAGGTGACTAGAACCATGATCCACTTAATCCAAATGAAAGGCCTATTTGGTGGAGCAGCACATAAAGATGCCAACCGGCATATTTGGAATTTTGCGGAGATTTTCCAACCATTCATCTTTCAACATATTTCCCAAGAGTCCATCCGATTGCGCCTATTCCCTTTTTCCTTGAAGGAAGAAGTCATGGCATGGTTGAAAGAGTTTCTGGATGATTCTATCACATGTTGGGCCAAGTTGGTTGAGGCATTTACATTGAGATTCTTTCGTCCATCTCGAATGATGAAGCTAAGAGATGAGATTACCAACTTTAGGCAGCTCCCAAATGAGCCTTTACATGAGGGTTGGCTAATATTCAAAAAAAAAAAGCTTCTCTTGTGTCCAAATCATGAGTTTTTAAGCAATATGCTGCTACAAAGCTTCTATAGATCATTGAACTCTATGAATAAGTGGGTGGCTGATAATCTTGGAGGAGGTACCTTCATGGACTTAAAGTTTCACATTGTCTCGACTTTGTTAGAGAGAATGACAAAGACCAATCAAACTTGGCACACAAGAGAAGAGGATGTGCAAACTTTGGGAGGACCTTCATCCATCTTGGTTAGTAAAAAAAGGAAAAAGGAGGAGGATCGAGATGAGACAATGGCCAAAATAATGACACGAATTGATTTGATGGCTAAGCATGTGATGGGAGATGGTGATGCTAAGATAGTGAATGCAGTGAGTATACCGGAAATCAAAGGAAGTGATGATGAGCTCATGACTGTGGTTGATGGGAAGCTATGTTTTGTGTCAGTGGGTTCTCGCCCCGGGTGTTATTGATAAGTCGGTAATCTACCAACTTATTGAGCCTAAATCCATGAATTATTGTATGTTTTGAATTGATTTAAAAGTTCTTATGTACTTTATTGATGTCTATGCAGATACTTTTGATAGAAGATGAAGAACAAGGATATGGACCCAAAAAGATCCAAAAAGGAGCTAAGTGTGAAGAGTTGAGAAAGGTTGAAGAATCTGCCATGGGATGTGGTGGTTGTGTGACACGCACAAGCTGAGGTGCGGTTAGCACCTCCTCCGCACGAAGCTAAGTTAATGAAGATTCTATAAAGAAGTGTGGTCACTGTGCGATGCGAACATCCCATGGTGCAAAATGCAGCACCTTCGCACAAAGCCCACAATTTCAGCTGAAGTCACTGGTCGAGTTGAAGTAGATGTGCAACACACATATTGCGACATGTGAACCGCACATTGCACCGCATACCTCTCAAAAGGATAAACTTGTCCTAAATTTATGTGATGACTTGGGAACATATAAAAGGCCATTTTAGGCCTAATTTATATATTCAATACTTCAGACCTGAGTTTTATAGATAGTTCTTGCTTTGTAAACAATTTTCCACCTCCATTGAGAAGAGGGTTTCAATCCAACTCTCTTGGTTAATAATTTGTGTGCCTAATTTAATTCTAGAACTTGAGATTCATCTATAATGGATGGGAATTTGACTTACCCAGATAGTATCTCTTCTTCTCCTACTATAAGTGGTTAAATTCTCTTGTCTAGGGGTGTATTGATGATGGGTGCTTAGCTAATGGGTGTGGGTGTTGTTAATTCACCTTTATAATTTCTTATTTGACATTGGTCTAGTAATTTCACCAAGTTTTAATCCTAGAATTGGTGGTTGCAAATATTAATTTACATTAATTAGCTATGTGATTGCTCGGGAGAGAATTTCATAGCTGTGGATGTGAAATTACTAGTGGGTACTTGGCAATCCATCTAGATTGGAGGCTAAGAATAGCTCTAGTCGCAGGAATCTCCCATTTAAGTGTCCGAGTTAGGAATAGTACAACCTCCCCAATCTAATATTGGTTAATTGTTTATCACATCGATGATATTATAACCAAAATAATCAGAAATATGGATCTTGATCGGAAGATAGCATTCCACACCTATGACCAATGCTATTCATGTCAATAGGTGAGAGTAGAAGTGAATTAATGATTATCCCATCCTATAGCTAATGCCCCATCGGATATGCATCCCTACTCTTCTAAATCACTTGGTAAACCCATATTTAGTTTTATTACTTATTGTTGAATTGTCTTAGTAGTGACAACTTTCCCAATTCCCCCAATCTTTTTACTTGTTTTTGTTTAAGCAATTACTCTCGCCTTGAAATCAACTCATACAATCTCTAGTTGGCTAAGTCAAGTCCCTTGGGTACGACCCCGACATCCATTGGGTTTATAAATTTGGTTTTGTTGCACGTTCATAGTGTCCTCGTAATCGGAGAGCACGATTTGAGCATTCGTTAAAAATGGCGCCGTTGCTGAGGACTTGAGTGTTAGTTAATTTTTTATTGTTGTTTGGAAGTCAAATTGAGAGTATTTGTTTTCTTTTACTTTTTGTTGTTTGTGTTGATTGAGTAGGCTAGCGATGAATGAAGCCGATGATAATGAGAGCGTTGGTGGCTTCCACAATGCCAACGCTACTTAGCCTATGATGCAAGAAGGTGTAGGTGCAATTCTCCTACCCCCCACAGTGAGAAATGTTATCCTCCACGTGACAAGCACCATGCTCCACTTGATTCAAATGTAGGGCCTATTTGGTGGAGCGGCCCATGAAGATGCAAACCAGCATATTCAAAATTTTGTGGAGATTTTCCAACCATACATCATTCAAAACATCTCCCAAGAGTCCATCCGATTGCGCCTATTCCCTTTCTCTTTGACGGGGGAATCCACGGCGTGGTTAGAGAAAGTGTCGGACAGCTCCATCACATCTTGGGCCGAGTTTGTTGAGTAGTTCACTTCAAGATTATTCCCTCTTTCTTGTATGATGCAACTAAGAGACGAGATCATCAAGTTTAGGCAACTTCCGGATGAACCATTACATAAGGCTTGGTTGAGGTTAAAAAAAATGTATCTTATGTCCAAGCCATGGGTTGTCGGAGAACGTGTTGCTCCAAAGTTTCTACCGGTTATTAAGCTCTTTGAACAAATCAGTGGTTGATAACCTTGGAGGTGGAACCTTCATGGATATGGGATTTCTTATTGCCTCAGCTTTCTTAGAAAGGATGACGAAAACCAACCGAGCTTGGTATAAACAAGAAACCGATGTACCAACCTTGGGAGCAACCTCATGCATCTTGATTAATTAAGTTAAAAAGAGAAAAGAGAGTCAAGATAAGACAATGGCCAAAATAATGACAAAATTCAATCTTTTCGCAAAACATGTGATTGATACTAAGGAGGCGAGTGTTGTACATGTGCCAAAAATAAGAGCTACCAATGATGAACTTATGATGGTGGTGGATGGCAAGTTGTGTTTTGTGTCGGTGGGTTCTCATCCCGCGTATTATCGCCCAAAGGAAGAGAACCAAGGTTGGAAATGAGATGAGTGGGACAGGTATGGTGAGCGATACAACTATCAAAGTGCATATGTAAACCCAAATAGATCGGATCCCCTCCACCAACCAACTACAAGCAACCCCGAGCATTCCAAGTTAGAGGACATGCGGTCCTTGGTACTAAAAAAGTGGATACAACACACGCCGGGGTGCATGATCTTAAAAATGAGGTCTCCACACTTCATAGAACTGTGAGCTCTTATTCAACCTCCATCAAGCAACTTGAAATCCAAGTGGATCATCTTTCCAGTAAAATGACTCTGGGGGTAAAGATACTACCTCTTAGTGGTGCCACTACGAACTCTAGACATGATGGGCACATCATGGCCATCATTACTAGGAGTGGCCGAACAACTGGTGAGACAAGGGAACCCGTTATGGAACCGGTCACAAAACCAAAAGAGCCTACTGTTGAACTAGACAAGAAGCTAAGAGATGAAGAGGTGGTGCATGAGAATTTAAATGACATTGTGGAGGTAAGAAAAGAACCTGAAACACCAAGTACCCCGAGATATGTTGGAAGTGATAAAGACAAGGAAGAGGTCAAGACCCCTCCCCAAGTGGTCATTGATGACAAGGTGGACTCTCCTCTTGTACAAAGCATTTTGACCACAACACCCAAAGGACCTCCTCCGTACCCTCATCGGTTAAATAAGAAGAAGGAAGAGCAAAAATTTGGCAAGTTTGTTGACATATTCAGCAAGTTGTCCATAAATATACCATTGGTCGAAGCTCTAATACAGATGCCAGGGTACTCCAAATTTATGAAAGAGTTAATTAAAAAAGAAGAAGGTGGTTGAAGTTGACACTGTTGAGATGTCCCACAGTTGTAGTGCAGTAATGACTAGCAATGTGGCTACAAAGAGAGATGACCTGGGTGCATTCATTATACCATGTACGATTGGTTTTTTTGTATTTCGAAGGGCCTTGTGCAACTTGGGGGCAAGCATCAACTTGATGCCCCTTATAATTTTTCAGAAGCTAGGGTTGGGGACTCCCAAGACTACATCTATGCGTCTACTTATGGTTGATAGGCCTATTAAGCGCCCTGTGGGAATCTTGTTTGACGTATTGGTAAAAGTGGACAAACTAATTCTTCCTGCGGATTTTTTCATCTTGGACTGTGAGGTAGATTTAGAAGTGCCCATAATCTTGGGACGACCATTATTAGCCACTGGGCGGGTCCTTGTTGATGTCGAACTTGGAGAACTCAAATTCCGAGTGGGGGATGATGTAGTGACCTTCAATGTTTGCCAATCTACTAAGCCTCCACACGATTTAAGAGTCCTATCGGTTATAGAATTTGAGGAAAAATGGGATTATACCCTTGGAGAGTGTGAAGAGTGTAAAACGCCCGCAATTGATTCACTGCAATGTGAATAACATGATGGCATCTCTAGGGTGTCGATGGAGAAACTAAACTTATTGGAATGGGACCACGCCAACCGGATTGGCATGTCTTCAGACAATGGTTGAGGATTGAGGTACTATCATTGTGCCGCGACGTAAAATCAAGCACTTCTTGGGAGGCAACCCAAGTATCTTTTCTTTAATTTTCTTCACTTTTGTTGTTTTTAGTATTTTTAGGGAGTTCATGAAGTGGAAAGAAAATCAGTGCAAAAGGGGGCTGCAATGGGGCATGCGGAGCCTTATGCGGACCGCACAAGAAACTGTGTAGGTCGCACAATGCACCGCACTCAAAAATAAAATGACTGGAAAGACATTAGAAAAATTGGAGGTGATGTGCGCTGAGTCGTGCGGACTGCACGAGCCCAGTTGCGCGTCGCACCTCCATCGCATAGCAGCACATATGCTTGGGCAAACCCAGGGGTGAAAGAATTATTGTGTGATATGCCATATGATCCGCACCTTGCCTGGTGTGAATCGCATGTCACGGTGCACAGAAGGTAGTTTTTAAATTTTCATTGACCTGACCCATTCACCGACCCGACCCGGTTCAAATTTTTTGTCTCTTCTAATTAAACCCTCCTCCTTCATCACTTTCACCTCATTTCTCTTCCTAACTTCAAAAATTCTCTCCCAAAATTTACCCTAAAGCCCTCAAAGTCTCGCTAAACCTTCTCCTCCACTAACCCAACTATTTCCATCACTACACTGTAACTACCACTATCGGTCTCCAGTGAGGTCCACGTGGTTCATCTTTGTTAATGTTCAAAATCTTGAATTTTTACTCTTCTCATCAAAATCTTCACTTGTGGTAAGTTCCCCGACATTAAATAGTTGTTTTTATGATAGTTGGGAACTCATACTGTGAAGCATGCTTAGTGGAATCATCATGTTGATTTGGGTGAGATCCAAAAATTTTGGGTCCCCAATTTTGTGTTGTTTTGATAATATATCTTAGAATCAACTTGGTAGGGATTTGATTTTATGTATGCATGTTGATTAGTAGTAATGTTTAGCCTTGAAATCTGTGTTGGGGTGAAGTCTGAGTAACCCACTCCTGACTAACGAATGATTGGGCCCGATGATAGATTGGGTGATGTCGTTCTTAAGGGCAAATCATCATTTGTCACGAAGTTTTGATTGATAGTTAACTATTGAGGTTGAATGTTGCTAATTGTACGCCCTTGATCTTTGTTTAAAATATATTTGGCGTGTACGCTCTTGTAAGAAAGGGGATTAATTGTTGCTACGCTTATTGGTGCCAATTATTGAAAGAAAGGCTTGATGTTCTCGATGATAGATATGGTAACGTCCATCTTAAGGGAAGTAGTGGAGTCCTTTCTTGCTTGTTTTGATGTCAATGGAAACCCGGAGAAGTCTGAGTACCCAAAAGTTATAGTCATGATACCCCATAGCTCTTGTCAATGTGGAAGTAGTTTGCCATGTGGTGTCTAGTGCCCTAATACCTCTTGCTCTATGAATCACATGTGCAATCTACAAGAACGCAAGGAATCATGTAATCAATTGTGTCTTTGCATATTTTGCATATGATGCATAGGTCCACTATGCATCGAATTTAACCTGAACATGCAACTGAGTTACTGCTTCAAGGGGCAAAGTATAGTGCGATGCGCACTTTCTCTAGTGTGGTTCGCACCATCTTCGCACCATAAAATCAAACCTCTGGCAGGAGTCTGTTGACTCGTAAGATGGCATATGTGACGCGCACTATGCCTAGTGCATTTCGCATGTGGTTTGCACGAGTCAACAAATCCCTACCCTCCTTTACTTGCCACTTTGCTGAATTCCTCACTCTTTAGTAGTTTTGAATATATTTATAGTGCATGCCACTAACGCCCACTCATAGGAATATGTCCTCTAACAGGCACCATAAAAAACGATGTGCCCTGAAGCACACTCCAAATGCAGGAATCCCAACACAAGAAGCAGAGCATGTTGAGTCAGGGATTCACTTCGCGCTTAAGAGAATGGAATACTATTACCTTGAGTTCAGGAAGCCCCCATTCTTGGAATAAAAGGGGTTCAACATAGATGATTTCCAAGAGGAATTCCCAAACATGCCAAAGCAATTTTGCATAAGATCTTGGGAACATTTCTCCAAAACACCAGGCCTTTACTTTCCTGAGTTGGTACGGGAATTCTACGCTTCATACCGGGCCTGTATTGACATACTCAATACTAAAGGCCCACTAAGAAAGTCACCATGACTCAAGTCAGTATGGGTACGGGGTAAAGAGGTGGACATTACCTCGAAAGCCATTCATTCTACAATATGGGATGATGAACCAATCCCTGAATCAAGGTTTATGGAATGTGTAGCGATAAAGTATGAGGAATACAAATCGGTTACTAGTGTGATTGCAGCAGGAAACCCTTTTGGGCCACCACAAGGGGGCAGATTTATCGCTCAGATCTAAGATTTGAAGACCGCATGTGGCTTGACTCTGTGAGCACAAGGCTCATCCCGACCATCCACACCACTAAAGTAACCATTGAGATGGGCATTCTTCTTGCATACATCATGAGAGGCCTCAGATTAAATGAGGGCAAGATTATAGACGAACATCTCAATAAGAAAGCATGACATGACTCCACATCCATGGCATTCCCCGTGCTCATCACTATTCTATGTATCCAATCTGGATGCCCCTTGTTTCGAGGACTTGACAAGGCTAATCAAGATAAAGTAATGGTTTGCCTAAACACAAAGAGGGATAAATATGCTTCACACATCAAAATGAGGCAGCTCGACCAAACCTCTGATGCCACCACACTCAGGACTCAAGGTAAGAACATTGTGCATGATAAAGAAAGGAATTCACCCGCATCTAAAAGAACCTAGAGCACTTCACATGGTGCATCAGGAGCCACTCTTTCAGGTGATTTATTCAATCTTGCTCAACTTACCAAAAAAAATGAGGAATTTTTGCATAAGTTGGCCCGAGAAATCCCAGCTTTGATTCAATCTGCAATCAAGTCAGCCCTAAAACCGGTTGTGTCAAGTGTGAGAAAACTATGTGCTAGAGTGGAAACTATGGAAACAGAGGTTGAGAGGTTCAAGAAAATGATCCCGCTTGTTGAATCAAATTGGGATCTTAACCTACCGGCCCCAAGATCGATCTCTCCTACAAGATATACTATCCCTTTTATTAATTGGTGCACAAGTTGGGATCCTGATGAAGAAGAAAAATCTGAGTTGCAAGAGAAAGAGACACCAGTCGAGATTACTCCAGACAATATAGATTCGGTCGCCCACCATCAACCATCACCTCCAACACCATATGTGAGGAAATGGGGACTTCAGCAAAAATGGTTCTCGTATCATGAGTCAATGACGTGTGAGGACATGTGGTTGGTGGAGCCCTCAAGCTGCCTTAAGGTCTGGTGGGATCCATCGATTCCTGTATTGGAAAGGTTTCAGCTAGATCCATCACATTCTTACATACCACCACCGGCATCTCGACCACCTCATCAGTTCTATTCATGAAGGAGGTGCCATAATCATCATTAGCCTGCTCAGGGATGCTTTGGCACTCATTCTTATTTGGTTATCTATTTGTGCATCGTGGGCTATGCTTTTTTTAAGTTTGGGGGAGTTTGTAACTATTAAAATCATGATGCTTGTTGTGATTGACATTGCCCTCGCCAGGCCTTTAGACTATGTTTTGTTTTAGACTGTGTTTTTGATTTACTTTTTACCTTGAGCTTAATTGTGCCCTCCCTGGGCTTGAATTTTATTGATTGTGTTCCCCGTTGGTCTTACATGCCCCATTGTTCCACCACCTGTGCCTTGCAAATGTGCTAAATGCTGATGCCTAGGCTTGTTCTTGAATGAAATTATGAGCGCAAATTTAGTTATTACCTTGTTAATAGTAGTGTAGAAATAAACTACAAGGGTTTTCTTAATACTGTGATTATTTCCCAAGGAGCAAAAGTTTTGATTATTCACTTTTTATTTTCTTTTATTTTTGTGTGTCGAATCAGGTTGGTGTTTCTCTATGATAGATTGAGAGGCGACTTTTTTAAGGAAAAATGCCAAGTTTTAGTGTAGAATTGAGTCCGTAAGTGCTTGTCTCAAAATGGGCCCAACAAAAAAAAAATCATGGCATATTTATTTTTTAAAATGAAAGGAAGAAGGGAAATGAATTTTTAAGGAAAAGCATTCTGTTGTCATGACTTGCACACTTTTGCTTTGGCTTGATTGATTCATAAATGAGTGTGTAATGAACTCGAAATAGCTTGTCAAAAGTCATTTGCCCCAATTGATTGTGCGACTAATGAATGAAGTCTTGTGGCATGATGCCTTGTGTGGTGAGGCTATACCTTGATTCTTGTGCATAAGTGTCATCAAGAACTTGCCCCAAATCTGATTCAAGGTGAAATTCTAGGTGTAACCAAGTTTGGAAGATGACCTTAGCCCCTTTTTGATAAGCCACTTCACCCAAATGACTTCCCAATGACATCAAATCCTAGTGAACCCCTTTGAGCTTGTGACCATTCTTTGGCACCTTGTCAACAGCTTGACCTTTTTGGAACCTTTACTTTTGCACCCATCCTCCCTAATAACTTGAAAATGAAAAGTAGGCTAAAAGCTTAAGTTTGGGGGGGGGGGTTACAAAATACAACATAGACAAATGCCTATGTTTGGGGGTGCATATGATTAAATGAGGAGAAGAAATGAAGTGAACTTCAAGTGTAAGGTAGCACCTTAATTTCAAATTGAAAATTGCTCCAAAAATATCAATCCAATGAGCAAATTGAAAAGCAAAAATTGGTGCTACCAAGTGAAGGTGATATAAGGTGTGAATGATCATGAGTTAAAAAAAGAAGGAGAAATCTTGGGTTGTGCGAGGGAGGATTAAGGTGAAGTTGAAATGGAAAAATGTGAGCGGTGTTCAAAATAAGAACAAAGAGCATTAGGGAGGTGTAGTCACTAGAACCAAATTATATCCTCACCTTAGCCCTAGACAATATCGTAACTCGACAATATTTTGTGATTCCGAGCTTGGCTACCCAACATTAGTGGTGATCTACATGAAGGGAAAGCCTATGACTCGACGCGTATGCACTTGAACTTCCTTGAGAGAGTGAGACTCTTCTTGCTTCTCTTATAATCCTATGTTTTGATAATTGAATGATGGTGAGTGGGATTCACTCTTGTGGCGAGTGGCATCATGCGCTCGAATTGAAGCATAGAGTCTCCATTTTCAATTGAGGGGAATGAATGAGACAAGTTGTGTGGAAAATCTTGACGCAAACCTTGACGGTACATGCCAATGACTTGAGAAGCTTAAATGTCTTATTTTGAATGGAAAATTTCCTTGATCTTAAATGAGAAATGATGTCCTTTTGGAACGGGTTTTGAAATGACCGATTGCCTTGAGTTTGTGGTGGTCCAAATTGAGATGAGCATAGTAGTTGAGTCCTTTGTTTGAGTCTTTGGTTTGTTTGTTTTTCTTAAATTTTTAGTGTAGAGTATTCTTTTGTGCCTTGATTGAGCCTTAGCATAATTCATTCCTTGCTTTGTGGGTATCTTGCTTGAGGACAAGCAATAGTTCAAGTTTGGAGGTTTGCTATGTTTTGAATTGATTTAGAGGTTGTTATGGACTTTATTTATGTCTATGTAGGTAATTTTGATAGAAGATGAAGAACAACGATATGGACCCAAAAAGAGCCAAAAAAGAGCTAAGTGTGAAGAGTTGAGAAAAGCTGAAGAATCTGCCATGAGATACGGTGGTTGTGCGACACGCACAAGATGAGGTGTTGTTCACAGCTCCTCTACATGAAGCTACCAAAGTTGCTGAAGATTCTGCAAAGGAGTGCAGTCACTGTGCGACGCACACATCCTGTGGTGCGAAATGCACCACCTTCGCACGAAGCCCAAAATTTCAGTTGAAGTCACTGGTTGAGTTGAACTAGGTGTGCGACGTGCATATTGCGACTTGCGAATTGCACATCGCACCACATACCTCTCGAAAGTTCAAACTTGACCGAAATATATGTGACTACTTGGGAACATATAAAAGGCCAATTTAGGCCCAATTTCTATATACAATACTTGAGACCTGAGTTTTAGAGATAGTTCTTGCTTTGTAAACAATTTTCCACCTCTTTTGAGAAGAGGGTTTCAATCCAACTCTCTTGGTTAACAATTTGTGTGCCTATTTTGATTCTAGAACTTGAGATTCAGCTATAATGGATGGGAATTTGACTTACCCAGATGGTATCTCTTCTTCTCCTACTATGTGTGGCTAAATTCTCTTATCTAGGGGTTTATTGATGATGGGTGCTTAGCTAATGGGCGTGGGTATTGTTAATTCACCTTTATAATTGCTTATTTGACATGGGTCTAGTAATTTCACCAAGTTTTAATCCTAAAATTGGTGGTTGCAAACATTAATTTACATTACTTAGCTATGTGATTTCTCGGGAGAGAATTTCATAGTTGTCGATGTGAAATTGCTAGTGGGTACTTGGCAATCCATGGAATAGCTCTAATCGCAGGAATCTCCCATTTGAGGGTCCAAACTAGGAATAGGACGACCTCCCTAGGCTAATGTTGGTTGATTACTTATCACACCGATGATGTTCTAACCGAAATCATCGGAAATGTGGATGTTGATCGGAAGATAGTATTCCACACCTATGACTAATGTTATTCATGTCAATAGGTTAGAGAAGAAGTGAATTAATGATTACCCCATCCTATAGCTAATGCCCCATAGGATATGCATCCCTAGTCTTCTAAATCACTTGGTACACCCATCTTTAGTTTTATTACTTATTGTTGAATTGTGTTAGTAGTGACAACTTTCCCAATTCCCCCAATCTTTTTACTTGTTTTTGTTTAAGTAATTACTCTCGCCTTGAAATCAACTCATACAATCTCTAGTTGGCTAAGTCAAGTCCCTTGGGCACGACCCCGAAATCCGTTGGGTTTATAAATTTGGTTTTTTTTCACGATCATTGTGGCCTCCTAATTGGAGAGCACGATTTGAGCATTCATTAGTTATCGCCCAAGGAAGGAGAACCAAGTTTGGATACTAGACAAAGAGAGGGACAAAAATTTGCATGATAGAGACAAATATGGTGATTGCTTTAATCACCAGAGATCTAATCCTTACATTCCTTCGAACAAGGCAGACTCTCTCTACCAACCAGGCACAAGCAACCCCGGCCAATCCAAGTTGGAGGACATGTTATCCTTGGTTCTTAAGAAGGTGGACACCACAAATACGGGAGTGAGCGAGCTAAAGAGTGAGGTCTTAACACTTCACCAAACTTTGAGCTCCCACTTAACCTCAATCAAACATTTGGAGGCCCAAATAAACCACCTCTCAAGCCAAATAAACTCAAGGATGAAAGGGACATTGCCTAGTGACACCATTGCCAATACAAAGAATGATTGATTGGGTAGTGTCGTCGTGCCACGATGTTAAATCAAGCGCTGCTTGGGAGGCAACCCAAGTTTCTTTATTTGTTTTTGGTTATCTTTTGTTGTTTTTGGTGTTTTTTTAGGGAATGCATGAAGGTTAAAATGAACAAGGAAAAGCAGGGAAAAAAAGGGGTCGTGCAGTGGACTGTGCAGACCGCACAATCATTTGTGCGTGTCGCACAACCTCTCGCATGACAAATCAGAATGCCTGAAGGAAATTTGAAAGTTTGGAGGTGACGTGCGCTAGGCCGTGCAGACCGCACGAGCCCAAGTGTACATCACACCTCTGTCGCATGGTGAAACAAATGCTTGGGCAAACCCAGGGGAGAAAAAGGGGCATGTGCGATACGACATGCGGTCAGCACATTCTCTTGTGCGAACCACATGTCACGGTGCATAAGTGGTAAGTTTGAAATTTAATTGATCGACCCAACCCGGAGATGACCCGACTGACTTTTCTTCTTCTTTTTCTTTTAAAAACTGCCTCTCTTCTTATTTCACCATCTTTTCCCTCAAAATCTCAAAAACAAATATCCCAAAACTCTCTCCAAATCCCTCAAACTTCCCCAAAAATCTTCTCCTTCTTTCACCCAACAATCTCCACCACTACACCACCATCGCCGTTGTCACTCTCCGGGAAGGTCTCATGGGTCACCATTGTTGAAGGAAAAAAAACTTCAATTTTCACTTCCCGTTTTGTAATCTTTACTTGTGGTAAGTTCCCTTATGTTAAAAACTTATTTTTATGAAGGTTGGGAACTCATATTATGAGGCATGATCAATAGAATTACCATGTTGGTTTTGAGTAAGATCCGCAAATTTTGGGTCGTCAATTTTGAGTGAAATTCATGATTTTTGCTTGCTTTCAACTTGGTAGAACTTAAATTTTGTTAATGCATATTGATTGGTAGTGATTTAGCCTTTAACTATGTGTTGGGGTAAAGTATGAATAACCCACTTGTGATGAACGAATGATTTGGCCCGATGATAGATTGGGTGACGTCACTTTTAAGGGAAAATCATCATTTGTCGTGAGGTTTTTGTTGAAAGGTTGTTATGGAGGCTGAATTTCGTTGATTGGGCACCCATGATTTTTGTTGAGTATTCTATTTGGGGTGTATGATCTTGTGCGGGGATGGGGTTAATTATTGCTAAAATTGTGGGTATTCATGTGCAAGTGAGGGCTTAATATTCTAGATGATATATTGGGTAACGTCCATCTTAAGGGAAGTCGTTGAGTTCCTTTCTTACTTGTTATTGTGTCAATGAAAATTCAGGAAATTCTGAATACCCAAAAGTTATAGTTATAATACCCCTTGTCCCCTTTGTTCAATGTTGATTGGGTTGTTGCGTGGTGCCCAATATCTACGCACATCTTGCTTTATGGATCACATGCGGAATTCACAAGAACACAAGGAACCAAAAATTCCAATTGTGCCTTTGTGAGCTTCACATGAGATGCATAGATCTTGATGTGTGGGTCACATGAGGCATCGCACCATGTTTAAAAGAAAAAGGAGGTCACTGATCTGAGGGGCGACGCCTGGTGGGGCACACACTTTTGATGGTGTGAATCGTACATGGTTCGCACCTCAAAAACAAATCCCTGTAGGATTCTGTTTGCTTGTGCGATGACACATCAACGAGCACTCTCTCTAGTGTGGTTTGCACAAGCCGAAATTCAGCTACTTTGCTTTTCTAATTCGTGGCATTCCCTCCTTTGTAGTTTGATATCTTCTTCTTAGGTTTTGTTTTTTGTTTTTAGCTCACAATATTTGTATGTAGAATATGTCTTCAAACAGGCAAAACACAGGAAGCCAACCTAGGCAAAGATCTGCTGCTGAAGAAGCAAGGCTCGACTTTGGGGTAGAGGGCATGAAAGCCTTCTACAAGCATGACAAAGATAGAGGATTCAATGAGGAGAAAAGTTTTAACTTGGAAGAGGTCGAAGATGAGCTACGTAACATGCATCGGTAATTTGTTGAACGACAATGGCACCCCTTTCAGGATGTATCTGGCGAGTACTATGACGAAGTTGTGCGGGAATTATTTTCGCCTTATCAGGCTACACAGGACTCCAAAGAATACAAAGGGCCTGTGGAAATATTTCCCAACCTCGATTCAGTCATAGTCAAGGGAAAGAAAGTTAGCATCACCCCCACTGCCATCAATGTTATCTATTGGGGACATCCAATTGACCCTGCACCAAACCTCATGGCCAAGTTAATGGTTGACTCAAAGCCATATCAGGAGACAGCCACCATCATTGCTCAAGATGCCCCCTCTTTGGTCCATTATAGGGGGAGATATTCCAAGGAGGTCCCTGATCTTCGAGTCTCATCTTTGGTATGATCTTATTTGCAATCGTTTCTTGCCTTCCCAAAATGATCAGAGGATAACCCAAGAGGGGGCCATTCTAATTGCGGCCATTATGACGGGGGAGCATGTGAACTTTGGGGAAATAGCGGCTATGGTGATAACGAGAAAAGCTCATCGAGGAAATGACTCCTTCCCCTTTTCCATTGTTGATTACTAAGCTTTGTGCCAATGCCGATGTCCCTACTCTCAATTGCGAAAAATTCACTTTTGTTATTAGGACCATCGACCTTGATAGGAAAACAGATAAGGACACCTCCAGGTTTAAGAGGCGAAGGGTTGAGCAGTTTAGTAGGGTTGACAATGATGAGCTTGGTGCTAGGGCAGATGCTTCATCCCCCTCTAGGCCTAATTCCGAGGCACACACGTATGCCCCAACCCCCTCGATGACCAAAAGCAGCCTTCAGTACATGGTTGACAAAACTCATAACTATGAGAAGTAACTTGCTGACCTAGATACTAAACTACTCAGAATACTTATGGGAAGATGTTCGCAAAGGGAAAGGTAAAGCTCCGGTGGTAGAAGCAGATCTGACCACCTTACCTCTACCTCATCTTATTCTCGATCCCTTGGATAGCTTATTTGCAGCCTATGCAGATGAGGTGTTGCCTGGCAATGAGGATCAAGTGTTGGGTGATGATCAAGATCCAGATTTTCAGAGGGCTCTCCATGACTCCATATTTTTTGTGCACTCTCGAAAGGGTGGTGCTGGCCTGAGTGAGAGAGCCTCTGATGAGGAAGCAACTGTTGATGATAATGATGATGATGACTAGTCCTCCAGGGAGTTCCACCCCTTATTCCCATTGCACTATGAGCATCGAGGGCAATGCTCCTTTTATGGGGAGGGGGTGGCATTACTTGCTTTTGTTGGTGCCCGTGAGTGGGCTTTGAGACATTTTATTTCCCTTGTCAGGCCTTGTTGACATTCTTCTAGATTTTATTTAGCCCTTGTCGGGCATATTTGGATGATTGTGATGTTTATTGCCCTTGCCAGTCCTTTAGATTATGTTTTGTTTTATTTTTTATTTTACCTTGAGCTTATTTGTGTCCTTGTCGGGCTTGATTTTTGTTGATTGAGATTGTGTTGTCGGGTTGGTCTAACATGCTCTAATGTCTTACTACCCGTGCTTTGCAAATATGCTAAAGGCCTACGCCGAGGCATGTTTTAAATGAATCATGAGAGCGCAATTCGTATATTGCCTTGTTAATAGTAGTTTAGAAATAAACTCCGAGGGTTTTTTAATACCACGGTTCTTTTCCAAGGAGAGAGTTTTGAGTTTTTTTTATTTTCTTTTGTTTTTGTGTGTCGAATTGGGTTGGTATTTCCCTATGATAGATTGAGTCCAAAGTTGCTTGTCTCGAAATGGGCCCACCGAAAAATTTCTTATGGCTAATTGTTTTGAAAATTAAAGAAAGAAGGGAAATGAATTTTTGATGAAAATCATTCTCTTGTCATGACTTGCATACTCTAGTTTTGGCTTGATTGACTCACAAACGAGTGTGTAATTAACTCAGAATAGCTTGTGAAAAATCATTTGCCCCAATTGATTGTGAGTCTAATGAAAGAGGTCTTGTGGCATGATGCCTTGTGTGGTGAGGCTTTACCGTGATTCTTGTGCATAGTGTCATCTAGAACTTGCCCCGAATGTGATTCAAGGAAAAATTCTAGGTGTGACCCATCTTGGAAGATGAACCTAGGCCCTTTTTGATAGCCACTTCACCCAAATGACTTCCCATGACATCAAATCCTAGTGAACCCCTTTAAGCTTGTGACCGTTCTTTGGCACCTTGATAACACCTTGACCTTTTTGGAACCTCTATTTTGGCACCCATCCACCCTAATTGCCTAAAAATGAAATGTAGGCTAAAAGCCTAAGTTTGGGAGGGGGGGACAAAAGATAACATAGGCAAAGGCCTAAGTTTGGGGGTGCATGTGATCAAATAAGGAGAAGAAAAGAAGTGCACTTCAAGTGCAAGGTATCACCTTAATTTCAAATTGAAAATTGCTCCAAAAGATAAATCCAATGAGAAAATTAAAAAGCAAAAATAGGTGCTACCAAGTGAAGATGGTATAAGGAGTTTGAGTTTGAATGATCATGAGTAAAAAAGAGAAATCTTGGGTTGTGAGAGGGAGAAATAAGGTGAAGTTGAAATATAAAAATGTGAGCGGTGTTTGAAACGAGAACAAAGAGTATTAGGGAGGTGTAGTCACTTGAACCAAATGATATCCTCACCTTAGACCTAGCCAACATCGTAACCCGCAAGTCCTTGGTGATTCTGAGCTTGGCTACCCTACATTAGTGGTGATATACATGAAGGGCAAGCCTATGGTTCGACGTGTACGCACTTGAACTTCCTTGAGAGAGTGAGAGTCTTCTTGGTTCTCCTATAATCCCGTGTTTTGTGAATTGAATGATTGTGAGTGGGATCCTCTCTTGTGGTGAGTGGAATCATGCACTTGAATTGAAACATAGGGTCTCTATTTCAATTGAGGGGAATGAATGAGACAAGTTGTGTGGCAAATCTCGGGGCAAACATTGACGGTCTATGCCAATGACTTGAGAAGCTTAAATGTCTTGTTTTGAATGGAAACATTCACTTGATTTTGAATGAGAAATGATTTCCTTTTTAAAAAGTCTTCGAAAGATCAATTGCCTTGAATTTGTGGTGGTCCAAATTAAGATGAGCATAGTAGTTGAGTCATTTATTTGAGTCTTTCATTTATTCTTTTTCTTAATTTTTAGTGTAGAGGAGTCTTTTGTGCCTTGATTAAGCCTAGAGCATAATTTATTCCTTGTCTTGTGAATATCTTGCTTGAGGACAAGCAATAGTTCAAGTTTGGGGGTTTGATAAGTCGGTAATCTACCAACTTATTGAGCCTATATCCATGGATTATTTCTCTGTTTTGAATATATTTAGAGGTTCTTATGGCCTTTATTGATATCTATGCAGGTACTTTTGATAGATAATGATAAACAAGGAAATGGACACAAAAAGAGCTCAAAAAGAGCAAAGTGTGAAGTGTTAGAAAAAGCTGAAGATTCTGACTGGAGATGCGGTGGCCGTGCAACACGCACAAGCCGAGGTGCGAACCGCACCTCCTCCGCACAGATCTACAAAAGTCCTGAAGGGTTTTTTAAGGGGTGCGGTCTCTGTAAGACGTGCACATCCTAAGGTGTGAACCACACCTCCTTCGCATGGAGCTCCCAAAGATAGCTGAAGTCACTGGTTCAACTGAAGGCAGTGTGCGATGCACACATCACAACGTGCGAACCACACGTTGTGTCGCACAACTCTCGAAGGGCATTTTTGTCCTAATTTTTAGTGATGTTTAGGGAAACTATAAACGGCCTATTTAGGCACAATTGTAAAACAACTTTTATCATTCCTGAATATTTTGAAGAGCTTTTTGCTTGGAGACTAAGTTTTTCACCTCCATTGAGAAGAAGGTTTCAATCTAATTCTCTTGGTTAACACTTGTGTGCTCAAATTGAAGCTAGAACTTGAGATTCAGCTCTAATGGAAGAGATTTTGAATTACCCAACTGGTATCTCTTTCTCTCTTGCTATTAGTGGCTAAATTTTCTTGTCTAGGGGTACATTGATGATGGGTGCTTAACAAATGGGTGTGGGTGTTATTTATTCTGGCTTATAATTGCTTAATTGACTTAGTAAAAAGGAGAAATTTTTTATATAATGAAACAGGCAAACATGCGGGGAAGTTCCACTAGATTAATTTAAAGAGTTAGCATTTTTCAACTAAGAACTTAAATTAAAATACACAAATAAAGGGGGGAAAAAGAGTTTAGGCAAGTTAGGCCCAAACAAGCTAAATGTCCAGATTTTGGACTGTTGAAAAATTACTAGGCTTGGCCCATTTTCTGCTTTGTAAATATGTTGTTTATCCTTTGGTATTCCTGGTATATTTACTTCCTTTTTCAGTGTATATTAGCACTTACGTTGTCTATTACATCTTTTGGGATGTAAATCAGTCCCATTGGACTTGTCTGAGGCTTGACTGAATGAGGGTTGGGATTGTCCCAACCGAGAGATGTGAGGGTAGAGTCCAAAATAATCAAAGGCGCTCCATGCAATAAAAAAAAAATAGAGAACAAAGATCAGCAAAGAAGAGAAAGGAAATGTAACAACCCTCATAATGATTATTAGTGTTTTATGCATTTGAACTATTTTATCCCTCTTCGTAGTTGTATTATAGTATTTGTGGCCTACAATTGTGGGTTGAACAATTTTTGAGGAATTTGGTTGGATTCTATGTGAGTTTTTTATTTTCGAAGGTTTTGAAGTTGATATAGTTAACTTTGGTCAAAATTCGGAGATTAAGATATCATATGAGAATTTTGTCAGGTTTGCAAGATCCAAAATGCCATTTTTAAGCTAGTAGTACTATTGGTTTGTGTCCCAAGGTGTTTGGATGCATTTGGAGTAGTTGGTTGAAAAGTTAACTTCGGTAACATTCTTTGAAACGAACTCCGTTCGTGAATTTGAAATTTAATTGAGTCTGGAATATTAATTTTTGTATAGTAGAATATTTGGATCGTGTTTATAGGGTTCAGGGTGAGTTTCGAGTGCTAAAAATAAAATTTTAAAATAGCTAGGCTTTTTCTGGTGTCTAGTGCGCCGTGATGGCGCGCCTTTAGTGCGATAGCGCCTAGCGCGAGGCGCTGAGACTGTACGATAGTGCTAAAGGCTCACTTGCACGTGGAGCGTGATAGTACTGGTTTGTGAGGACACCTTGAGTTTGATCCCACCAAATAACCGCGATAGTGCTAGGCGTGCTAAAGTGGTCTTAAATCAAAATTTGCCTTCCTAGATTTGTAACTTCTTTCCTCCATTATTGGACCTCTAGATCTCCATTTTGGGTGATTATTGGAGCTTTTGCTCATCTTAGAGAGGCGTAAGTTCCCAAACCTTACATTTATATTTTTCCCGCCATTTTACTTCGGATTTTGGGCTAATTCAAGATTAAGGGTTTCAAATTGAGGGTCAAATCTTACTCCATTTTTAAGCAAACTACATTTTCAAGTTCATTAACCTATGGGTAAGATTTCTATAATATTTTTATACATTTTTCAATGATTATTTCAAGATTTCATCTTCAAATCTTAGCCAATGTTTCTAAATATTTTTGGCAAATATTATTTGGTAAAGATTTGGGTGAAATTTCACCATGTGTTTGGCTATAGTATTTGGGAAATATATTTTACTTTTTTAAGAAATCTGATTTATACTTATAAGTTTTAAAAACTATCAAAACTAATCATAAATTTGTATTACATAGCAAGATAAAAATGTCGACGTACCAAGATTCATGACTCCCACAACATGTCAGTTGGATATTCGTTGCAGCAAATAACAAGTTGTGAAGTACGACTATTGTTCCTTTCAAAGATAATAGTTGGTGTAGAATTTGAATAAATAGAGGGTGTCTTTGTAAAAGGTAAAGGTTTGGTATAGAATTTTAAATTTTTAGAAGCTCTCAAATAATAAGATTTAGCCCAAATACTAGTTTTTTCTATTATTTGGGAATTTGAGTTATTTGCCAAAACAAATTGCCAAATAATGGCAAATTGTATGGGCAAACACTATTTGCCAAAGTTTTTCCCAAATATTACTTGGGAAATCTATGGCAAACAGGTCCTTAGTTTTTCAACTTAAAATTTTGGGGTTCTTTCGGTAAAGTTAAAGAATGGTGTTTCGATTATTTCAAGCTCGACTTTAAATTTTGGGGTTCTTCCGGTAAATTTATTTTCCAATAAAATTTATATTTTGTCTTTGTGGGCTCGGGTTTGAATTTTGGATTAACTTCTTAGACTCATATTAGAACTTTAGCAATATGGGCATTATTGGACTCATATTTATGTGTAGAACTTGTTATTGGTAGATTTGTTATGTTTGGAGGATATCTCAAAAGGAAAGTCTTAGGTGTGAACAAGTAGACACTTGTAGCTCGGCTTTGAGGTAGGTTATGACTTAACTTTCTTCATACTTTGCTTGGTGCGGACTTATCGTGTAAAGCTTGTTATGGGTTAGGTAAAATTGTGGATTTTAGTACCAAATGTAATGGATTATCTTTGTGATGCTAAATAAGGGATTATATTGTTTTAGGTGACAAAGAACTTATATTCTTGGCTTGATATTGAGGATCGAAGCTTGTGTTCATGGATTGGTTTTGATTTTGAGATTCTTTGGCATATATGTTCTATCTTGTTTAATTTTACTTTCATGTTCAAGAATATTCATTCATAATCATCTTACAAAGTTATGAGCTTGGAAATTTTTGAAATGTGATTTTGTAAGGAATTTGTTTCTTGTACTACTACTCTATATTGTCATGGACAAAGATCTGACTTATTTTACTATTCATACATCGCCATGGGAAAAGATCTGGCTAACAAGACCATAGGCAAAAATCTTACTTATTTTTGTATATGGACCTTATAAGTCCCTCATGGGTCCCACCTCCTAGTGAAGACTGGGAGGGGTTGTATTCTAGTAGGCATTGACCATTACATATCATCTCATATATTTGCATTATCATTTGGATTGTATTGTGACTAAGATATATCGTGCTTCCAATGATATTGAATCGCTAGGGCTTTTCTGCATGCATGGTTATTTTTAATGTTCTTTATTTGTTATAGTATTCGCTTAAGCGAAATAGACAGCATAGAATATAAACTACAACATAACTTATAAATGAATAA
The DNA here is from genome assembly GCA_003996215.1 of Jaltomata sinuosa. Taxonomy (NCBI): domain Eukaryota; kingdom Viridiplantae; phylum Streptophyta; class Magnoliopsida; order Solanales; family Solanaceae; genus Jaltomata; species Jaltomata sinuosa. The sequence continues at coordinate 284,159 of QJPP01003356.1, read as the reverse complement.
AGAAGAATTTGCTATAGACGAAAAAACATATGAAAACCACGAAGGGTTAAAAATAAAGATCATATTTTCAAATCTAAGAAGACGATATAAAAAAATAGGAGATAATTTAAGTCTAATGTTAGAAAAAGAATCCTTAAGATTAGAAGATAGCTTAACGGCAATGGTCAGACTTGCTAGAGAAAATGAAGAAATAGACCGAAAAAATGAGATAACTATCATTAAACAACAGGCAAAACAAGAAATACAACAAATTGAAGAAGTAAAAAATGACAGGATAATAGCCTTAGAAAAAGATTAGCTAAGTTAAAAGAATTATATACGGTAAAACAAAAAGAAAAGGAAATTGAAGCAAAATTGAAAACTGAAATAGAAAAATTCAAAGAAAAACTACAAATAGGAAAACCGATTGAAGAAGAAGAATTAGGAATAAATGAGGTAAACGACAACCAGACAGAACAGAGTTCGGATATAAGTGAAACCTATACAGAAATGATAGCAAATATAGCAAGTATAGACGAAAATATTGAAATAAATGCAGGAGATGTTGAAAAAGAAAAAGAACAAGAAGCTAGTACATCAGGAGTTAAAAAGCCAAAAATATTAAATCCGACATACTATACAGTAAGTTATGAGCAATCTGACAGGCAAGACAATATATGGAACAAAAGATTAAATAAAAAATGGACTCCAAAACCAACTGTAATGACCCTTCCGGTCATTTCCACGTTTAAGATTTGAAGTCAAGCAAATCGACAAAAGATATCGTAAGACCCTTAACAAATTTTATGAACTTTAGGTCAAATATCTCGGGACTTTTCTCCCAATATATAAAGAGTTAGAAGTCCCCCAAAATACCAAATCGAAGGTCTACGAGTCTAGTTTCCAACGCACAAAACTTCACGTCCAACTGATCTCGGAGTAAAGAATTATGACTGTTTTACCACGGACTATCTGGCAGAAAACGGGTTACGAACCGGGCCGGGTTAAACGCGATTTAAGCCTCGACGTCACGTTTTAAAATGCCGTTTCATTTCCGACACAGTTATAAAAAATAAGGGAGGATCCCGAGAGAATTCTTGAGTATCGAAATCGTGCGTATTGGAAAATATATTATTTAAAAGTTGAAATTGGTACAAATTATATTATTATTGCCTTTTCAAAATATTTTAAAGGTTTATGAAAAATATATTTGATACGTTATAAGTATATATGTATTTATTTTATAAGGTTTTTATACTCCGTAATATTTTAACGGAGATAGTAAAATTAGTTATGTTAAAATTTATTATTATAATATAGTAGGTTTTGTTCGAAATAATTTTTTATGAACTATGGTATATTTAAAATATTATATTTATTTTATTACGAATTTATGCAATACCCGAATATATAAATAGCGGGATAAAAATTCCCTTTTATCCTTGCCACCTCCACTCCACGTGTAGGTGGAGGGAGTGGCCAGCCAAGTGATAAAGGTGGCAGCATGTTGTGATTTCATTAAATAGTGGCTGCCTAACTTGCATTTGCTCTACATTATATAAACTAAGAATTGAACATGATTGCATACTACTGTATATCATATTTGTTACGTGAGGAGTATTGTGAGGGGAAAACTTTGTGTTAATTAATCAATTATCTACGTCAAGTTATTCCGTCCCAAATCCGATTCCGATTCCGATTTAGTTTTGGATTTTCTCGGAGTGGTTCGAGCTTGGACATCGTTGTTCCAGCAGCTTGTCGTCGGACGACAGGTAGGTTACGGTTTATTTTCCCTAGACTCCGTATATATAAAATAAAATTGTATTAATGGGCATCCTTGGGTTGGTTTACTAGGTTGGTACCACAGACCTTGACCGCTTTATTCATATCCGCCTACTTTTGTTCCTCCGTTGTTTGTAGTATTTGCCGTTATATTTTATTTACCCTTGTGGTCCTGTGAGGCCTTGTTGACTCTGGAACATAGAAGGTGGGATTTTGGGAATGTCCGCGAGTCCCGGGCATAGAATTATCTTTCTAGGTTGGTTATGCTTGCTGAGTAGCTGTGGGCCTGTGCAGGGTCGATAGGTTGATTGTGAGCTGCTGGGCAGCTATTGTGTGTGATCATATCATTTCCATGCATATAAAGAGGTTTATCCATGTTCTACTATGGTTTTGGCTTCGGGCCTACTGGCACTATTTTCTAAACCTTGCATGGCCCGAGGGGCCCATTTTTTATGGAAATAATTTGGAAATGGTTTGATTTAACTTGTGAATATTTCTGGATAAAAGAAAGTAAAATTATGTTTAAAATCATCAGTTTTACGATTATCGCTAGACTCGGCAGGGCCGGGGTGCAAGTTGAGTTTTCTTGTTACTTGAGATGATTTTTAGTCTCGGTCGGACCGAGCACCTGAGATGACTTTTTACTGTTTAGACCCGGCTACGCCCGGGCACCCTTGGAGGGGGTTTTGAGATATTTCCTACTATTTTTAGTCCTGGACAGGGTCTGGCATGCATATTCGAGACTGGGGTCTCTATCTGAGATCGAGACTGAGGTCTCTATCTTGATAACATGTCTCTGATACTGAGTTAGTATGGGGTCATGGGACCCTCCATGGACCTTGCCATCCGCGGCCATGGGGCTACGGGCTGCGTTTTGCCGGTGGAGAGCGGTATACGGTGGAGTAAGCGTATACGGGCAGAGAGGCCTTCCATGGAACCTACTCTGCTGGGCCGGATCGGCGCGGGGAGGAGGTACATTCAGCGGGATACCATGCACTTTGAGATCTTCATTGCATCATATCCATCATGGTTCGAGGTTCCACCCTTGTTTGCCTGTTTGCTGATTGTTACGCTCCGTAGTATGGGATGCCGGAGGATTTGTTTTCACTTGTTTGTGTTCCTCGGTTGTATGGGCGGCCGAGGGACTGTAGGTAGACTTTTGCTATTTACTTACAGAACTGTTCTTTATTATGGATAAGTATGAGATTGGTATGATTAGTTGAGTTTGATTCATGTCTCTGAGCATGCCTATTATTACTCTTTCTCTCTTCTTCTTACACTTGAGGTTACCGGTATACTGTCCATTTCGTAAACTTATTTATATACACTGTTATTGCAAGGACCCCAGGTGCGTTGTTTCTTACCTTCACCTGTGCCTATGGTGTGTATATTCTTCTTACTAGCCTCACATGTGGTTCTGTTGTTTTCCCTCTGGGCTAGTTCCTGTGTACCTTTCATTGATTTCTGTGACTACTTGCTTCTATTCTGTCTATTACTACGCTTTTATCTTATATGTGCCCAGTCGGCCTATGATACCTACTGGGTACCTTATGCTTCGCATTTGGTGCTCACCCCTACCCCCTGCATCTTTGGGTGCAGATCCTAGCGTGGGCCATCTGTCACGACCCAATTTCTCGGTCATGATGGCACCTACAACCCCCGGTAGGTGAACCAATCCCTGTAGCCCAGAACGGTTAGTAATGGGCTACTATCTAACAAATAAGAGAACAAGACGAATAAAATAGATAACAGGTATATAAGTATATACATATGCGGAAACTAAACCAAACCCAAGACCTGGTATCATAGTACAGAGCCAAACTACATACATGGAGTACAAGTAAACCAAAACGAATATATACAGATGTCTCTGAATGGAAATAGAGTACATGAAAAAGAAGATAAACTAAAGCTAAGCTCCGATCGCCAAGAGCTCACCCTCAGCCTGAAGTAGTCTCCAACAGATCTCCAAGAATGAATCACAACGGCGATGGCCCACGCTAGGATCTGCACCCAAAGATGCAGGGGGTAGGGGTGAGCACCAAATGCGAAGCATAAGGTACCCAGTAGGTATCATAGGCCGACTGGGCACATATAAGATAAAAGCGCAGTAATAGACAAAGTAGAAGCAAGTAGTCACAGAAATCAACGAAAGGTACACAGGAACTAGACCAGAGGGAAATCAACAGAACCACAAATGAGGCTAGTAAGCAGAATATACACACCAAAGGCACGGGTGAAAGTAAGAAACAACGCACCTGGAATCCTTGCAACAACAGTGTATACAAAATAAGTTTACGAAATGGACGGTATACCGGTAACCTCAAGTGTAAGAAGAAGGGAGAAAGAATAATAATAGGCATGCTCAAGACATGAATCAATACTCAACTAATCATATCAACCTCAAATCCAGAAACTAACACCCTAGCAGTAACCAATCTCATACTCATCCCTAATAGAGAACAACTCTGTAAGTAAAATAGCAAAAGTCTACCTACAGTCCCCCGGCCGCCCATACAACCGAGGAACACAAACAAGTGAAAACAAACCCTCCGGCATCCCATACTACCGGAGCGTACAATCAGCAAACAGCAAACAAGGGTGGAGCCTCAAACAATGAATGATATGATGCATGAGGATCTCAAGTGCCATGGTATCTCTGTATGTACCTCCTCCGGCGCCGATCCGGCCCAGCAGGTAGGTTCTATGGAAGGACTCTGCCCGTATACCTCTACTCCCCCGTATACCCCTCTTCCGGCACACGCAGCCCGTAGCCCCTGGCCCGGATAGCAAGGTCCATGGAGGTCCCCGACCCCATACCAAAACTCAGTATCAGAACATGTATCAAGATAGAGACCCAGTCTCGATATCAAGATAGAGACCCAGTCTCGAATATGCATGCCCAGACCCTGTCCAGGACTAAAAATAGTAGGAAAATATCTCAAAAAAAACCCCTCCAAGGGTGCCCGGGCGTAGCCGGGTCTAAACAGTAAAAAGTCATCTCAGGTGCTCGGTCCAACCGAGGCTAAAAATCATCTCAAGTAGTAAGAAAACTCAACTAGCACTCCGGCCCTGCCGAGTCTAGTGATAATCGTAAAACTGATGATTTTAAACCACAAGTGAAATCAACCATTTCCAAATCATTTCCATCAAAAACGGGCCCCCCGGGCCATGCAAAGTTTAGAAAACAGTGCCAGTAGGCCCGAAGCCAAAACCACAGTAAAACGTGGATAAAACCTCTTTATATGCATGGAAATGGTATGATCACACACAATTGCTGCCCCGCAGCTCACAATCAACCTATCGACCCTGCACAGGCCCACATCTACTCAGCAAGCATAACCAGCCTAGAAGGATAATACTATGCCCGGGACTCGCGGACATTCCCAAAATCCCACCTTCTATGTTCCAGAGTCAACAAGGCTTCGCAGGACCACAAGGGTAAATAAAATATATCCGCAAATACTACAAACAACGGAGGAATAAAAATAGGCGGTTGTGAATAAAGCGGTCAAGGTCTGTGGTACCAACCTAATAAACCAACCCAAGGATGCCCATTAATACAGTTTTATTTTATATATACGGAGTCTGGGGAAAATAAACCGTAACCTACCTGTCGTCCGATGACAAGCTGCTGGAACAACGATGTCCAAGCTCGAACCACTCCGAGAAAATCCAAAAATATATCGAAATCGGATTCGGATTTGGGACGGAATAACTTGACGTAGATAATTGATGTACTGTGGTAATTTTGCACCACAATTATATTTCAAGGAAGTATTAAGTGATGTTGGCAGCCACTCACATAACAACTTGTTCAATTGTCTTCAGTGATCAAGAACCAACCAAACTTATATAATGACAAATTAAATAAAGGTTAGGCAGCAACTTATCATTTCAAAGCAACTCAATGTGCTGCCGCCTTTAGCAATATTTGCTGGCCACCTTTCACTTGATATGTGCTGTCTTAGCCCCTCCACTTCCACGTGGAAGTGGAGGTGGCAACCAACCCGATTCGTTAAGTATATACTCGGGTATTGCATAAATTCGTGGTAAAATAAATATAATATTTTAAATATACCATAATTAATAGAAAATCATTTCAAATAATACCTACTATATTATAATAATAAATTTTAACATAACTAAATTTACTATCTCCGTTAAAATATTACGGAGTATAAAAAACTTATAAAATAAATACTTTCAAATACGCACGATTTCGATACTCAAGAGTTCTCTCGGGATCCTCCCTTATTTTATCACTGTTTTAGAACTGAAATGGCATTTTAAAACGTGAAATCGAGGCTAAAATCGAGTTTAACCCGACCCGATTCGCGACCCGGTTCGCAACCCCGTTTTCTGCCAGACAGTCCGCGGTACAACAGTCATAACTCTTTGCTCCGAGATTATTTGGATGTGCGGTTTTGTGCGTTGGAAACTAGACTCGTAGACCTTCGATTTGGTATTTCGGGGGACTTCTAACTCTTTATATATTGGGAGAAAAGTCCCGATACATTTGATCCAAAGTTCAGAAAATTTTGTTAAAGGTCTTACGATATCTTTTGTCGATTTGCTTGACTTCAAAACTTAAACGTGGGAATGACCGGAAGGGTCATTACATATAGATAGCTGAATAAGATAACTATTAGGACATGTATCTGATGTCATATATTGATGATCTATTTGACAAGCTACAGGATGCAGCGGTGTTCTCTAAGATTGATTTGAGATTCGATTATCATCAATTAAGGATCAGGGTGGTGGAAATCCCAAAGACTGCATTTAGGACTCGATACGACCATTATGAGTTCCAAGTCTTGTCTTTTAGGTTGACCAATGACCCAACAACATTTATGGAGTTATGAACCGTGTGTTCAGAGCCTACCTAGATTCATTTGTTATTGTGTTCATCAATGATATTCTGGTATATTTAAGGATTTAAGAGGAGCATGATCAGCAGTTAAGAGTTGTACTTTAGACCTTGAGTCTGGAGCATTCTTGGGGAACGTGATGTCCAAGGATAGGATTATGGTGGATCTGATGAAGATTGTGGCATTGAATGATTGGGCTAGACATACTTCTCCTACCAAGGTTCGCAGTTTTGTTGGGTTGACAGGTAACTACAGACAATTTATGGAGAGGTTTTATTCTAGCAGCTCCATTGACTAGATTGACTCAGAAGAATGTCCCTTTCCAGTGGTTGGGTGAGTTTGAGGAGAGCTTTTTAAAGATCAAAGCCTTATAGACTTCAGCTCTGATTCTTACTATTCCAGTCGAGGGCCACGGGTTACTGTGTATTATGATGCTTCTAGAGTTGGTTTGGGTTGTGTGTTGATGCAGTAGGGATGCGTTATTGCTTATGCTTCCATACAACTTAAGTTTCACAAGAAGAACTACCCCACTCATGACTTAGAGGTAGCGGAGGTAGTCTTTGTGTTGAAGACTTAGAGGCATTATCTGTATGGCGTGCATTTTGAGATCTTCACTAACCATTGATAAGTGAGTAATCTACCAACTTATTTAGCCTTTAACTATGAATTATTACTATGTTTTGATGAGATTTAGAGGTTCTTATGACCTTTATTGATGTATATGCAGGTACTTGTGATCAAAGATACAAAACAAGGAAATGGACCCAAAAAGAGCCTAAAAGGAGTTGAAGTGTGAAGTGATCAAACAAGATAAAGATTCATCTGAAGGGTGCAAACCTCATGCGAGACGCATAGTCATTGATGCGGTCCGCACCTCCCACCATATAAAGCTCAGAGTTAGCTGAAGGATCTATTGAGGGGTGTGGTCACTGTGCGATACACATATTGCCTGATGCAAACCGTACCCCACTTTGCATGGAGCTCCAAAGTCTAGCTGAGTCACTAGTCCACTGACCAAAGTTGTGCGATGTGCACTTCAAGACGTGCGAACCGCACATTGTGACGCACAGCTCCCGAGGGGCAACTTTGTCCAATTTGGTGTGACATTTTGGGAAAATTCTAAAACCCATTTCAGGCATATTTTTAGATAGTTTTGATAGTTTTTGAAATATAATTGAATATCTTTGAGTAGTGAGCAAGTTTTCTCTTCAAGAAAGAAGAAGAGGGTTTCACTCCAATTCCTTCTTCCAAACTCTTGGAATCGATATTCTTGTAAAAACTGAGCTTGGATATTGAATTTTTAACTTGAATGAAGGGAATTTGACTTACCCATTTGGTATTGTTATTTATTCCTTTAGCATGAGTAGCTAAATCTCTTGTCTAGGGATGTGTTGATAATGGGTGTTTCATAAATGGGTAAGAGTGTTGCTTATTTGTGTTTATAATTGCTAATATGACATGGGTCTAGTGATTTCACCATATTTTAACTCTAAAATTAATGGTTGCAAACATTGATTTACCTCACTTGATTGTGTTCTTGCTTGCAAAAGGGGTTTACAATTTCATATGTGAAATTGCTAGTGGGCACTTGGGATTCCACTTATATTGAGACTAGAAATAACTCAATTCGCCTGAAATGCCAATTTAAAGGTCTAAGCTAGAAATAATGTGACCTCCCAAAGCATATGTTGGTTGGTTATTTCCTAAACAATGGTGTTTGAATAAAAACTATTGGATATATGATTGTTTGATCGAGAGATTAACAAACATGCCTAAAACCAATGCTATCCATGTCGTTTAGTGAGAATTTATATAAATGAGCAAGCACCCTAACCATTATTCGAGTCCTATTTGAAACACATCCCTAGTTGTCCTCTCTTCATATTTGCACTCGCTTTTATTTTATTGTTTTGCTTTGAATTGCGAATTGTGACAAATTTCCCAATTCCCTCTTCCTTTAATTTTATTGTTTTCAAACAAACTACTGTGAATTCCTTTCTTTACAATCGACTTGGCTAGTCAACAATTCTGTATGTGATCAACCCCAACTCCTGTCGGGAATATATAAATGTGTTTTACTCTAATGATCATCGATACCTCTATCTGGGAGAGTACACTTGAGCGTTATAAAAAATGGCACCATTGCAGGGGAATTGTGTTTGAATAGCCTTTTTTATTGTGAATTGGAGTCACCTTGTAGAGTGTTTGTTCTTTTTATTTGGTTTGTTATTTTGGTCCATTGCTTAGGCAGCCCATGAGCAAAGTGGGCGACAATAAAAGTGTCAACGAAAGTCTTGACGGGTTCATGAATGAGGCCAATGAACCTGCGATTCAAGTGGGAGTATGTGCAATCCGCCTACCTCCTACAGTTGGAAATGTGGTATTCCACGTCACTAGCACAATGCTCCATCTAATTCAAATGAAGTGGATGTTTGAAGGTGTATCTCACGAAGATGCAAATAGGCACATCCACAACTTTATGGAGATATGTCAACCGTTCATCTTCCATAACATACCCCAAGAATCTATCCAACTTTGCCTATTCCCCTTCTCTCTAATGGGGGAAGCCACGACTTAGTTGGAGGAATTGTTAGATAGGTAAGTCACCTCTTGGGCTAAGTTTGTAAATGCTTTCACTACTAGATTCTTCCCTCCATCACAGATGATGCAACTGAGGGATGAAATTACCAACTACCGGTAACTTCCTGATGAGCCTTTGCATGAGGCATGATTGAGATTTAAGAAGAAGCTCGTGTTGTGTCCTAACCATGGATTGCCGGACAATGTCTTGTTAAAAAACTTCTTAAGATCCTTAAACTCGATTAATAAGTCTGTGTCCAACAATCTTGGTGGTGGTACCTTCATAGAGCTACAATTTCCAATTGCCTCGGCCCTTCTAGTGAGAATGACCAAGACTAACCAAGCTTGGCACACAAGGGAGGTGGATGTTCCTACCTCGAGAGTGACCACATCCATCTTGACAAATAAGATGCGGAGAAAGTATGAAGACAGAGATGAGACCATGGCAAAAATAATGACGCAAATAGACTTGCTAGCCAAGCATATGATGGGGTTCGGTGGTGCTTAGAATGTGAATATTGTAAGTACATCAAAGATCAAGGCTAGTGATGACGAGCTTATGACCATTATAGATGGTAAACTTTGCTACCTATCAGCGGGTTCTTATCCCGGGTATTATCGCCCGAGGGATGAGAATCAAGGTTGGAATAGAGATAAGGAACAAGATGGAAATTAGAGGGATCATGACAAAGAAGGTGATAGATACAATCACCAGAGCTCCAATCCTAACATACCTCCAAACAAGTCGAATTCTTTATATCAACCCACTATAAGCAATCCCGAGCACTCAAAGATTAAGGACATCTTGTCCTTGGTGTTGAAGAAGGTAGAAACTATAAATACAGGGGTTGGTGATCTTAAAATCAAATTTTCAACAGTTCATGAAACCGTGAGTTCTCATTTGGCCTCAATCAAGCATCTTGAAGCTCAAATGAACCATCTATCCACTCAAATGAATCCGAGAATACAGGGAACACTCCCTAGTGATACCACAACAAATCCTAAAAATGATTCTCATGTTATGGCTATTGTCACTAGAAGTGGAAGAATGAGTGGTGTAGTGGAAAATCCTGTTGTGGATATTGCGGAGAAGCTAGCTGTTTTAGAGAAGAAGCCTAGTGTTGACCCTATCATGAAGCTGTGTGACAATGAAAAAGAGATTGTGTGTGACAAAGATGTTGTAGAAGCAGAAGTTGGGGTGAAGTTTGGTGCACCCAATGTCCCGGTAGATGTTGATATTGATGATGAGAGAGAGGAGGCTAAATATCCTCCCCAAGTGGCTGTTGAAATTGAGGAGGACCCTCCCATTATGCCAAGTGTGCCGACCACACTACCTAAGGGACCTTCTTCATACCCTCAAAGGCTAAATAAGAAGAAGTAAGAGCACAAATTCAATAAGTTTGTTGACATATTCAGCAAGCTTTCGATAAATATTTCTTTGGTTGAAGGCTTAACACAAATGTCGGGGTATCTAAATTTATGAAAGAATTGCTCAAGAAGAAGAAGATTGTTGATGTGGGTACCCTTGAGATATCACACAACTGTAGCATTGTGATGACAAGCAATGTTGCTACAAAATGGGATGACCTGGGTGCATTCACCATACCATGTACTATTGGGTTGTTTGTGTTCCGTAAGGCCTTGTGTGACTTAGGGGAAAGCATCAACTTGATGCCCCTAGTGATCTTCAAGAATTTAGGATTGGGTACACCCAAACCTATATCTATTCATCTACTTATGGCTGATCGGTCCATTAAGCGCCGGATACAGATCCTCTTTGATGTATTGGTGAAGGTCGACAAGTTTATTCTCCCGGCAGACTTCGTGATCTTAGATTGTGAAGTAGATGTTGAGGTGCCCATAATCTTGGAGCGACCACTATTACCCACGGGAAGAGAACTCGTAAATGTTGAACTCAGTAAACTCAAATTCCAAGTTGGAAGCAAGGTAGTGACATTCAATATATGCCAACTCACAAAGCCTCTGAATAAATTGCGGGTGATCTCGGTGATAGATGTTAAGGGAAAGATTGATCATGCCCTTGAGGAGTGTGAAAGGGGCAAGACGCCTAAGTTTTAAGAGTTTCTAAGTCGGCAACATGATGATGTTTTGAGGATGTTGACGGAGCAATTCCCCTTCTTGGGTTGGGGCCATGCAAACCAAATTGGCATGCTATTCGACAATGACTAAGGTTTGAGGTACTATCATCGAGATGCAATGTAAAATAAAGCACTTCTTGGGAGGCAACCCAAGCACTTTTACTTTATTTTTGGTTATCTTTTGTTGTTTTTGGTTTGTTTTAGGAATGCATGGAGAAGAAAAATTGAACAAGTGAAAAAATACGGCAAAAACGGTATGTGCGGAGGACCGTGCAGTTTCCATAAGCCATTTTTCACATTGCACGGCCCAGTGCATCCCAAAATAAAAGGCTGGGAAGAAAAATTAAAATGGGAGAAGATATGCGCTGGGTTGTGTAGTTCGCACATGCCCAAGTGCGCATCGCACCTCCATCGCATGATGAAACAGAAGCCTGGGCAAATTTACAGCTGGTTCGAAGCGTCATGCAATTCGCACAAAGGCTTGTGTGAATCACACGTCATGGCGCACCAAGGTAAGTTTTGAATTTTTAATTGACCTACTCATTGACCGACCTGACCCGGCTAATTTTTCTTTTCTTTTCCCTTTAATATCTGCCACCTTCAACTCCTTCTCCCATAATTCTCCCTCAATTCTCCAAATTCTCTCTCATAATCCTCCACAAATCCCTCAAACTTCTTCCAAACTCCTCTCCTCTTCTCACCCACACTCCACCGCCGCTCTACCCTAGCATGCCATCATGGTTCTCTGGGCAAAAATCATGGTCACCATTGTTGCACCTTCAAAAGAATTAATTTTTTCTTCTTCTCTCTTAATCTTCATTTGTGGTAAGTTCCCTGATATTATATACATGTTTTTATGTTGATTGAGAACTCATATTGTGAAGCATGCTTGTTTAAATTGTCATATTGATTTTGGGTGAGATCCAAAATTTTTGGGTCCCCAATTTTGAATTGTATTGTGGATTTTCCTTAGTATTAAATTGGTAGAACTTGATATTGTGATTATGCAGGTAGATTGTAGTAGTTTTTAGCCTTGAAATCTATATTTGGGGTGATGTCTTAGTAACCCACTTGTGATTGATGCATGATTTTTCCCTATGATAGATTGGGTGACGTCATTCTTAAGTGTAAATAATCATTTTTCATGAGGTTTGGTTTAAATTGATGATTGGGGCTGAAAGTTGCTACTATTCATATACCCATGATCTTTGTTGAACAATTTTGTTGGGTGTGTTATATTGTGAGGGTAGGTAGAATTTGATGTTGAACTTTTATGCCTAGTTGTGAACAATTGAAGTCTTGATGTTCCTGATGATAGATGGGGTAACGTCCTTCTTAAGGAAAGTCGTTGAGTTCTTTTTTTGTTTTGAATAGTGATAATGGATTTCGGGGAAGTTTGAGTATCCGGATGAATTTGTGGTCATATTATGGTTTACCCCTTTGTTTAACTGCTGGTTTATTACGTGGTGCCAAGTGCCTAATGAAAATCTTGCTCTATGAATCACATGCGTGATTCACAACAATACAAGGAACAAACAAATTCCAATTATTTCCTTGTGCGTTTTGCATGTGACACGTAGATCTTGAGGTACGAAATGCACAAGGTACCACACCCTGTTAAAGAATGCTGCCAGTTCACTATTTTGAGGGGCGAAGTATGGTGCAACATGCACCTTGGTTGGTGCGGTCCGCACCAACTTCACACCTTAACTGCAGAAATCCCTGTAGGTTTTTGTTAGATTGTGCGAAGTCACATGCGATGCACACTCTGTCTAGTGCGTTTTGCACGTGGTCCGCATGAGCCATCAATTACCTACTTTGTTTTTCTACTTCCTTGCATTTCATCTTTGTAGGTTGTTAACTTATTTTACACTCTTATGTGGTATTTAGATACCTGGACCTGCCGCTAACACCCATTTGTAGGAATATGTCTTCCAACAGATGGTACCCAAAGAGGTGTGCCTCAAATCAAGATTCAACATCAACAAACGTGGGCTTGCCTTTGCAAGTTGAGGGCCCTACTGAATCTGAAATACGCTTTGGCATCGAAGGGATAGAAGCTTACTATCTGAAGTTTTTGGAGACGCGATCGATTTTTCGAAGAGAAAGGGGTGAATGTTGAAGTGTTTGAAGATGATCTCCCAAACATACCCAAACAATTTTTCCAAGACCTCTGGGCCATATGTCCCAGAGTTGGTGCAGGAATTTTATGCCTCGTAGCTAGCTAGGCAGGACATTTTAAAGCATAAGGGTCCAGTTAGCAAGCTCTCGTGCCTCAATTCTATTTAGGTGAGGGGAAAGGAAATAGATGTAACACCAGGAGCCATCCACTTTGCAATGTGATATGATGAGCCAATTCCAGAGTCACAGTACATGGAGTGTTTAGCTACAAAAGAAGACCAATATGAGTGGGTTGCGAGTATTATTGCTGACGGAACTCCTCTTTGGGCCATTTCAAAAGGGCCCATTCATTGCTCTGATCTCGAGTTTGAAGCTCGGATGTGGTTAGATTTTGCATGCACACAGCTCATTCAAATCGGGCACAAAACACAGGTGACTATAGAGGTGGCTATTCTGATCGCTTATGTCATGAATAATATCTAGTTGCATGAGAGGAGATAATCTTCTAGGAAATCAAGCATAGAGAGAGATATGAGAGCACCTCCATGGCCTTCCCTGTCCTCATTAGCTTTTTGTGTTTCCAAGCGCACTGCTCGCAGATTCGCTCTTTGGATAAAATCAACCAAGCTACCAGAATAGTTCAATTGGATACTAGGCGAGACACAAATTCCCCACATGTTAAGAAAAATCACCTTTCTCATAATTCCATATCAATCAATGCCCATGATGAGAGTGTTACTCATGATCATTTTGACACTTCCCCCTACTCTCAAGAGGCATCAAACACCATCCACATGAATTACAAAGCAACTTCATCATCAGGTAACTTGCTCAAGATCAATCAACCTACTCATAAAAATGAGGAGAGCCTAGAAAGGATGGCTAAGGACATTCCATGCATGATTTAAGCTGCCATAAAATCAGCTTTGAAGTCAATAGTGTCAAGTGTGAACAAGCTCTATGCTAAAATGGATACCATGGAAGTGGAGGTTGATGAGCTTAGGAAAATAATACCGCATGTTGAACTAAATATTCCTAATTGGGATCTTAATTAACTGGCTCCGAACTCTACGTCCTCTCCAAAGGTTAATAGCCCTCCCGATAATTGGTGCACGGGTTGGGACCCAAATGAGGATGAAAGTGCCTCCGAGATCTAAGAAGTGTGTGATGCACCTACAACTCAACAATATCTATATCCTTCTGATTCACCCATGCCTGAGTGGAGGAATCTACCTAGGCCAAGTTGGTTACCACGACTACTTTTTTATCATGAATTAATGACCACTGAGGACAGATGTTTCGTGGATGACCCTCTTGGTCCCCTGAAGCTACCATGGGATCCTGCAATACCCCAGTTGGTAAATTTTCAAATTGACCTAGCACATGATTACATTCTGCCATCGACATCGTCACCACCTCAGTCTCATAGGCCACCTCAGAAGGTTTACTCATGGAGGCATCGTCGCCACCATTAGCATGACCATGGAGTTGTTGAACTCATCCTTATCTGTATATTTTTTGTGCCTCGAGGGCTATGCTGACTTTAAAGCTTGGGGGGTCTGTAATTATTGGATCTCTCACTTTGTGATTGTGATGATATTAGCCTTACCATGCCTTTTTATTATGTTTCTGAGCTTAATTATTCCCTCGCCGGGCTTGATTTTTAACTCTTGATTGTGTGCCAGGTTATTCTTGCACGATTCCATTGTCTTGCTATCCGTCATTCTGAGCTTGGCCACCCTGCATTAGTGGCAATTTACATGAAGGACAAGCCTATGGTTCAACATGTGTGCACTTGAACTTCCTTGAGAGAGTGAGAGTCTTCTTGGTTCTCTTATAATCCCTTTTTTTTGTGAATTACATCATTGTGAGTGGGATTCTCTCTTGTGGTGAGTGGCATCATGCACTCGAATTGAAATATGAAGTCTCTATTTTAATTGAGAGGAATGAATGACACAAATTGTATGGCAAATCTCGAGGCAATCCTTGATGGTCCATGCCAATAACTTGAGAATCTTAATGTCTTGTTTTATATGACAAAATTCCCTTGATTTTAGAAGAGAATGAAGTCCTTTTGAAAAGGTTTGGAAATTATCAATTGCCTTAATAATATGGTGGTTCAAATTGAGATGAGCATGATAGTTGAGTCTTTTATGTGAGTCTTTTTGTTATTGTTTTCTTAGTTTTTAGAATAAAGTAGTCTTTTGTGCATTGATTGACTTCTAGAGCATAATTCATTCCTTACCTTGTGAGTATCTTGCTTGAGAACAATCAATAGTTTAAGTTTGGGGGTTTGATAATTCGGTAATCTACCAACTTATTGAGACTTTAACTATGAATTATTGCTATGTTTTTTATGAGATTTAGAGGTTCTTATGGCCTTTATTGATATATATGCAGGTATCTGTGGTCAAAGATCGAAAACAAGAAAATGGACCTAAAAAAGAGCGTAAAAGTAGTTGAAGTGTGAAGTGATCAAACAAGATGAAGATTCGGGCGAAGGGTGAGGACCTCGTGCAATATGCACAGTCATTGGTGTGGTCTGCACCTCCTACCGCATGAAGCTCAGAGTTAGCTGAAGGTTTTGTTAAGGGGTGCGGTCATTGTGCGATGCGCATATTGCCTGGTAAAAACCGCACCCCACTTTGCATGGAGCTCCAAAGTCTAGCTGATTCACTGGTCCACTGAATAGAGCTAGGTGATACGCACTTCAAGATGTGCAAACTGCACATCGCGCTGCACAGCTCCCAAAGGGCATTTTTGTCTAATTTGGTGTGATGTTTTGGGAAAATTTTAAAACCTATTTCAGGAATATTTTTAAATAGTTTTGATAGTTTTTGAAATAGAATTGAATAGCTTTGAGTAATGAGCAAGTTTTCTCTCCAATAAAAAAGAAGAGGGCTTCACTCCAATTCCTTCTTCCTAACTCTTAGAATCACCATTCTTGTAAAAGCTAAGCTTGTATATTGAATATTTAGCTTGAATGAAAGGGAGTTTGACTTACCCATTTGATATTGTTCTTTATTCCTATAGCATGAGTAGCTAAATCTCTTGTCTAGGGATGTGTTTATAATGGGTGCTTCATAAATGGGTGTAGGTGTTGCTAATTTGTGTTTATAATTGCTAATATTACATGGGTTAAGTGATTTCACCATATTTTAACTCTAAAATTGATGGTTGCAAACATTGATTTACCTCTCTTGCTTGTGTTCTTGCTTGCAAAAGGGGTTTACAATTTTGGATGTGAAATTTCTAGTGGGCACTTGGGATTCCACTTAGATTGAGACTAGAAATAGCTCAATTCGCCTGAAATACACATTTAAGGGTCTAAGCTAGAAATAGTGTGACCTCCCCAAGCATATGTTATTGGTTATTGCCTAAACAATGGTGTTTGAATAAAAAACATTGGATATATGATTGTTTGATCGAGAGATTAACAAGCATGCCTAAAAACAATTCTATCCATGTCATTTATCGAGAATTTATATGAATGAGCAAGCACCCTAACCCGTATTCGAGTCCCATTTGACACACATCCCTAGTCGTCCTCTCTCCTTGTTTACACCTGCTTTAATTTTAGTATATTGCCTTGAATTGTGAATTGTGACAGATTTCCCAATTCCTCCCATTCCTTTATTTTTATTGTTTTTAAATAAACTACTCTCATTGTGAAGTCCTTTCTTTACAATCGACTTGGCTAGTCACCAATTCTCTTTGGGATCGACCCTGACTCCTATCGGGAATATATAAATGCATTTTGTTGTAACGGTCGCCTATACCTCTATCTAGGAGAGTACACTTGAGCGTTATCAACCATCATAGTCTTCAGTATATTTTCAGCCAGCATGACCTAAATTTAAGACAGTGTAGGTGGTTGGAGCTACTGAAGGAATATTTCATATCTATCGTTTATCACCCTGGCAAGGCATATGTGGTAGTGGGTGCCTTGATCTAGAAGGCAATGAGTATGGGTAGCTTGGCATTCTTGGCAGTGGAGGACCTTTACCTTTAGCTTTGGACATCCATTCCTTGGCTAACAGGTTGGTTAGACTTGATGTTTCTGAGCTGAGATGTATTCTTACTTGTTTTGAGGCTAGATATTCTTCGTTGGAGTAGATTTGGGTACAATAGTTTGATGATGCAAGGTTGAAGATCATTTGTGATAAGGTACATTGAGCGGCGAGGCTATAAAGGTGACCTTAGATTTAAAGGGTGTTCTGAGGATAGAGGGTCGTATTTGTGTTCCTAGAGTTGGCAGTTTGATCAGGTTGATCCTGGAGGAGGCTTATTGTTCTAGGTATTCCATTCATCCTGAGGTAGCTAAGATGTATCATATTTATGATAATACTACAGGTCGTGTGGGATAAATAAGGATATCTCAGAGTTTGTGTGTAGGTGCTTGAACTGTCAGAATGTGAAGTACGAGCACCAACGACTAGGTAGTTTGACTCAAAGGCAACCCATTCCATCATGGAAATGGGAAAAGATAGCTATGGACTTTGTAGTAAACTTGCCACGTACTTTGTAGAGGTTTGATGCTATATGGGTGATCATGGATAAGTTAATGAAGTCTGCTCATTTTCTGCCAGTTGACACTTCCGATAGTTTAGAGAGGTTAACTAAGATTTACATCCGTGAGGTTGTCCATAAACATGGGGTGTCTATTCCTATAATTTTTGACTGTGGTACTCAGTTTACTTTGTGTTTCTGGAGGTCTATTTAAAGAGAGTTAGGTACCCGAGTTGAGCTTAGCACTGCTTTTCACCCATAGACTGATGGTCAGTCAAAATGTACTATACATGTTTTAGAGGATATGGTGCGCTTGTGTTATTGATTCTGGGGGTCAGTGGGACCAGTTCTTATCTTTGACAGAGTTCACATAATAATAGCTACCACTCTAGTATTCAGATGGCTTTGTTTAAGCCATTGTATGGTAGACGATGTAGATCTCCAGTGGGTTGGTTTTATGCCTTCGAGGTTAGACCATGGGTTATTTACTTGCTTCATGATTCCATGGATAGAGTTTGGGTCATTTAGGAGAAACTTTGTACTGTCCAGAGTAGGCAGAAAAGTATGTTGATCAGAGGGTTCAAGAGCTAGAGTTCATGGTTGGTGACCGAGTGTTCCTATGGGTATTTCCCATGAAGGGCGTGAGGAGGTTTTAGAAGAAAGGAAAGCTTAGCCTTAAGTTTATTGGATCATTTGAGATCCTTCGTCGAATTGGGGAGGTAGCATATGAGTTAGCTTTGCCTCCTGCTCTTTCATGTATTCACCCTATTTTTCATATTTCCATATTAAGGCGGTATGTTCCTGTAACACCCCAGAAATTGAACCAGCTATCTACGTTTGAAACTCTGAAAAAAATCCCATGTTTCCAGAAATGACGGGTCCAAACCACGAACCATGGTTTGAACCATGAGTCATGGAATGGATCCGTGGTTTAAGTCTACAGGATTAGCCTCTGGTCTGAGAACCACGAGTGGGTTCTATGGACCGTAGTTCATTCTACGGGTCATATTATCCACTCGTGGAATCTGACCTATGGGCTAACTTTTGTCCAAAAAACCATGAGTCTAGTCTATGGCCCGTGATTGGAATTACGTGTCCATCCTGTTGACTCGTGGAACCTGACCAGAGACCAGCTAAGTCCCCAGGAACCATGACTTGAAATGATGACCCATGATTTATTCTACGGGTCTGTCCTGTTGACCCGTAGTTTGCTTTCCACAAACTATTATTTTGACCAGGAATGATGGGTGGAAACCACGATTCGTGCTTTGGTCTACGACCCGTGGAACCCATCTGTGGTCCTTGAAAGTCAACTTTTTCCAGCTTCTTCCTAATTATAGTCCAGGGGTATTTTAGTCATTACCCACCTTTTAACTGCCAAATGATGTTGTTTTGACTATTTCTAGAAGGGTTTTCACCCTCATTAGCCTAAGTCCCTCCTCATTACCTCATTCATCTCCCAAAAAGGAAAAGAACTCTCTCAAGCTCAAGGTCTCAAGCTCCAAGTCCAAGTCTCCTAATCTTTTCAATTTCAAGTGGGTTAACTTCAATCAAGGTATGTGGGTATTCAACAATGGGTTTCTTTCACGCTTGTGTCCAAAACCCCTAATTTCAATTTCTGATTTCATAAACTTTCAAATTAGGGTTCTTACCCAATTATTATGGGTTTTACTATAAATTACCTTCTCATGATTTTATTATGAAATTTTATTAAATTGCATGATTTTACATGGGTTTTTACATATGAGTTCCTATTTCATGAGTTGAAGGTCAATTATGGTAAATCCTACATGCATGACTTGATTTAAGCAAATTGGGGAAAATTATAGCATGATTTCATGAATTTCAAGCAACTGCATGCCTAGTTCCTATGTTTTATGAAAGTATATGTTATTATGAAATTGAACTAAGAACATGCAAGTTTTCAAGTTATGAATTATTATGCAATGCAAGACACCCGATGTGACATCAATGCTAATGAATCATTTTTTAAACCAAGATTCATGAGTAGTATGATGATCCGGGGAATGAACATGTTTATGAAAAAACTTGACATCTAGATATGTCACGTGAATGTGAGCCTTATGTTATATGTTTTGGGAGTAGTATTTAGCACCGAGCGATGAGGGTTCTAGATAACCCAAGTCCAAAACTATGATGCCACCGCAGGTTGCCCTCCGTGGCTTATGAAAGGATCTTTATGAACATGGTTCTAACCTTGGCCAGTTAGGATAACATTTTTCAGTATGGGTGCATGACACTAGACTCCATGTAGCTCAACATGGTTTTATGTTTGTTAAAAGAAACTCCCACATGATTCTTTTCAAGCTATAAAGTTATATGATATCATACTTTGAATTTTAACCGTACTTAATGTTTTTATGCCTTATATCTTGATAATCCTCTTATGTTATTTCTTTATGAAAAGGTTCACCTTAAGCATATTTTAAGTATGTTTTTATCATGATCATACATATCTCACATACTCGGTACATCTTATAGTACTGATGCGTAATTTGCAATGCATCCTTTTGATGATGCAGATTCAGGTGTTTCCCATCAGGCTCATGGCTAGATGAAGGTGGATATCCAGTCAGTGTTGGTGATTCCTCATTGTTGGAGGGCTAGCTATGACTCTAGTTTGTTTAGACTACTTATGTTCTATGGCCCGTGATTGGAATTACGGGTCCGTCCTGTTGTCTCGTGGAACCTGACCAGAGACCAGCTAAGTCCCAGGAACCACGACTTGAAAGGACGACCCTTGATTCATTCTACGAGTCCATCCTGTTGACCCATAGTTTACTTTTCGCAGCCTGTTATTTTGACCAGGAACGACGGTTGGAAACCATGGGCCGTGGTTTGTTCTATGACCCGTGGAGCCCATCTGTGGTCCCTGAAAGTCAACTTTTTCCAGCTTCTTCCTAATTATGGTCCAGGAGTATTTTAGTCATTACCCACCCTTTTAACTCCTAAATGATGTCATTTTGACTATTTCTAGAAGAGTTTTTACCCTCATTAGCCTAAGTCCCTCCTCATTACCTCATTCATCTCCAAAAATGGAAAAGAACTCTCTCAAGCTCAAGGTCTCAAGCTCCAAGTCCAAGTCTCCTAATCTTTTCAATTTCAAGTGGGTTAACTTCAATCAAGGTATGTGGGTATTCAACAATGGGTTTCTTTCACCCTTGTGTCCAAAACCCCTAATTTCAATTTGTGATTTCATGAACTTTCAAATTAGGGTTCTTACCCAATTATTATAGGGTTTACTATAAATTACCTTCTCATGATTTTATCATGAAATTTAATTAAATTGTATGATTTTGCATGGGTTTTGACATATGAGTTCCTATTTCATGAGTTGAAGGTCAATTATGGTAAATCCTACATGCATGAATTGATTTAAGCAAATTAGGGGAAATGATAACATGATTTCATGAATTTCAAGCAAGTGCATGCCTAGTTCCTATGTTTTGTGAAAGTATATGTTATTATGAAATTGAACTAAGGCCATGCAAGTTTTCAAGTTATGAATTATTATGCAATGCAAGACACCCTATGTGCCATCAATGCTCATAAATCATTTTTTAAACCAAGATTCATTAGTAGTATGAATATCCAAGGTATGAACATGTTTATGAAGAAGTTTGACATCTAGATATGTCACATGAATGTAAGCCTTATGTTATAAGTTTTGGGAGTAGTATTTAGCACCTAGCGATGAAGGTTCTAGATAACCCAAGTCCAAAACTACATTGCCACCATAGGTTGCCCTCCGTGGCTTATGACAGGATCTTTATGAACATGGTTCTAACCTTGGCCGGTTAGGACAACCTTTTTCAGTGTAGCTCAGAATGGTTTATGTCGGTTAAGAGAAACTCCCACATGATTATTTTCAAGCTATGAAGTTATATGATATCATACTTTGAATTTTAACCGTACTTTATGTTTTTATGTTTTATATCTTCATAATCCTCTTATGTTATTTCTTTATGAAAAGGTTCACCTTAAGCATATTTTAAGTACATTTTTATCATGATCATGCTTATCTCACATACTCGGTACATCCTATAGTACTGACGCATACTTTGCACTGCATCCTCTTGATGATGCAGATTCAGGTGTTTCCCATCAGGCTCGTGGCTAGATGAAGCCAGATATCCAGTCAGTGTTGGTGAGTCCTTATTGTTCGAGGGCTAGCTATGACTCTAGTTTGTTTAGACTACTTATGTTCATACTTTGAGTTAGCTAGGGTCTTGTCCTAGCAACTTCTTATGTCATGTATAGAGGTTTTTCAGACATAGATGATATTCGGGTCTTCTTCGAATTATGTTCTTTTGATTTTATCTTATGGATTGAGTTATCTAAGTCGTATTATGCTTCCTCTATGCCTAATTGATATACCTCAGTTATGCTATGACCAAGGGTTAGCTTGGGGCACTTGTGATCTCAGGTCCCGTGTTACGCCCAGGGGGTAGCCTCTGGGTGTGACAGTTCCGGATGAGTCGCATGTGCTCCAGTATGATTCAGTTAAGTTGGATAAGTCACTAGCCTTCTAGGAGGATCCAGTTGCTATTTTTGATAGGAAGGTTTGGAAGTTGAGGTCCAAGGAAATTCTGTCAGTAATGGTTTAGTGGCAGCATTATTATATTAAGGAGGCTACATGGGAGACTGAGATTGATATGCGGACTCGTTATCCTCACTTTTTCAAGCCTTCAGATATCTTCCTTTCTTTAATTTTTTAGGACAAAAGTTCTTTTAGTAGTGGATATTGTAATGACCCTCTAGTTCATTTTCTCTATTTTTTTCTTTTTCTATGTTTCAAGCTTTCTCACAGCGACTATATGTCATTTATCACCTATCAGGATTGACAGTTTGGTCCCCGAGTAGTTCATTTGTGTTTTAAGCCCATTTTCTTGTTTTGGAACTCTTATAGCTAGAAGAGTTGACTTTGGTCAACATTCAGAGAAAATAGTCTCAGATGGAAAATCCATCAGTGTTGTTAGCTTTGGAACATTGACTTTGGGCTAGTAGGACCTTTAGTTAAGGTCTCGAGGCTTTCAGACTCATTTTGGGCTATAAAGTTGCTTTTTAGTAAATGATCATTTTGGGCATGGGGGCCAATTTTCATCAAAATAATCTCTATTGGGACTTGTTTTGAGTCCAGAATGCCATTTTTAGTAGAGTATCATGTCTAGTTTGTGTTCACGGGGTTCCGAACAAATCCCGAAGGTCTATCCGATTGATTTTTGGCTTAAGTAATCTGTTGGTTTTGTTGTTGGTGTGGTGCAGCGTCTTAACCATTTGTGTACATGAGGGATGGCCATGTTCACAAACTCGCATAGGCAGTAGGCCCATCGCCTATGAAAAGAAAGTCCTGCTGACCCATCCCCCACCTATTTTCCGTGCATACAAGAAAAAAGTTGCATCCGCGAGCCCGTGTGTGTGTTGGGGTCCTTGCCTACGCAAAAAAGAACCCCTGGCACCTTATATTCTCCCAACTTCATTTTCTCCTTAAAATTTCTAAATTCCTCCATTAAAGTTGAGCTCTATGGCTGGTTCTAAGGTGGTTGTTCAACAAAAATATTTCCAGTAAATTTGTTATGTTCCCCCGTTCTTTTCCCGTTATTTCTTTCACGAATTTTCTTCATCATTTCGTAGAATTCTCTTGTTAAATCCTACTTGATCTAGTAAACTTTCAGGGCTGTTTTGGGCTCCGAAACATATCCCATTTGCACTAAAATTTTGGGCATAAGTTTATAAAGCAACTACAAACGTAATTGTGAATTTTGTTTCTATTTCGTTGCACAGGCCCTGAGGATCAATTTTTGACCTGAGTTTCAGCCCAAAACTTTGTATAGCAATATGGGTCTCATTCTTCTTATCTTGATACCTAGTTTATGTTTTTGATAGTGTGGCAGCATTCTAAGGTACTCCAAAAGGGAAAGGCTCTCGAGTGATGATCTGTGTTTGTAGTTCAACATTGAGGTAGGTTACGGTTTTTCTCTTTTAGACTTGGCTTAGTTTGATTTGTATTTAACAAGTTACTAAACATTAGGGTGAGTTTTAGGTTAGAATTAAGCTTAAATCTTATTTTTTGCATTTTTGGCCATTTCAGGATTGTAGAATAGGATTATTATGCTTATCCTTAGTTTAGGAGCTTGTAGCTTTGTTGTGGCTAGCCTAGAATCCCTGGTGTAGTTTAAGGAGGTTATAGAGGTAGAGTAGGTGTTTTTTTTTAATTGCTTGTTTAGTTCCATTTCTTTCATTTATTTTATTACCGTTGTTGTGTAACTATGGGCTCGAGGCCATAACTTTAGACTGGACGGAGTTCCAGGTGAGTACCTTGTTTGGAGGGCGCCTTTGCCCTATCTTTGGTGTATATTCCTGCATTTACATGGTTTTTGTGTTGCACATATTCATTTTTGCATTCATGAACTTGGCACATAATGGGGTTTTCTGAAGAAGAAATGTTAGTTTTATCCAAATTTGAAAAGAGGGTTTCACCCTTACTACATATTTCAAATTTCAAAAAGTGGATTTTTACTGCTTTACTACTGATTTTGGACTTGAAAACTAAATTCCCCCTCTTTTTACTGATTTGAGCTTTGTGGAGGGCATTTTTAACTTATTGTACATCCAATGTAAGATTCCGGGCTCATATTTATTTATTGCATGTCCGATGTAAGATTCTAGACTCATATTTACTTACTATACATTCGATGTATGATTTTTGACTCATATTTATTTATTTCATACCCGATGTAAGATTCTGGATCATATTTACTCGTTGTACATCCAATGTAAGATTTTGGACTCATATTTACTTATTGCATGTCCGATGAAACATGTCAGACTCATGTTTACTTATCGCACATACAATGTAAGATTCTGGACTCATACTGTATCATCCCCATACTGCATCTCCTTCATCTCATGCTGCACCTCATTTTATGTTGGCAGTTTCTGCTTTAGGTGCCTTTTTCCCTTTATTATTACACATGTATTGTTAGCTTGGATTGTTCTGTTTCTAGTTTTCCTGTTATAACTAGATTTAGGTGGATCCTTGTAGCTAGTTTACTTTCCTATTTCTTATATTATATATTCTCTTTTTGAGGTAGGTCAGCTGATAAGTTGGTAATTTATCAACTTATTGAGCCTTTATTCATGAATTATTGCCATGTTTTGATGAGAATTAGAGGTACTTATTATCTTTATTGACGTAAATGCAGGTACTCTTGTTCAAATAAAGAAAGCAATAGAGTTTAACCCAAAGAGCTTAAATGGAGTTAAAGTACGAAGGTGATCAGAAGGGGAAGAATATTTTAAGAGAGGCAAAGTGATGTGTGAGCCGCAAAGAGGCATCTGTGTTTCGCAGGTGCCATCGCACATGGAGGATCAGAAATTGTCTGAGCAGTCACTCACATGTGATCCGCACTTTACCAAGGGAAATCGCCCATCCCCTAGCACCTGACTAGCACAATGCTAGAAGTTTACTGCTCGAGAAAATTAGCACATGCGATCCGCAAACCTCAAGGGACGATTGCAGGTGCCTTCGCACTTCCACTCGCACATGCCGTGATGGGAAATTTTGTCCAATTGTGTGTGACATATTTGGAAAGTTTCTAAAATCCTTTTTGGGATCTGTACTAATAAGAATTCATCAGTTTTTACTTTCCAAGGAAGAGTATTGAGAGTACACTTTCTCTCTTCATCTTCCTTATTGAAAAACACCCCTTGTAAGTAATTTGGAGCTTGGAATTTGAACTTAGCTTACATAATGAATGGACTCTTGGAAAAACCTAATTGGTATCTTCTCTTATTCCTTTGATATGAGTAGCTAAATTCTATTCTAGGGGTGTGTGCATGATAGGTGTTTGAAATTAGGACTGAGTGTTGATTAATTAAGCTTATAATCGAATATTGAGTATGGGTCTATCGAATTCTTCATGTCTTAATTATAAAATTGATGGTTGCATACATTAATTTAGTTTACTAATTTTGTACTTGCTTGAAAGAGGAGTTCATGAATTAGGTAGGAATTCAATTAGTGGAAATTTGAGATTTCCACCACAAATCAAGGGTAGAAATAGTTTTATAAGAAATACTCATATAAGAGTCAAATATAGAGATAGTTTGACTCACCCAAGTGTCAATTAGTTGGTTTGATGATTAAACTATAGTGCTTGAACAAATACCATAGTAAATATGCTTAATGGTTTAAAAACTATTAAGTGTAGCTTAAATCAAGCTACCTATGCTCTTAATTAGAAGTTTGTTTGATTAATCAACCCCTACACAATATTAAGACCCCATCGGAAGCACACCCCTAATTATCCTTCTCTTGATTACTCAGATTGTGTTTACGTTTGCTTTAGTCACAATGCGAATTATTTTTCCAAACCTTTTCCCCTAATTTTACTTTTATTTGCTTGAATAATTACTCATCCTAGTGAATTAAATTCTAACGTTTAGTGGCAAACCATTGTCCCATTCTAAACGGATTCAATCCCTACATCGCATTGGGTTACTTACTTTTTTTGCTTGGCAATCATTACCACCTCTTTCGGGAGAGTGCTTTTGAACGTCATCAAAAATATGGCCATGCCAGGGAATGGTTCTTGATTTTCCATTTTATTGTCATTTAATTCACTTTTGTTGAGTGTTTGTTCGCTTTTGCTTTTTTGTTGTTTGTGTTGTTTCGAACAGGTTGCCCATGAGCCAAGCGGATGATCAAAAGAGTGTAGACAGATTCATGGACGTCAAAGATGGACTCATTGTCCATGGTGTCGTGGGTGCCATCTGACTACCCTCTACCATTGGTAATGTCATATTCCATGTAACAAGTACGATGTTATATTTGATTCAAATGAAGGGACTCTTTGGAGAGCTGGCTCACGATGATCCCATTTGATAATATCCAAAATTTTGTCAAAATATGTCAGCCCTTCAACATCCAAAATATATCTAAAGAGTCATTTTGACTCTAGTTGTTCCCATTCTCTCTCATCGGAGAAGTAACCATATGGCTTGAAAAGCTCCCAGAGAGCTCTATTACGACTTGGAATGGACTAGTTGAAGCCTTCTTGGTAAGATTTTTCCCACTTTCTCGGATGATGCAGTTGAGGGATGAAATCACCAACTTCTGACAAATAATAGATGAGCCATTACATGAAGTATGTCTAAGATTCAAGATGAAAATATTATTGTGTCAAAACCATGGTTTTCCAGAAGGGGTCCTTCAAAGATTTTATCAAGCACTAGACTCTATGAACAAATCAGTGGCGAATAACATCGCAGGTGGAACACTTATGGACCAAAACTATGGTCTTGCTTTGGCTATCTGAGATTGAATGACAAGAAACAATAGAGCTTGGCATACTATAGAAGCTGATATTGCATCGGGTGATACTTCTTCCGTTATGGCTAGTGAGATAAGGAGAAAGGAAGAGGAAAGAGATGAGACCATGGACAAAATGATGACTCAAATTGACTTGTTGGCCAAACATATGATGGAAGCTGGGACTAAAAGTGTAAATGTCATGGGTACTTATGTTTCAAAAGCTCATGAGGAGGGTGTTTACTCTCCTATGGATGAGGAAGCTTGTTTTCTCTCAGTGGGTTCTCGACCTGGATATCAAGGTACCAACCAAGGTCCTTGGTGTCTGAGACACGAGAATCAAGATTGGAACTGAGATAAGGGAACTCAATGGAGGGATAGAGAGCAAGGTTGAGATTGTGAAGTACGGGGTGAGTTCACACTTGGCACCAATCAAGTATTTGGAGGCTCAAATGAACCATCTCTCATCTCAAATAAACCCTCATTTGAAATATACCTTCCCAAGTGATACTCTTTTGAATCCGAAAAATAATAGCAATGTAATGGTAATTGTCACTAGAAGTGGAAAGATGCTTGATGGAGTGAGGGAAAAAACCAAAGAAGTCATTATGGAGAAGGATGACAAAATAGAAAAATAATTGTTAATGATAATAGCCCGCATGAGAAGAAGGATGAGACTGAGTCACCTCCTCAAATTGTAATTGAGATTGAGGAGAAAACCCCAAGTGTGCCAAGTTTGTTGCCTAAAAATCCTCCTCCATATCCTCAGAGGTTGATCAAGAAAAAGTAAGATAATCAATTCAAGAAGTTTGTAGACATGTTAAACAAACTATCTATCAACATTTCTTTTTTTGACGCTCTCATGCAAATGCCGAGTTATGCTAAATTTATGAAAGAATTGCTGAAGAAGAAACATGTGATTGATGTGGAAATGGTTGAAGTGTCGCATAGTTGTATTGTTGTGATGACAAGTAACATAGCTCCCAAGCGGGAAGATCCAGGAGCTTTCACCATCCCTTGTACCATTGGTGTGTTCTTGTTTATAAAATCCTTGTGTGACCTC
The DNA here is from genome assembly GCA_003996215.1 of Jaltomata sinuosa. Lineage (NCBI taxonomy): Eukaryota > Viridiplantae > Streptophyta > Magnoliopsida > Solanales > Solanaceae > Jaltomata > Jaltomata sinuosa. Next base: position 255,818 of record QJPP01003356.1, on the reverse strand, counting down.
AAGGAAAATATCAATTTGATACCCCTCGTGATATTCAGAAAGTTAGGTTTGGGTACTCCTAAGCCAACACCGACGAGGTTACTAATGGCTGACCATTCAATCAAGGCCCCTATAGGGATATTGTTTGATGTCTTGGTGAAAGTGGATAGGTTCATCTTACCGGCTGATTTCATGGTATTAGATTGTGATATTGATCTTGAAGTGACTATCATTTTGGGGTGCCAACTTTTGGTCACCAGAAGAGCCCTTGTTAATGTGGAGCTAGGAGAGCTCAAATCCAGAGTAGGGAGAGAAGAGGTCACATTCAAGGTGTGTCAACCTACTACACCACCGGATGAGAATAGAGCTGTGTCTGTGATTGCTATCGAGGACAAGATGGTTGAAGTCCCTGCTGGGGTTGAGATTAAGGGTGTATCGCCCAATGATTAACTTATTGTCTTGAGTGTTCGAGAAAAGAATAATCCCAACGAGTTTCTCTTTCCTAGGCCACAATACGTGGTTGACATGTACATGGATCAAAATGACACCCTTCAAGTTCCCATATCAATGATGTTGTCAACTTGGCAACAAGAGTACTTCTGATGTTTTGGATGGGGTTTTTCTAATAGTATTAGCATGCTACCAAGAAATAATTGAGAGTTGAGGTACTATCATCGAACCACAACATAAAATCAAGCACTTCTCGGGAAGCAACCAAGTGTTTTAGTTAATTTCCTTTACCTTTTGTTATTTTTGGTATGTTTTAGGAATGCATAAAGGTTGAAAAATGGCCAAGTGGAAGAAAAATTTCAGTGGACATGTATGAAGGACCATGTGTTTTGCATGTGTCAGTTTGCGGCCGCAGGTGGCATCGCCCCTTATAGTAGTGCACTGAAAATAAAAAAAGACTGAAGGCACATGCAATTAGAGGGGCGAATCGCCCCTGCAGCTTTGTGCGTCGCCCCTATTGTTGCATGCCAAAATAGAACGCTGGCAATAATTCAACTCAAAAACATCACTTTTAAAGTGAAATGCAAAATGCATATCATCATTGTGAATCGCATGTTATTATGCATGTGCAGGTATTTTTGAATTTGTTTGACCTTCCCATTGACTGATCCAATTTGGACTTTGACCCGTGCCTCTTCTTCTCCTTTCTCCCTTTAAACTGTCACCCTTAACCATTTTTCTCCCATAAACCTCTATTACTCTCTACAAAAACTCCCTAAATCTTCCGAACTTTCCCCTCAATCTATTTTTCCCTCACCACTACTCCACCACCACTACGTCACTACCACCGCACTAATATCTCTGGTGAAAAAGTTTGGGTCTCCATTGTTAAGCACAAAAAGCTTTATGTTTTGCTTTTAACTCCCTTCTTCACTTGTGGTAAGTTCCCCAATGTTAAATACTTGTTTTTGAGTAGATTGGGAACGTTATTTGTGAAGCATGCTAGTTTAATCTACCATATTGAGTTTTGGGTGAGATCTGATTTTTGGGATCCAAATTTTGGGGCATATTATTATTTTTGCTTGAAAAAAACATAGTAGATCATGTTAATAGAATGATGCATGCAACTTGTGATAATTTCAAGCCCTTAATTTCTAGTTTTTGGGTGAAGTTTGAGTAACCCAATTGTGATGATGCATGATTTTGCCCAATAATAGATTGAGTAACATCATTCTTAAGGGAAAATCATCATCCTTGCAAGTTTTTTATTGAACATTATTGTGATGGGCTGAAATAATATATCACCATGCCCTCATGTTGTTTTAATGATTAAAATTATTTGGTGAGTGCTTTGGTTGAGGGGAGTGAAATTTTGTTGCGATTGAATGTTCTTGAATGATTGATGTTCCCCATGATAGATGAGGTAACACCCTTCTTAAGGCAAGTCGTTAAGCATATCTTTCATAATTTTTTGGGTCTTATTGGTATGTGATGTTTTTCAGGGAAGTCTGAGTACCTGGATAACTTTAAATAATGGTTCAACTAGTGCTTGTTTTTCCTTAGCCCTATGAAATTATATGTTTGTGGCCTTGTTCGCATTTGTATTCCATAGGTATTGCTCAGCGAATCGCATATGCAACGCACATGAAAATGAATAGTTGAAGAACTCTTACTATTTCCATATACATTTTGCATGCGACACACAGATCTTCACCTACGAAATGCATGAGGTATTGCTCAGCGAATCGCATATGCAATGCACATTAACTTCTTTTAGCATTTTCCTCTTACTTTATTGAAAAAATACAAAAAGATTTTTGTTAATTCTTTTGAGTAATCACAACCTTCTTTTGCAGACAATGTCTTCTAGTAGGGGCGATTCCAGGCGTAGCTCAAGAGGGCCACCAGCTCCTCCCACTTCAACAATCAAGCCCAAAGGGAAGAAGAAAACTCCCGCTGCTTCCCCAGTACCTCCTCCTGTAGAAATCATTGAGTAGGAGAGGATCCAGTTTGGGATAAAGGGCATGAAAGCCTTCTATGATAAAGAAAAGGCACAAAGGTCCTTCACTCCTAAGTGTAGTTTTAACCTTGCAAGCATCAAGGATTATTTTCCCAACTTCCAGCACCAATTCACCATGCGACAGTGGTTGCCCTTTTTATATGTGCCCGGAAGCTACCACACCAAGGTAGTACACAAATTTTATGCCTCCTACAAAGCCAAGCAAGACTCAATGAAGTACATGGGAAACATTGATGATTTCCCTTGATTGGATTTGGTGACAGTCTGAGGAAAAAAAGTGCACATCACTCTAGTGGATATCAACTCCATATACTGGGATACCTCAATTGATCCAGCGCTAGAATATTGGGCTAAGGTCCTTCCAAAGGATAAACTGATGGGTTGGGCTGCCTCTATCATTGCTTCTAGGACACCACTTTGGGCAACTATGGGTGGGCCAATTCCTCATCAGAGTCTTACTTTTGAGGTGCGCCTATGGTATGACTTTATTTGCTCCCATTTCTAACCTTCTAAAAATGATCAACAGGTTACATAGAAGGGTGCCATTCTAGTAGCCTCTATCATGTCAGGAGCACATGTGAATTTTGGTGAGATTATAATGGTGGTGATCAAAATAATAGCACGTCAGCCTGGTGCTTCATTTCCCTACCCCATGCTTATCAGTAAGTTGTGTGCTAGGGCTGGGATCCAATATTTCCCTTTTGATAAATCCACCCCTACCACTAGAGTGATTGACATAGAGAAGAAGATGGACATTGATTCCCCCAAAATGAAGAAGAATAAGGTGCATACTGTTGCTAGTGTGTAGATTCTGGACACTGATTTTTAGCCTATTGCCTCCTCTCCTACTAGATTAATCTCAGGTACTCCTACTCCTACAGAGTTAGGAAATACTACAACTGTCGCCCCTCCTAGACATTCACCTTTATCCTCGACTTCAGCCCCGACTGGCTTTCAAAAGTTGGTCAACATGACATACTCCCATGATAATCAATTGAACATTCTAGTTGAGAAGTTGCCAGGCATGATTCAGAGGGCTGTAAAGAATGCTATGAAGAAGTTCGTGGATAGCATATCCAAATTGTGCAAAAGGGTGGATGTTGTAAATAATGGTGTGACCACAATCAGGAGGGATTTCGACAAAGCTAAAGGGAAGGCACCAATGGAAACTACAGATTTAGGCACTTTTGAGGATGCCATGGCTGCAGCCCATCCCCTTCCTGGTCCAGTAGATACTTTATTTGATACCTTCAGTGGAGAGGATGAGGAACTTGATTATGCCTAAGATTCAGGTCTACAACATGCATTATATGAGTCCCAGTATACAACACAGTCGCGCCAGGAGGGAGCAGGCACTAGTGTAGAGGTAGCGGAGCAGGAGAAGGAAGAGTAGTCCATCTAGGGAGTCTTTGCATTTTTGCCTTACTTATTCTGTGCTTAAGCATTAAGGGCAATGCTTTATTTTAAGTGGGCGAGGGGTGCATTGATTTTATGATATTGTTGGTTATTGCCCTTGTCGGGCTTTGGATATTATTTTTATTGCCCTTGTCGGGCCATTTTATTTTCTTGTAGATAATATAGCCCTTATCGAGCATATTTTGGATGATTGTGGCATTGCCCTTTTCGAGCCTTTATTTTTCTTAATACTTAATATGTTCCCTTGCCGAGCTTATCATTATGATTGTCTAAGTTGCCATATCACTGGGTTAGTCCTACATGCTCAATTATCTTATTTCATGTGCATTGCAAACGTGCTTAGTGCCTATGCCAAGGCTTGTTTTCCAATGATCCATGAACACATAACTTGAGGTTGCCTTCTTAATAGTAGATTCAATTAAACTCCAAGAGTTTTCTTAATACCACGGTTCTTTTCAAAGGAGAAAATATATTCTTTTATTTATTTTTGTGTCGAACCGGGTTGGTGTTTCCCTATGATATTTTGAGAGGCAACTTTCTTAAGGGAAAATGTCAAGTTTTAGTGTTAAATTGAGTCTGTGTTTTGCTTGTCTCGAAATGGGCCCACCAAAAATTTTCTTAGCAAGAAATTTGCAAATTAAAGGAAAAGAGGGAAATTATTTTTTGTTAAAAGCATTCTCTTATCATGACTTGAATATTCCCCGTTTGTCTTGGTTGTTTCACAAACGAGTGTGTAGAAGAACTCAGAATAGCTTGTAAAAAGTTATTTGTCCCAATTGATTTTGAGACTAGTTGTGAGATTCTTATGTCATGATGACTTGTGTGGTAAGGTTTTACTTTGTTCTTGTGAATAGGTGTTGTCTAGAGCAGGCCCCTAATGTGATTAAAGATAAAATCGTAGATGTTTCCTAGTTTAGAACATGACCTTAGGCCCTTTTTGAATAGACACTTTACCCAAATGGCCTTCCCTTTACATCGATCCTAATAAGCCTTTTTGAGATTTTGACTTTTCTTTGGCACTTTGTTAGACACCTTGACCCTTTTTGGATCTTCTATTCTTGCAACCATCCTTCCTAATGGCTAAAAAGTGAAATGAAGGCTAAAAGCCTAAGTTTAGGGATAATTCAAATATCAACATAGGCAAAAGCCTAAGTTTGGGGGTGTATGCATAAAATGTGGAGAAGAAAAGGAGTTGTGCTTCAATGTAAGGTAGCACCTTATGCTTAAAACTAAAATTGCTTCAAAAGTGTTCCATGTAGAGAATTAATGGAAAAGAAAAAAGAAATTGGTGCTACTGAATGAATGAGTGTAACAAAAGGTTGTTGAATGAATAAAGTCAAAGGGGAGCTTGGGTTGTGTGAGGGAGAAACAGGGTGAAGCTAATGTTCAAATATGTGAGAGGTGCTTTGAATGATCACAAGTAGTGTTAGGGAGGTTTAGTCATTTGAGCCAAATGTAGTCATCACCTTAGCCCTAGCCAACATTGTTGCCCGCAATTCCTTAGTGATTTCAAGATTGGTAACTCTACATTAGTGTCGAATTACATGAAGGGCAAGCCTATGGTTCAATGCATATGCACTTGAACTTCTTTGAGAGAGTGAGAGTCTCTTTCGTTCTCTTATAATCCCATTATTATCAATTACATGATTATGAGTGGGATTCTCTCTTGTGGTGAGTGGAATCACACACTTGAAAGGAATAATGAAGTCCCTATTCCAATTGAGAGGAATGAATGAGACAAGTTATATGGAGAATCTCGAGGCAAACCTTGAAGGTCAATGCCAATGACTTGAGAAGCTTGATAATCTTATTTTGGATGACAAATCCCCTTCTTTTGAATTAAAATGAATCCTTTCGACAAGAGTTTTGAAATGAGTACTTTCCTTAAGAGTATTCAACCAATTGAGATGAGCATCATAGTTGAGTCTTTTTGCTTTGAGTAATTTGTTTGTTAGTTTCCTTAAGTTTTTTGAGTCAATATAATCATGTGTACATCCCTTGTGTTTTGAGAACATGTTTCGATCCTTACCTTGTGAGTGTCTTGCTTGAGGACAAGCAATAGTTCAAGTTTGGGGGTTTGATAAGTTGGTAATCTACCAACTTATTGAGACTTTATTCATGAATTATTGTCATGTTTAGATGATAATTATAGGTACTTATTACCTTTATTGACGTAAATGCAGGTACTCTTGGTCAAATAAATAAAGCAAAGGAGTTAAACCCAAAAAAATTAAAATGGAGTTGAAAGATAAAGGTGATCAAAAGGGGAAGAATCTGTTAAGAGATGCAAAGTGATGTGTGATTCGAAAAGAGGCCCCTGCAAAACATGGAGGATAAGAAACTGCGTGAGGAGTCACTCACATGCAAGCCACACTTTGCCAAGGGTAATCGCCCATCCCCTTGCACCTGAATAACATAATGTTGGATGTTTATTGCCCAAGAAGATGGCCCCCTGCGATCCACAAACCTCAAGGGGGATCACATGTGCCTTTGCACTTCCATTTGCACATGCCCCAAAGGGTAATTTTGTCCAATTGTTTGTGACGTATTTGGAAAGGTTCTAAAACCCCTTTTAGGATCTATACTAAGAAGAATTCACTGGTTTTTTACTTTCCCAAAAAAGAGTACACTTTCTCTCTTCATCTTCTTCATTGAAAAACACCATTTGTAAGTAATTTAGAGCTTGGAATTTGAACTTATATTACATAATGAATGGAATTTTGGAAAACTCAATTGGTATCTTCTCTTATTCCTTTGATATGAGTAGCTAAATTCTATTCTAGAGGTGTGTACATAATGCATGTTTGAAATTGGGAATGGATGTTGATTAATTAAGCTTATAATTGATTATTGAGTATGGGTCTATTAAATTCTTTATGTTTTAAATATAAAATTGATGGTTGCAAACATTAATTTAGTTTAGTAATTTTATACTAGCTTAAAATATGAGTTCATGAATTGGGTAAGAATTCAATAGTGGGGATTTGAGATTTCCACCATAAATCAAGGCTAGAAATAGTTTGATTATAGGAAATACTCATCTAAGAGTCAAATCTAGAGATAGTTTGACTCACTCAAGTGTTAATTGGTTGGTGTGATGATTAAACTATCAGGATTGAACAAAGACCAAAGTAAATATGCTTAATCGGTTGAAAAACTTTTAAGTGTAGCTTAAACCAAGCTACCCATGCTCTTAATTGGAATTTTGTTTGATTAATTGACCCTTATCCCATATTAAGACCCCATCAAAAGCACACCCCTATTTTTCATTCTCTTGATTACTCAAAATGTGTTTACGTCTTATTTTTTCACATTGCGAATTTTTTCCCAAACCTTTCCCCCTAATTTTTCTTTTATTTTCTTGAACAATTGCTCACGCTAGTGAATTAAATTCTGACATTTAGTGGCAAACCATCATCCCATTCTCCGTGGATTTAACCCCGACATCCCATTGGATTACTTACTTGTTTTGCTTGGCGATCATTACCACCTTCTGCAGGAGAGTGCTTTTGAATGTCATCATCAGCCTATGATGTCTACTAAGTACATTGTGTTTTGGTACTCATACTATATTTTTACATCTTTTTCTGATGCAGCACCTAGTATGAGCCATCCTCGTTGATCCTCCTTTCATTTGTGGCCAGCCGTTGTTCAGATCGTGGTAAGCTCCCAATGTTTAGAGATCATTATTGATTTCCATCTTTACATACTATCTGTATTTTGTATTTTGGTAGAAAGTACTATGTTGTATAACTTTATTTTGTATGTTAGATTCTTTAGTACCGGTGACACCAGGTCCAGGGTTAGTTTCTGTACATATTTTATCTTTCTCGATATCTTTAGGGATATTTTTGTATATTTTATACGATTGGTATATATTTATATTGTTGGACTCTATCTTATTATGTTTTCTCTTCTACTTCCCTTATTTTAATGCTTAGTTATATTATCATATTCTTGGATTGGCTTGCCTATTGGGAGATTTTTGTAGGTGCCATCATGATTCAAAAGAATTCCCTCTTGATCACAAGAATCATGTGTTTCAGCCAAAGTGTAATATGCTCTCAGACCCCTTTCAGAACCTTAGTACATGTGAGACCTTTAAGGGGGAAGTATGGTTTAGGATGCTTGGGTAATGTTGTCACCTGAAAAATAGTGTGGTTTCAGTGTTATAATCTATGAGTGGTAGAATGATGTAGAGTTACAAGTTTGAATTTAGAAGTGTAGTAGCCAATAGAGCGGGGGTAGTGTTTGACTAAAGTGATTAGCTAGAACCATGTATCCATTATGTGAGTAGTGAGGTAGTAAGAAAGGGTAGTAAGATTATGAAAAAGAGTGTGCTTGTGGATTGAAGTTAGACAGAGAAGGTGGTTAAGATTGATTATTTCATCAATTTTTGAGTGGACTAGTGTTCCTTGATTTCTTTCCAGTAGTAAGTCAGTATAGTGTATGAGAAGTTGTGTGGCTGTCCATGTTATGTGTTAGACTCTAAGTGTGAATTATGGATGATCATACTTATGAAGAGGGAGAGTTTTGAATTTTAGAAGGAAAGGTGTATACCTAGGGTATTGTGATACTTCATCAGATTCTAAGTTAGTAAGTGTTGTAAGTTCCCATTTAGTATTCTTGAGATGCTAAGTCTGGATGAGGCTAAGCTTGTATTAGATTGTGTGTATGCGAGCTAGATTGAAGAGATTATAGATACACAATGTTAAGTCTCTCAGCTTGGTTTTTGTTTCCCGTATCTCAGATGGTTATGTTCACCAGTAAGAGTTTCAGTTATAGTAGGATGACTATAGAGGCTACAGACTGTTGAGAGTAGTATCTCAAAAGTAGTACCAGAAAGGGTTTATGTCTTCAGTTATAATCTTTAGGGGGGAGTTTAGCATTCAAGTGTACAGTGATACCCCGACCATTGGAGTAAAGTGATTATAGTTCAGTTTAGAGGATTATTGGAGGGGTCCGCAGACTTAGAATGATGGCTTTTTATATAAGGGGGGGATGATAGAGTGGTGATATAAGTCATGTTTTGAAATTCTGGTAGTAATGCTAGTGAGTTCTAGAACAGAGCTAGGATTAGGTAGAGACTTGATCCATTCGTACCTTATGCCTTGCATATTAGAACCATGATCATAAATCATATTCATGACCCATGAAGATATATGTCTATTCTCAGTTCCTAGTATGAGGATTAATATTCTCGCTCAAATTAACCTAATCATTGTGATGACCCTTCCGGTTATCTTTGCGTTTACGCATTCATTGTATTGTTAGAGCTTTACTGTAGTGACCCCAAGTCATTTATGGCTTGCAAGGATCGGTAGTTCAGTGCCCCGGTCATTCATTTCATTGTTTTGGACGTTTGCCTATTTTAGAGCTTTAACCTAGAATATCATTGACTTTAGTCAACATTCTTAGCTAACGTGCTCGGAATTGAATTCCGACAGTTTTGTTAGCTCCATAGTGTTGAGTTTGGTCTAGTTGGACCTTCAATTGAGGCTTGAGAACTTCTAGTGCGGGTTTTGTGTTGTTTTCTCTGTTTTCAGGCCATTTGGAGTTGAAAGTATAACTTTGGGTGGCTTTCGATTATCAGAGTGTCAGATTCGAAATCCAACAATTTCATTAACTCCGGAATGATGAGCTTGGGTTGGGGAGGTGGTTGGTTCAGGTCCCGGGTGAGTCGGGCTCATTTTGAGCCTTGGGTTCTTATTCATTAGTGTTGACTTAGGTCAACATTTCCCTAAAATGACCTCGTATGGAAGTTTCGTTCATTCTGTTGAGTCCAAAATGTTGTTTCCACTCTATTAGCATTATTGGTTTTTTAATACCGGTTTCTAATTGTGCCCGGAATGTCGTTTCCTGATACTAGCATGGATATCATGGTTGACACGAGCATGGATGGCATAGATAACATATACGATGTTCATGCAAAGGGAAGCTTATGAGTACGTGGGAGTGATGTGGATGAATAAAAGAGGCCATTTGTGCAAGTGTCTAGGCTTTAAATTCACGAATCCATAAAGAAGACAACCAAACAAGGCCCTTGCTTCATTATGGGCAATATTGTAAAAAGTCAATTTCTTCTTATTTTCTTAGTATAAGTAGTAGCGTTTCTTTATTTTGAAGACTAGTTTTTGATGAATATTGAATATTTAGCTTTGAAGCTTGTAGTTTCTAGGTATTTAGCTTGTAGTTTCTAGGGGAAGCCTAGCATTAGTTGGTAATTTTAGTAGTGTGGATCTTGGAATTGTTGGTGAACTTCTTGGTTTGGTTAATCGAAGGTTGCTCATTTGTGCTTTCTTGAGTTCCTTTGATTTTTCTCAAACTAGGGTTTGTGTTTGAATTATTGAATTCAATTGGGAGGTGAGGGTATCAAGTCGCTTGTTGCCCATAAATTCAAGAGTTTGAATATTAACTCACATATCCTTCTTTTGTTTTCTTTTCTTCTTGTTCTTCCCTCTTTGTCAGTTATCATTTGGTATTAGAGATCGGTTTAGGTTTGTTTCCACAAATCTAAGTCTTGGGAATTTGTTATTTTCAAAATCCATAAAAAAAAAATCGTCCAAAAAAAAAAAAACCATTTTTTTTCTTGTTTGATTTCTTGTTTTGGACACTAGACTCTTGTTCCCTAGTGTTTTTTGAGTCTAGATTTCACATTATATTCAATTTGGAGTTGTAGAAGTGAAGTTGCCATTGAAGGACTTTGAAGCTTTGAAAACTTGCAAACTTGAAAAGTGGGTCTTTGGATTGGGGAGAAATTAAAGCTTAAAAACTATTGGGGTTTGGTCCCTAAGTCGAGGGGAAGCTAATCCTAAAGTTTGAGCCAATTCCGAGTTGATTTGAATGTGTTGGTGTTTAGTGTGTTGTTGGTGTTCTAGGTGTTTTTGATATTCATCAACAACATTTTGAAAAAGAAGAAGACAAAAGGTAAATTTGATCCAACTTTTCCAAGTCAAAGTGTTCAAAGATATAGAAATGGTATTATAAGAAGTAGAGACAAGTTGATGTTTCAAGATAGGCAAGACCCGGAGAGGCAAAGTCTTGAAATAAAAGTGAATGTTTATCGTACTACGGGGTTTGATCTTGTCCTTGATGATCATAGTGTTTCTAACTTTATAACCCCTCAATTGGTTGAATTGTTTGGGATACCTTTTATGCCGAAGTGAGACTCCTTTGTTACTCAAAAAGGGTATCATGTTAATAAAAGGGTGCAAGTACCTATTTCACTTCGGAAATATCAAGATGAGGTTTGGTGTGATATAGCTCCCATGGATACTTGTCACATATGTTTGGGAAATCCTTGGTTCCAAAGTCATAGGATTCCACATGCATAAGATTGGTACAAATATATCATGGATCGTAAATAGGAACTTCTCTTTCCACTAATATTTCCTAGAGAAGAAAACACATCCACTCCTTATGCACCAAAATAGAAGCTTGAAGTGAAGGGATCATCTAACCCTTCGCAAGGGATACTTGGCACTTGTCCTAACTCCAATGAAATTGAGAGAAAAAAGATTGAGAGGAGTAAGGGTATGATAAGTGACAACTCTAGAGTGAAAAAAAGAGAGGTTGTGTGGAGTGATGTGAGAGGGTTGTCACAACCTTATCTTAACTCATGTAACATTTCTTGTTTCTCTAGTTGTCTTGATACTTGTGCAGGTATTCTTGAAAGCGAACCTATTGTGGAACCTCAAAATGTGGAGCATCATAAGGTGGTTGAAAGCTTCCAAAGAGAGCAATTGTACTTAAATGTTGATAACCAAGGTGAAGGCAATTCTTCCTATGAGCTACAAGGTAACAAAGCTAACTCTTGCACTTTATTAAACTTGATGGATCATTGTGTGGGTAATAGCCAATTGAGTGTGAGTGATAGTTTATCTTTGTATGATCTTAATGACCCTTTACCATATGGTGAGCTTAATAGCTCTTTCTTGTGTGATGCAAATTTTGGTGATCAACTTTCTTGTGATACTTGTCCTTTAAATGAGGAATTTTGTGATGTGCTAAATGAACCTCAATTTAGTTATGATGTTGATGTAGTTGATCATGTGAATAGTCATGTAGGTTCCTTGCTTCTAGATAATGATTCCTTGATTAGTTATTCCATTACTTGTGCCTCTCAAAGAACTTATGTGATGGAATATGTTGTTAAGGATAATATCTTATTTGATGATGACATGACTATTAAAAGTGTGCATAGTGGTAGCTCTTATAATGTTGAAAGTGTAGATACTCTTGGAGGCTACAAGTTATTTGGTAATCCACTATGGGATGATGACACCTTTCCTGAGGAAGGAACTTCCTTCTTAAGGGACTGTGGACCTCTTACTTGTGAGCTGAAGCTTGGTCAAGATGACAAGCAAGATGTGGGTGAATATTGTACTATCTACACACTTGAAGACATCGGCCTATCACTTTTCAAAAGGGATGATCCTTGGGATAAAGCTAACATTGATTTGTTTGATGGTTTGAAAAACCCAACTAGTGATTATTCTTATGAAATTGATGATAATTGTGATCCTTTGTATGACACCCCACCTTTGTTTGTTAAATATGAAGATGAGTTAGTTAATTCATGTGATGGCTCGAATTCTAATCTCTTTAGTCTTAATGGTGGTGTGGGTCAAATTGGGGATAGCAACTTGAGGAAGGAAGGTGACTTTTTCCTACAAAGTATCTTGTCTTCTTCATGTGTCCCAACATGTGTTGATGTGCTTGATAAGATTCATGAACCAAATTGTGATCTTGCATGTGAGGGCACCTTGAGGAGGATTGACAATCTTGACACCTTTCTTTACTACCTCTTTGCATATGATGATGTCTATGTTTGTATTAAATTTGTTTTCTATAGAGGTAGGGGTTCCTTTAATTTGTCCAATTATCTTTGTGACCATGATATGTGGGTCTTTTACTTCTTTCACCCCAATGAACCCTTATGGGTGATTGCACCACTTTTGGTGTGGCCTTCTTGCGAGACAATGAAACAATTGTGTCTTATGGCTCCAAAGTTAAATATGATACCATCTTTTGGAATTCTTGATGCCACGAAGACCTTTGTATTTGCCTTGTCTCTTGATGTTTATCATAACCAAAACCTTTGCACCTTATATGATGAGTTGCTTTTATTGGAAGGAAAGGATAGTTGGTTGTACCTCAAATTTGTGCCTCCTTGGCATGATGATATTATTGCTAACTCTTGTACTAACCCTCATGCTTTGAGGATGTTTTGGTTGTTGTCCTTCTCATGTGTTTTAAGATTTGGATTCGAGGATGAATCATTTTAAAGAAGGAGAGGATGATATTAGCATGGATAGAATGGTTGACACGAGCATGGATGGCATAGATAACACATACGATGTTCATGTAAAGGGAAGCTTATGAGTCCGTGGGAGTGATGTGGATGAAGAAAAGAGGACATTTGTGCAAGTGGCTAGGCTTTAAATTGAAGAATCCATAAAGAAGACAACCAAACAAGGCCCTTGCTTCATTAAGAGCAATATTGTAAAAAGTCAATGTCTTCTTATTTCCTTAGTATAAGTAGTAGCTTTTCTTTATTTTGAAGACTAGTTTTTGATGAATATTGAATATTGAGCTTTGAAGCTTGTAGTTTCTAGGTATTTAGCTTGTAGTTTCTAGGTGAAGCCTAGAATTAGTTGGTAATTTTAGTAGTGTGGGTCTTGGAATTGTTGGTGAACTTCATGGTTTGGTTAATCGAAGGTTGCTCATTTGTGGTTTCTTGAGTTCCTTTGATTTTTCTCAAACTAGGGTTTGTGTTTGAATTATTGAATTCAATTGGGAGGTGAGGGTATCAAGTCCCTTGTTGACCATAAATTCAAGAGTTTGAATATTAACTCACATATCCTTCTTTTGTTTTCTTTCCTTCTTGTTCTTCCCTCTTTGTCCGTTATCATTTCCACTCTATTAGCATTATTGGTTTTTTAATACCGGTTTCCAATTGTGCCCGGAATGCCCCGTGGAGTTTTCAAAAAGTTGCAGATTTTTAGTGCAACCCAGGCCTTCAGCGCAATTGCGCCAAGGCCAGCGTAATCGCGCCTCAGCGCCTGAAGTCGACCAGCGCGATCGCGCCCTTCAGGCATGATGGTGCCTTGGCTCCTGGCTCCCTTGTGCGCGATGGCACTGGTTTAGCGCCAATGGCAATGACAAGCGATAAACAACTATTTAAGTCTTCTTCTTCGTTTTTCCAGCCCTTTCCTCTCAACTTTCTCACTCTAAAACACAAGTTTCTCTCCACCAAATTGCTCCATATCAGTCTTAGCTTTGGGAAATCAATTGTTCTTCGATAATTCATGATCGTTCGATTCTTGATAAGTCATCTTTTCCAACTTGCTTTCCTTTGTTTTCCTCTAAAATCCACCATTGTTGCTCATACCCAAAGTTTGGAATTTGTTGTAGTGGCTGCCTCCCAGCTCTTGCATGATCGTGGGTGTGAAGGATTCTCCGTCTTGGTTTAAATTCCATCATTTTGGTAAGTAATCCTTGCCTAATTTCCATTGTTTATTCTTAAAATTCCATCTTTAAGCCCCAACTTGAGCGGGATTTTTTGGCGCCCTCTCTTGGCCAATTATGCTCAATTTTGGAGCATGCCTTCTTGGAATCGTTATGGTCATCGTACTTCTTTTCATTTTTGGTTTCGAGTTGTGGGCGTGCTTTTGACCTGTATTTCGACCCGGCTAAAACTGTAGCGATATAGAAATTATTTAACTTGCCTTGATGTATTATTTATGCCTTCTTGGAATTGTTTAGGTAGCTTATCGTCGGACGATAGGTAGGTTACAGTCTAAACTCTCTAGACTTAGCATATATCAGATAAAATTGTACTAGCTGGCATCCTTGGGTTGGGTTATTAGGTTTGTACCACAGACCTTAACTGCATTTCCATGATTCGCTTCGTTTCTTTCCTCCGTTTTGTGTAGTATTCTTCATAGTTGGTAGTATCACCCTAACGGTCTTGTGTGGCCTTGTTTGAATATAGACCATAGATGGTGGGTTATTCGGCGGTGCCCGTGAGTCCCGGGCATCGTTACTGTGATATTATACTGGCTATCTGTGTTGTAGAGCGATTGGAGCCTGTGCAGGGCCGATAGGTTATTTGTGGGCCGAGGCCCACTATTGTGATTATGTATGCCATTCACCATGCATATAGATAGAGGGGATTTCCTATTGATTTTTACTATGGTTTTAGCTTTGGGCCTACTGGGACTGATTTTCTAAACCTTGCATGGCCCGTGAGACCCATTTTTGGTAAAAATGATCTAAAAGGGGTTTGGTAATGTTTTAATGGGTATTCTTGGGGTAAGGGAGTTTTAAAGGATATTTTCTCACTAGCTCCACTTATACTGGACTCGATGGGGTCGAGTGCTAGACTTATTTACTACAGCTTCCGGGTTGATGCTGGAATAGGCGGGGTCGTGTGCTAGAACTATTAGACTTACTATTTTAGACCTAGATACCCTCCAGGCAGCTTTACTTGGGGATTGATTTGAGATTGCGGGGCATCTAGTATATTGGTCGAGGGCCTCCATGGACCTTGTCATTAAGGACCAAAGGCTGCGAGATGCGGGTGTCAGAGGCAGGGTATATGGTATAGTAGGGGTATACGGGTGTGACCTTCCATGGATTCTTTCTTCTGGGCCTTATAGGTCACCGGAAGCAGGTAACATACGATACTACTATTACTCTTAACTTAGCATGGCATCATATCATTCATCTGTGTGAGGTACCACCCTTGTTTGCTATTTGTTGATTGAACGCTCTGGTAGTATGGGATGCCAGAGAGTTTTGTTTTCACTTATCTGTGTTCCCTGGTTGTATGGGTGGCCGGGGAATTATGGGTAGACTCTTGTTACTTTATCATTATACTATCCCTTGTCTCGATTATGATTTTGAGATATTATATTGCAACATTGTTAGTTTAGGTTTCGAGATTGATATGATTAGTTTGGTTATTGATTCCTGTTTTTCGAGCATGTCCGTCTTTGCTCTTCTCCCCCATTCCTTATACTTGAGGTTACTTGTATACCGTCCACTTCTTAAACTTATTATGTATATACTATTATTGCAAGGATCCCAGGTGCGTTATTTCTTGCTTACACCTGTGCCTGTTGTGTATATATTCTACTTGCTAGACTTGTATGTTGTTTTGTTGACTTCCCCGTTGGCTAGTTCCTGTGTACTCTTCATTGATTTCCGTGACTACTTGCTTCTATTCTGTCTGTTACTACGCTTTTATCTTATATGTGCCCAGTCAACCTATGATACCTACTGGGTACCTTATTCTTTGCATTCGGTGCTCATACTAAACTCTGCATCTTCTGGTGCAGATCCTAGTGAGGGCCGTCACCGTTAGCTTGTGGAGACTCGTGCGAGGAGCTGCTTTTGGTGATATTTTGGACTGAGGATGAGCTCTTGGCAACCGGAGCTTACATTTTAGTTATCTTTTAATTATGTACTCCATTTCTACTCTGAGACAGCTTTGTGTGTATATATTTTTTTGGACCCTCATACCCCTTATATAGATCCGGCTCTTATACGCGATGATACCAGGTTTTGGATTTGGTTTAGCTTTTGCATTGTATATATTACTCCTGTTATCTATTTTCTTCATCTTGTTCCCTTGCTTCCGCTTATTAAACTGTTCTTCCACTTCATTTTCTAGATAGTAGCCCATTACTGACCGTTCCAAGCTACATGGATTAGTTCGCCTACTGGGGGTTATCGCTGCCATCATGACCGAGAAGTTGGGTCATGACAGCTTAGTGTCAGAGGTTTAGGTTCACTGGTGTCATTGGTATAGGATCCAATGTCTAGTAGAGTCCTACGGATCAGGGCGGAGATGTCCGTACTCAATCTTTGGGAGGCTAGAGTGACATCCTAGGAAAAATTGGACTTTTCTTATTTTTATATCTGGAATAGTATCCTTGAAAGTTTCTGGGAATCTCACTCACTCTGGTTCACTCTTCTGTAGATGGTTCATATGAGATCTTCAGCTTCTGGCGGAGGAGATCCTCCTGCCCCTGCGCCTCTGACTCCAGCTAGGGGTCAGAGTGGTCACAAGGGTAGAGGTAGAGGTTGTGGACACCCCAGAGCAGCGGCACCAGCTAGAGCTGCTAGAGTTGAGGTAGAGCCCGAGTATGACTATGAGCCAGAGTTTGCTCCAGAGCAGTAGCATGTGGACCCGGGGGCTGCCAAGGTGTCACCAGTTCCAGCACCAGTTTCTATGCCAGCTTCAGCCCCAACTCAGTCTTCAGATATTAGGGGTTTAATTGTTCAGCTATTGGGTATGATTGGAGAGAGACCTTCTGAGGTAGCACAGACACCCGCTCAGGGGGCATCCCTGGGTGTTCAGAGTTTAGGAGCGCAGTGTGCTATTGTGGATCTCTGCGCCAAGGTTATTCTGG
This sequence comes from Jaltomata sinuosa, assembly GCA_003996215.1. Taxonomy (NCBI): domain Eukaryota; kingdom Viridiplantae; phylum Streptophyta; class Magnoliopsida; order Solanales; family Solanaceae; genus Jaltomata; species Jaltomata sinuosa. Next base: position 238,532 of record QJPP01003356.1, on the reverse strand, counting down.
TCCCTTCAATTGCACAGCCTCTTGCTCCTTGCCTAGCTATGACAAATGGGGAGCAGAAGGCATTGGGTAGGTTCTTGAGATTATCACCACTGATATTTTCTAGTACGTCGGATCAGGACCCACTTGACTTTATTACTACCTATGAGGAGATGTTACACCATCTGAGATTGCTAGAGACTCACAGAGTTGGATATACTACATATGAGCTGGAGGGTCCTGCTAAGTTATGATGGAGGGATCAGGTTGCTTGCAAACCTTCTACATCACCTTAGTTGACTTGGTATGAGTTCTATGAGGCCTTTATGGCCAGGTTCTTGCCACAGAGCGATAGAGAGCATCGGAGGAAGGAGTTCACTAGACTTGTTCAGGATTCTATGACTCTCTCGGAGTACGAGGCTTGTTTCCCTCAGTTTGCTCCCTTTAGGGCCATGATTATGCCTACTAAGGCTGATAGGATCCATAGATTTGTTTGAGGACTATGGTGAGATTTTAGAGATCCCGTAGAGATATTAGTTGCTAGTTGGCTAGTCTTTCCAGGCTATTGTGGACTATGCTCGTACTGTAGAGGATTTGCATCGTCATGACACCAGGGATAGAGATAAGAGGCCTCGAAATCAGGGTGGCTACAGTAGTTCCAGACATGGTGGTAGAGGTTCAGGCCAGTCGGGCTATCAGCCACAGTAGCACTAGGGTCAATCTAGCCAGCCGATTCAGGCTTCACTTCAGACTTCCGGTAGTACCTAGTTTGAGTAGGGTTAGAGAAGTCAACATAGTCACAATGGTCAGTCTGTGAGGAGTACTACTTCTGGGGCATCAGGATGAGGTGGCCACACAAGTTCAGCGGGTTCATCTTGATAGGGTGGGCCATCAGGGCCGTGGTATGAGTGTGGAGTCAGTGGTCATTTTGCCATAGATTGCCCCCAAAGGGGTACAAACTGTTATGAGTGCAGAGTTAGTGGTTATTTTGCTAGAGATTTCCCCAAGTGAGGTACAGTTCAGCCTATTTGCTCCGTTCAGCCACCGGCTCAAGGAGGTGGTGGTCAGGGTAGAGGTGGTTCTCCATGTGGCAGAGTAGGTGGTAGGGATGGTGGTCGAGCACGTGGAGGTCGTCATCAGTTCTATGTGGTCCCTGGGAGACTGGAGCAAGAGGCATCAGATGCTGTGATTAAATGTACGATTTCTGTGTGCCATAAGTCTGCTACAACTTTCTTGGATCCTGGATCCACTTCTTCATTTGTATCTGCCTACTTTCTACCTTGTTTGGGGTTGGCTAGTGAGCCATTATCTGTTCCTATTTCTGTTTTGACCTTAGTAGGAGATTTTTTAGCAGTGGATCGGATTGTGAGATCTTGCATGATATCTGTTGGTGATTTGGAGACTTAGGATGATTTGATGATACTTTAAATGTTAGATATTGATATGATACTGGGCATGGACTGGTTATCCCTACACCGTGCGATTTTGGATTCTTATGCCAAGACCATTACCATAGTTGTGCTCAGTGTATCCCCGATTATATGGAAGGCATCTGTTAGCCATGCACCGTCTGGGATCATCTCTTGTCTTCGAGCTAGGAAGTTGATTTCCTGTGGGTATTTAACTTATCTAGCATATGTCCGAGATGCTAGTGTGGACCCTTCGTCTCCTGAGTCTATTTATGTGGTTATAGACTTCCTGGATGTATTTCGTACCAATTTGCTAGGCCTTCCACCTGAGAGAGATGTTTATTTTGCCATTGAGTTAGAGCCGGGCACCAGGCCCATCACTATTTCTCCTTACCGTATAGCTCCTGCTGAGTTAGAGAGCTTAAGGATCAGCTCCAGGACTTGTTACCTAAGGGGTTCATTAGACCGAGTGTATCTCCTTGGGGTGCTCCTAGTATCTTTGTGAAGAAGAAGGATGGGTCGATGCGGATATGTATTAACTATCAACAGTTGAATAAGGTGACAGTGAAGAATAGGTATCCGATGCCAAGGATTGATGACTTGTTTGATCAGCTCCAGGGTTCAACCATGTTCGACCTATCCAGAAAAATTGTCGGCCTACGAATGTGGTTTCGATCCTTCCGGTGATGCCAGAAGTCGTTTTGATATAAGATTTTATCTTGTTTCCATTTTAGCACAAAGTTGAGTTGAGAGTTTCTCAAGCAGTTGAGTTTTCATATAAGTTCACACAAAGGTCAACTTCAAATGATAATTTACCGTAGAATATAAAGAGTTAGATAGCCCATGACCCACTAAATTAAAGGTTTTTGGGTCTTCATTCTAATTCCACTGGCCGTTCATTAATTCGATTTCAGAGTAAAAAGTTATGGGCACTTTGGTGGGGCACTATCTAAAGTCTGTGATGGAAGGCACAACACACCTCTAGAGAGGCGCGGATAGCCTTTGGGAAGGCGCTATAGGAGGCACGCATGCCTAAGATATTCCAAGCATAAAATTATCTTCCAATTGCATTTAAGTAAGTGTCTTTTGGTCCTTTTATCCTATTAAAACCTCTTGGACAATTTTCAATGTCCCTTAAGTCACCTATTAGTCAGTTAAGCATCGAGTTTTTCTCTTTCCCCCTCTCAAAATCTCTAAAGCATAAAAGTGTTCTCCAAGGTTAAAGCTTAGGGTTTCAACCAACCCTTTTCAAGTTTTCCTTCAAGATTCTTGTCTTCCTCAGGTATATGGGATTTCAGTTAGGGTTTCCTTTCACCCTTATGCCCTAAACTTCAGATTGACTTTATGATTTAGGGTTTATACCAAATTATGCTTATTGCTTGAAATTCAATTTACTTGTGATATTTTATGATTATGGTTTTTGTTAAAAATGGCTATGCATGATTTCTCATAGTTCCAATTCAGTTATCATACTACTTGAAGAATTATGCATGATTTGAGATATTTCAGCCTATTTTAGTACAACTTGGTATATTATGATCCCATAATTCAGCAAATTTAGCACGACTAGTTTTAGTATTTCAGAACTTCAGTAAGAACAGTAAATTTAAACTAATTCATGGTTAGTTTCAGACAATCAGTTTATCTACTATGAGAAAATAATAATATAGTTTTGGGAGTAGTATTTAGCATCAAACGAACATGGGTTGCATACAACCCAAGTCCCAGAACTACGTGCCAGCATAGGTCATATTTAGCCTTTTGAGGCTTAGTTTAGTGGATCCCCCTTAGTTCAGGTTCTATATTAATGGCAAGGTATCGAGCAGCCCTCCCCCACGTGGGCTAGATGTTGGACTCTATGTTAGATCACATGGTTTATGTCCGTTGTAAGAAACTCTCTAGTATCTGCTTTAACTTATTTAAAATGCTTATAATTCCATATATTTACAACTCAGACATGTTTTAGTTTCATGCTATAGAAATTCAATTTATGATTTACCCATTTTGTGCATGAATGATCCTCTTCATACAGATTTATGTTATTATGATTCTCTACATAATTTCAGCTACTTTCAAAAAATTTAAGTGAGTTTGTTAAGAGTCATGTTTCAATTTTAACCTTGATTTGAGCAACTCGGACATTTAATTTTTGTAAAAGTTTACAACATGATTTATGGTTTCAAACTTTCATATTCCCATTGCATAAGATTTTATCATCTCGATTATCCAACAACAGCTCCTTTAGTTATTTTAGTTTAAATGAATGTCCTAGTTGTTAAGTTAAATACCCATATTTCACTACCAGTCTATCGAAGAACTTTTGATGACTACTCTGCTTATCATGCTTTAACTTTGATCTCGCTCTCTTAGCTGAATTGTTTATACATATTTGATCATGTTCAGCTTACAGTCTTTTAGATATCATACACTTGTTGCAGTCCTTATCTCACATACTCAGTGCATTTAATATTTAATATTTATCTTAGATACTTTATGTCATACAATATTGTTGTTGTAAAGGTAGCCTGGGGTCTTGTCCCGATTAACTGTATTTAGTAAGTTAGTGGAGGCTTCGTAGTTAGTCAGCCAGACAATTGTATTTAGTATGTAAACTGATTTATCTTAGTCACTAAAAATTTTACCTTATTGTATTTGACTGAAAAGGTTCATTCCATGTTTCAGCTTCCACATTATTTTTCTTGTACATGTCTTATGTTTCATGCTATGCCAAGTGGTTCTCTCAGGCTAAAAATAGGTTCGCGTGTCGGTTATGTCTAGGGTGTAGAATTGGGTCATGATAAAAGCTCATCTCAAGAAAATCAAATAAGGAATACCACCACTTCAGTTGATACAAATAATTAGACCATGTAATAAATTATTGTTTTATCGGGAAAAATGGTTTATGTTTCAACTATTTTGAAAACTTCATGTGATGACCCTTCCAGTCATCTTCGTGTTTATGCATTCATTGTACTGTTAAAGTTTACTTGTAGTGGATCCAAGTCATTTATAGCTTGCTGGGACTGGTAGTTCAGTACCCTGGTCATTCGTTTGGTCGTTTTGGTCATTTGCCTATTTTAGAGCTTTAACTTAGAATATCGTTGACTTTAGTCAACATTCTTAGCTAACATGCTCGAAATTGAATTCTGACAGTTTTGTTAGCTCTGGAACATTGAGTTTGGTCTATTTGGACCTTAAGTTGAGGTTTGAGAACTTCCAGTGTGGGTTTTGTGTGGTTTTCTCTATTTTCAGGCCATTTGGAGTTGAAAGTGTAACTTCGGGTAGCTTTCGATGATCGGAGCGTCAGATTCAAAATCTGACGATTCCATCAGCTCAAGAATATTGAGTTTGGGTTAGGTAGTTGGTTGGTTCAGGTTCCGGGTGAGCCGAGCTTATTTTGGGTGTTTGGTTGCGTGTTGGTTAGTGTTGACTTGGGTCGACATTTCTCCGAAATGACCTCGTATGGAAGTTTCATAGATTTCATTGAGTCTGGAGCATCATTTCCACTCAGTTAGCATTATTGGTTTTTGAATATCGATTTTTGATTGTGCCCAGAATCCCCCATCGAGTTTTGGAAAATTGCAAACTTTTGCTATTGCAGGTGCAGGCCTCATGCCTTAATCGCGATCGCGAGCCTCGTCCCTCGCGACCGCGATAAAGCACCTGGACTCCTGTTCTTCGCGATTGCGTAATCGCCTATCGCGATAGAGATGAAGTCCCTCCCCCTTTTTTCATCGCAACCACGTGGCTAGCCTTCGCTATCGCGATGGTCTATCCAGCATGGTCCTCGCGACCGCGAGGGGTCCCATCGCGATCGCGATGAAGGACCCCTGGCAGTATATAAACTTCTCACTTTGTTTTTCTAGCTTTCTTGGTTGCTTCTCCTGACTTTAATCACAAAAACACTCCCTACACTTTGCTCTTATCAGTTGTTCATCAAATTCATGCCATCCCGTTAATTTGGTAAGCTCATTTTCCCCAAGCATACTTTTTCTCCTTTATTTTGCTAAAACTCCATTGTTGAAATCCTTGGATCTTGGGAACTCTTGTAGATTCTATTCCCCCTTATGATTGCATGATCGTGGGTTCGTGAGCCTCACTATCCGGGTGTAATTCCTCGCTTTTGGTAAGCTCCCTTCCTCAAATTCCCAATTTTTATTCCTTAGTTTTGCTCTTTGGATTCTTGACTTTAGGAGCTGTTTTAGCTCGAATTTGTTGCCCAATTTCCTTGCTTTTTCGGGCATGTACTCCCTTGGTTATTGTGGTCATAATGTGAGTTTTCATTTTTGATTTTTGATTATGGGCCCCACAGGTTCGCTTTTTACCCAGATTTCGACCCAACTAAAATTGTAGCATTATGGGTATCATTAAACTAGTTTTAATATTTTATTCATATTCTTGATAGTTTGATTATCATTCAGGATCTCTCGGAGCGATTCCGGCTTGGACGTTGTTGTTCGGGCAGCTTGTCATTGGACGACAGGTAGGTTATGGTCTAAACTCCCTAGGCTTAACATATATCAGATAAAATTTTACTAGCTGGCATTCCTGGGTTGGGTTATTAGGTTGGTACCACAGACCCTGACCACTTTTCCATGATTCATCCTCGTTTCTTTCCTCCTCTATGTGTAGTATTCTTTGTTGTTGGTATTATCGCCCTTATGGTCTTGTGTGGCCTTATTTTGACTCTGGAACATAGACGATGGGTTAATTGGGGTGCCCATGAGTCTCGGGCATCGTTATCATGATATTATGCTGGCTATCTGTGTTGTAGAGCGATTAGAGGTTGTGAAGAGCCAATAGGTTAATTGTGGGCCGGGGGTGATAACGATCTCAATCGAGTGACTAAAATCGATACCATAAACACGGAATTCAACAACACAAAATAAAGATAGTGGAGAAATTAAGATGAGAATTAGAAGAAATTGAGATGAGAATAGAAGAAAGAAAGGCTAATTGAATCAACAATCAACCAAGGAATAAGAGAACTCAATCAAATGCATGAGAAACCAAATTGAATCCACAAGATGATAACTCGATGATCAATTAAGCAAAGAAGATAACACAAGCAATTCAGGAATCCACCCTAATCACTCATTCTAAACTAATAATTGGAATTGAACCCAATCAATATCCTAACCTAAAATATCAAGTCTTTTCAAGACAATTCAATCATCAAAAATCTAAGTATGAAAATGGCTAAGGCAACTATTTATAGTTATTGCCTTTACACAAATAGCCTATTACAAAAATAGCTCAAAAGTGACTATTTTGGAAATAACCCACAAGGGCCCTTCTTGATTGCTCAAATGGCATGTTGATCACCCATGGCCTTGTGTATTTGTTTCTCCATAGCTTCCTCCGGGCTCCAAGCTACTATCCATCTGTAGAAGTCCCTCCAATTATGCTCCAAGCTAACCAAGATCGTATCATCCTCCCCTTCTTCAAAAGGATTCGTCCTCGAATCCGAACCTTGCACAAACATAAGAAGGACAAACAACAAACATATCCTCATAGCATGAGGATTAGCACACGGGTTATCAACCATACCAACTTGCCAAGGAGGCACACTTTTAAAATACAACAAACTATCCTTTGTGTCAAATAAGAGCAATGTATTGTAGAACATACAAAGGATCCAGCTATGAGAAATATCATGGAACAAAGAAACCTCAAAGGTCCTAAGACACAATTGCTTCCCTATTCCCCCATAAGACCATACCAAATGTGGTGTCTCCATTAGTTCAAACACCCATGAGTGTTTACCGGGGTCAAAGATATAAAAGGCCCACATAGTTTGGTCACAAAGGCAAATGGACCAACCCAAGAAACCCCTACCTCTATATAAAACAAATCCCATACAAACATGGACATCATCATATGCAAAGAGGTAGTAGGAAAAGGTGTTACTTAAATGAACTTCATCCAAGGTGTGCCCACATATAGAATCACCCTTTGATCCACAAGCATTAAGGCCTTGATTAAGAGTGGGGTCACACAAGAATGAAGGGGTCATTAGAGAACATACACCCCTTTCCTTTTGACCACTAACCCTCCAATAGACGTACTATCATCTTTCAAGAAGAGAGTTTTGTCTTTGGAAAGTGTGTCATCATACCATAGTGGATTCTCAATCACTTGGTAGCCTTCAAGAGGGGCTACACTTCCATCATGCCAAAACACATCACTATGCATTTCATCTTCATTAGTCATGTTAAGCTCAAACAAGGGATTCTCCTTAAAAACATACTCCACCTCAAAATCCTCATGACAAGAATTATAAATAGAATCAACACTCAAGGAATCATCACCTCTAAGTAAAGATCCTACATGACTAACTACATGACCAACTATATCATTACCATTACTAAATTGAGGTTCATTTATCACATCGCACAACTCCTCAATTAGTAAGTCATCATTACAAGCAAGTTGGCCAATACCACAATGAATACTAGTTGGTAGCATATCAAACTCAAAAGAATCACACACATGATTACCATCATTATAGCCAACTAGCATTTGACTACCCCCATTACATGACAATACATTTTCACTCAAGTCACAAGTGCTAACACTAGATGGACTCAAATCGATCTTACTAGAAGAATCAATCAAGTCATTTATAGGATCAACTAGTGTTTGGGCACTCACAACAATGGCATCATCATCATGCAACAAGGTGTCATCAAGATCATCACAAGGTAAAGGCTCTTTAAGCTCAAACATATACAAGCTATCACTTACACTGAATTGTCCACTAACCACACAATGATCTTCCAAGTTCAATAAAGTGCAAGAGTTACCTTTGTTACCTTGTAGCTCACAGGAAGAATTGCCTTCACCTTGGTTACAAACACTTGAGTACAATTGCTTCCTTTGAAATCTTTCAACCACCTCATGATGTTCCATATTTTCAGGTTCCACAATAGGTTTGCTTCCAAGAATACCTGCACAAGAATTAAGACAACTAGAAAAAGAAGAGAGGGTACAAAAGTTAGTATAAGGTTGTGACAACCCTCTCACATCACTCCACACAACCTCTCCTTTTTCCACTCTAGAGTTGTAACTTATCACACCCTTACTCCTCTCAATCTTTTGTCTCTCAATTTCATTGGAGTTTGGACAAGCGCCAAGTATCCCTTGTGAAGGGTTTAATGATCCCTTCACTTCAAGCTTCCACTTTGGTGCACAAGGTGTGGATGTTTTGACTTCCATGTTCAACTACTTAGTGGGTTCATCTGCATGAGGAGTAGTTTTCTTCAACATCGTTTGTAACTCCTCGGGCTTAAGATTGGCAACCCATCGAATAACCTTGTCAACTCCTTTTAGTATGGCATCCCCTAATTCTTTAATTCTTAAAGATTCAAGCTCCCTCACCGGAAGGGGCTCATTTGACTTCAATCTACTTTCATGGCTTATTGATCCTTTAATTCTACCTCCAACATCATTACCATAAGGAGAACAAGTCACATTATAAGGAGAATAAGAAGTATAAGTTCTTGCATTCCAAGAAGTAGAGGATGTTCTTCTCCTATGGTTCACACAACGTCTTCGAATTGGTTGCACCCACACATCTATACCCCCTCGACTAGGATAGGAAGTAGCACAAGACAAGGATGGTAATTCATCTTCACAATATCCCCTTCTATCACAATCTTCCTCAAATGATTCATAAGAAATATGGGAGAAAGCATCGTACCTCACATCATCTTCATCACCGTGGTGTGTAATATGAGAACCCCCATACTCTTCATCTTCAATATCGTATTTACCATAAGATACTTCTACTCCTTCATGTTCATCATAAGAGCCATAAGCCCCATTCATTTCACATTCATTTTCGAAGTAGAAGTTCTCACAATCATATAACTCATGATCACAATCATAGCCTTCATAAGATTCCCCTTCAAAAGATTCTGAGGCTATGGATGACATCCTTCCTTATACATCCTTTTGTACCTACAAAGCTAGTAAACAAATTAGTAATAAAATCCTCATGCCACTCTTTATGTAAGCTCTCAACTCACCTACTATGGTTTCTTTCCCAAATTGATAGTGTTACTAGTTTTGCTCAATCAATTCAAGGTTATCTAACCTTGTGGAGGGATGGATCCTTGTGACTCTTGAAAGAAGAATGACTCAAACAAAACTAAAAAGGACTTGAATCAAGAAATTAACTAAGAATTAAAAGAGAAAAGCACACAAAGAAACGCACAAGAAAAAAAATGGACTCAAAGAACTTGATAATATTTAGTAGGGTAATCTACTAATTAAAATCAAGTTATAAACCTAAAAGAAGGTAGATTTAATGAAAAAGAAATTAATTTACCAAGATTTGGACTAGAAAAATCATTTGGGAAGAAATTTGGTTGAAATCCATGGAGGAAAACTTGAAATTTGCTTGAAAAACGTCCAGAGCCGACGCTAAAGGGGTTCGGAGCCGGCTGGACCATGCTGGAGCCAACGGAGGAGGGATGGAGCTACTGGCTGGGGCGGAAGCTGATGGAGTAGATCGGTTGGACACGGAAGCCACCGACTGGGCGCGAAAGCCGGATCGTTGACAGCTTGCTTACGCGAAAGCCGCATTCTATCGGCTCCGACGCGGAAGCTGATCCTCTCACGGCTCAATTTCGCTGGAGCTGACGTGGTTGGCTTACACAGGTGGGACCTGGACAGCTGGCTGCGTCAGATTGGTCCACGAAATTTGCTGGAAATTCTTTTTTTTTCTCCTCAATTTTCAGATATTTTTGTATTCCTTTGGCCCCACAAACACCTTTACTCTTTCCCCTTCTTTTCTTTTTGGATTAAACACTACTTTTTTGAAGATTCTTCCTCAACAACATATGAATTTCATGAAGAACGCCATAAACATTGATGAACTTTAAAAATTCATAACTCTCTCAATTTAACTTCGATCTTCACCAAATTTTAAACATGAGCTCCTTTCGACCCTACGAACAAACCCCAATAAGTTTTAGCCCTAAATTTCAAGCCAAAAATAAACCCATTTTCTCCATCTTCAAGTTACGAAGAACATCATGAACACGTGAACTTCAAATCTTCATAACTTCTTTGTTTTAGCTTCAAATTTCATGAAATTCGAGATTTAGGCTCCCCTTGCTATAGAGAAAAAACTCCAATACTTTTCAAGCTCAAATTTATCCTCAAAGAATAAACCCACTTCACCTTCGTCAAGCTTTTTCAAGCTCAACAATGGTGAAATTTTGAAACACCTCCAAATCAACTCGAAATAGTCTCAAATTTTAGGAGAAAACTTCCTCTTAAGCTAGAGAACAAATTTCATTACTTTTTTCTTGCTCAAATATCTCTGAATCTTCACGACCCATTTTCAAGTTTTCAAACCTTCAAGCTCCTTTAATGGTAGAATCTTCCTTACAACTCAAAATCACTTGAAATATTGGATTTAGACTCAAAAAACACTAGAGAATACGAATCTAGTGTCGAAAACAATAAATCAAACAAAAAAAATTTCGTTTTTTTTGAATGATTTTTATTTTTTATTTTTTTATGAACCTAAAACCTAAAAATTGATGGAACAACTCTTAAAACCTAAGCTCTGATACCAAGATGATAATGATCTCAATCGAGTGACTAAAATCGATACCGAAAACACGGAATTCAACAACACAAAATAAAGATAGTGGAGAAATTAAGATGAGAATTAGAACAAATTGAGATGAGAATAGAAGAAAGAAAGGCTAATTGAATCAACAATCAACCAAGGAAGAAGAGAACTCAATCAAATGCATGAGAAACCAAATTGAATCCACAAGATGATAACTCGATGATCAATTAAGCAAAGAAGATAACACAAGCAATTCAGGAATCCACCCTAATCACTCATTCTAAACTAATAATTGGAATTGAACCCAATCAATATCCTAACCTAAAATATCAAGTCTATTCAAGACAATTCAATCATCAAAAATCTAAGTAAGAAAATGGCTAAGGCAACTATTTATAGTTATTCCCTTTACACAAATAGCCTATTACAAAAATAGCTCAAAAGTGACTATTTTGGAAATAACCCACAAGGGCCCTTCTTGATTGCCCAAATGGCATCTTGATCACCCATGGCCTTGTGTATTTGTTTCTCCATAGCTTCCTCCGGGCTCCAAGCTACTATCCAAATGTAGAAGCCCCTCTAATTATGCTCCAAGCTAACCAAGATCGTATCAGGGGGCCACTATTGTGATTGTGTATGCCATTCATCATGCATATAGAGAGAGGGGATTTCTTCTTGATTTTTTACTACAGTGTTGGCTTTGGGCCTACTGGGACTGATTTTCTAAACCTTGCATGGCTCGTAGGGCCTATTTTAGGTAAAAATGATCTAAAAAGGGTTTGGTAATGTTTTAATGGGTCTTCTTGGGTAAGGGAGTTTTAAAGGATATTTTATCACTATCTCTGCTTATACTAGACTCGAAGGGGTCGAGCGCTAGACTTATTTCACTACAGCTTCTGGGGTGATGCTAGAATAGGCGGGGCCGCATACTAGAACTATTAGACTTACTATTTTAGACATGGATACCCTCCAGGGAGCCTTACTTGGGGATTGTTTTGAGATTGCGGGGCATCTAGTATGTTGGTCAGGGGCCTTCATGGACCTTGCCATTCCGGATCAGAGGCTGCAAGCGCAGGTGTCGGAGGGGGAGGTATACGATATGGTAGGGGTATACGGGTGTGACCTTCCATGGATCCTGTCTTCTGGTCCTTGTAGGTCGCTGTAAGCGTGTAACATACAGTACTACTATCTCTCTTAACTAAGCATAGCATCATATCATTCATCTGTGTGAGGTACAACCCTTGTTTTCTGTTTGTTGATTGTACGCTCTGGTAGTATGGGATGTCAAATGGTTATTCTTTCAGTTGTTTGCATTCCTCGCTTGTATGGGCGGCCGGGGGACTGTAGGTAGACTCTTGTTGCTTTATCATGATACTATCCCCTGCCACAGTTATGATTCTGATATTTTATACTGCAACATTGTTTGTTCTAGTTTTGAGATTGATATGATTAGTTTGGGTTATTGATTCCTGTTTTTCGAGCAAGTTTATCTTTACTCTTCTCTCCCATTCCTTATACTTGAGGTTACCAGTATACTATCTATATCTGAAACCTATTATGTATGTACAGTTATTGCAAGGATGCCAGGTGCGTCATTTCTTACTTTCACCTGTGCCTGTTATGTATAATATCTACTTTCTAGCCTTGTGTATATATTCTACTTGCTAGCCTTGTATGTTGTTCTTTTGACTTCCCTTTAGGCTAGTTCATGTGTACTCTTCGTTGATTTCTCTGACTACTTACTTTTGTTCTGTCTGTTACTATGCTTTTATCTTATATGTGCCCAGTCAGCCTATAATACCTACTGGTACCTTATGCTTCGCATTTGGTGCTCATACTACACTACATCTTCTGGTGCAGATCCTAGTGTGGGCCATCACCATTAGCTCATGAAGACTCGTGCGAGGAGCTACTTTTGTGATTTTCAGGATTGAGGGTGAGCTCTTGGCGACCGGAGCTTAGCTTTTAGTTATCTTTTGATTATGTACTCTATTTCTACTCAGAGACAAGTTTGTATATATTGTTTTGGAACCTTGTACTCCTTATGTAGATGTGGCTCTTATACGCTATGATACCAGGTTTTGGGTTTGGTTTAGCTTCCGCATAGTTTATATTACTCCTGTTATCTATTTTCTTCATCATGTTCCCTTTCTTCCACTTATTAAACTATTCTTCCATTTTAGTTGATAGAATATTACCCATTACTAGCCGTTCTGGGCTACGAGGATTGGTTCGCCTACTGAGGGGTTGTAGGTGCCATCATGACCGAGAAATCGGGTCATAAAAGCTTGTTATCAGAGCTCTAGGTTCACCGGTGTTATCATTCTAGGAGCCAATGTCTAGTAGAGTCCTGCGGATCAAGGCGAAGACGTCCATACTCAAACTTTAGGAGGCTATAGTGACATCTTAGGAAAAATTAGACTTTTCTTATTTCTATCTCGTGCGTAGTATCCTTGAAAGTTTCTGGAAATCTCACTTATTTTGGTTCACTCTTCTGCATATGGTTCATATGAGATCTTCAGCTTCTGGCGGAGGAGAGCCTCATGCCCCTGCACCTTCAACTCCAGCTAGGGGTTGGGGTGGTCGCAAGTGTGGAGGTAGGGTTCGTGGATGCCCCAGAGCAGCGGCACCTACTAGAGCTGCTAGAGTTGATGTAGAGGTCGAGTACGACTATGAGCCCAACTTTGTTCCTGAGAAGTAATACGTGGACCCGAGAGCAGCCCAGGTACCACCTGCTCCAGTGTCAATTCTAGTGCCAGTCTCTGTGCCAGGTTCAGCCCCAGCTCAGTTCTCAGTTATTAGGGTTTTACTCGTTCAGCTTCTGGGTATGATTGGAAAGATACCTTTTGAGATAGCACCTACTTCCGCTTAGGGGGCAGCCCTGGGTGTCCAAAGTTCAGGAGTGCAGCCTGTTACTTCAACTCCCCGCGTTGAGGTTATTCCAGTTCCAACAGTTGCACAGCCTTTTGCTCCTCGCACAACTATGATATATGGGGAGCAGAAGGCCTTTGGTAGATTTTTGAGGTTGGCACCACCGAGATTTTTTGGTATACTGGGTCAGGACCCACATGACTTCATTACTACCTATGAGGAGATGTTACACCATCTATGATTGCTAGAGACTCACGGAGTAGGATATACTACATATCAACTGGAGGGTCCAGCTAAGTTATGGTGGAGGGCTCAGGTTGGTTACAGACCTTCTACATCACCTCAGTTGACTTGGTCTGAGTTCTATGAGGCCTTTATAGCCAAGTTCTTGATACAGAGCGATAGGGCGCGTCGGAGGGAGGACTTCACTAGACATGCTCAGGATTCTTTGAGTGTAACAGAGTACGAGACTCATTTCTATCAGCTTGCTCCCTTTGGGGCCATGATTATGCCTACCAAGTCTGACAGGATCTATAGATTTATTTAGGGACTAAGGAGAGAGTTTAGAGATCCCGCTAAGATATTGGTTGCTAGTGGTCGGTCTTTCCAGGCTATTATGAGATATGCTTGTACTATAGAGGATTCGTGTTTTCATGACACCGGGCCAGAGATAAGAGGCCTCGACATCATGGTGGCTATAGTGATTCCAGACACGGTGGTAGAGGTTCAAGCCAGTGGGGCCGGGGTTATCAGCCACAACAGCATCAGGGTCAGACCAGTCGACCAGTTCAGGAATCACTTCAGGCTTCTGGTTCACAGTTTGAGCAGGGTCAGAGCAGTCAGTATGGTCACAGTGGTCAGTCTGCGAAAGGTACTACTTCTGGGGCATCAGGCCAAGGTGTCCATATAGGTTCAGCAGGTTTGTCTCGACAGGGTGGGCTGTCAGGGCCGTGCTATGAGTTTGGAGTCAGTGGTAATTTTGCCAGAGATTTCCCACAGTAGGGTACAGCCTGCTATGAGTGCAAAGTTAGTGGCCATTTTGCCAGAGATTGCCCCCAGTGGGGTACAGTTCAGCCAACTGCTCCATCATCTCAGCTTATTCGCTCAGTTCATCCACCGACTCAAGGAGGTGGTGGTCAGGGTAGAGGTGGTGCTCCATGTGGCAGAGCAGGTTGTAGGGATGACAGTCGGGCAGGTGGAGGTCGTCGTCAGTTTTATACGGTCCCTGGGAAACCAGAGGTAGAGGCCTCAAATGTTGTGATTACATGTACAATTTCTGTGTGCCATCAGTCTGCTACAGCCTTATTTGATCTTGAATCCACTTGTTCATATGTATCTGCCTACTTTCTAGCTTATTTGGGGTTGGCTAGTGAGCCATTATTTGCTCCTGTTTTTGTTTCGACCCTAGTAGAAGATTTTTTTAGTAGTGGATCAAATTGTGAGATCTTGTGTGATATATGTTGGTGATTTGGAGACTTGGGGTGGTTTGATTATACTCGATATGTTAGATTTTGATGTGATACTAGGCATGGACTGGTTATCCCCTCACCGTGCAATTTTGGATTGTTATGCCAAGTCCGTTACTATAGTCATGCCCGGTGTATCCCCAGTTGTATGGCAGGGTTCTGTTAGCCATACACCATCTGGGATTATCTCTTGTCTATGAGCTAGGAAGTTGATCTCTCACGGGTGTTTAACTTATCTAGCATGTGTCTGAGATGCTAGTGCTGCCCATTCATCTCCTTCCTCGATGTGTTTCCTACCGATCTTCCTGGACTTCCACCTGAGAGAGACATTGATTTTGCCATTGAGTTAGAGCCAGGCACTAGGCCCATTTCCATTCCCCCCTACCATATGGATCCTGCAGAGTTGAGAGAGCTTAAGGAGCATCTCCAGGATTTGTTAGCTAAGGGGTTCATTAGACCGAGTGTGTCACCTTGGGGTGCTCCTGTTCTCTTTGTGAAGAAAAAGGATGGGTCAATGCGGATGTGTATTGACTCTCGACAGTTGAATAAGGTGACAGTGAAGAATAGGTATCTGATGCCGAGGATTGATGACTTGTTTGATCAGCTCCAGGGTTCAGCCGTGTTTTCAAAGATTGATTTGAGGTCCGGCTACCATCAGTTGAGGATTAGGGTGGAGGACATCACTAAGATAGTATTCAGTACACATTATCGCCATTATGAGTTCCTGGTTATGTATTTTGGGTTGACTAATGCCCTTGCAGCCTTTATGGACTTGATTCATAGGGTTCTTAGCCTATACTTATATATGTTCGTGATAGTCTTCATTGATGACATTCTGGTATACTCGAGGAGTTGAGACAAGCATGAGTGGCACTTGAGAACTGTACTTCAGACTTTGAGAGATCATCGGCTTTATGCCAAGTTCTCAAAGTGCGATTTTAGCTTGAGTCAGTTGCATTCCTAGGACACGTGGTGTCTAAGTATGAGATTAGAGTTGATCCGGGTAAGATTTCTGCAGTTCATGATTGGCCTAGACCCACTACTCCTACCGAGGTTCACAACTTATTCATTTAGATGGGTACTACAGGAGGTTTGTTTAGGGATTTTCTTCTATAGCAACACCTTTGAATATGCTGACTAGGAAGGATGTCCCATTTTAGTGGTCGGATCAGTGAGAGGATAGCTTCTAGAGGCTTAAGGCCTTATTGACTTCAGCACTAGTATTGACTTTGCCGGTTGAGGGTCAGAGTTTCTTCGTGTATTGTGATGCTTCAGGGGTCAGTCTTGGTTATGTGTCGATGCAGCAGGGCCGAGTGATAGCATATGCGTTAAGACAGCTGAAGCTTCACGAGTGCAACTACCACACTCATGACTTAGAGTTGGAAGCGGTAGTCTTTGCGCTCAAGATCTGAAGGCACTACTTATATATAGTTCACTGTGAGATATTCACCGATCATAGTAGTCTTCAATACATTACGAGTTAGTGGGAGCTGGACTCGAGGTAGAGGAGATCGATTGGGCTACTGAAGGACTACGATTTCACTATTCTATACAATCTGGGCAAGGCAAACATGGTAGCAGATGCCTTGAGTTTGAAGGAGGTGAGTATGGGTAGCCTAGCTTCACTTTCAGTTTTGGAGCGACCATTGGCCTTAGACATCTAGTCCTTGGCTAACCGATTAGTTAGGCTTGACTTGTCGGATCCCAGTAGAATCGTGATCAGGTAGTTCGAGGTGAGGCCAATCGAGCTACTTTCAGTTCTGATGGTATTTTGAGGTTTGATGGTCAACTTTATGTTTTGAGGGTTGGTTATTTGATTTAGTTGGTACTCTATGAGGCACATAGTTCTAGATACTGCATTCATCCTAGTGCGGCGAAGATGTATAGAGATTTGAGGCAGCTTTACTGGTGGTATGGTATGAAGCTGGACGTAGCGGAGTTTGTATCTCGGTGCTTGAACTTTTAGCAGGTGAAGTTTGAGCACATGAGACCGGGTGGCTTGATGCAGTGACTTCCCATTTTTGAGTGGAAGTGGGAAGGTATTACTATGGACTTTGTTGTTGGTTTGCCTCGAACTTCTCATGGGTTTGATTCCATTTGGGTGATTGTTGATAAGCTGACTAAGTCAGCATATTTCTTGCATGTTCAGACTTCTTATGGTGCAGAGAGGTTAGCCCAGATCTACCTTCATGAGATTATTCAGTTGCACGGGGTCCCAGCTTCTATCATTTCAGACCGCGATGCTCAGTTCACATCTTAATTCTGGAGGGCTATACAGAGGGATTTGGGTACAGAGGTTCATCTTACTACTTCTTTCCACCCTCAGATAGATGTCCAGTCCGAGAGGACTATTCAGGTCTTGGAGGACATGCTTCAGGCCTGTATTCTTGACTTTGGAGGTTCATGGGATCATTTTGTGCCATTGGCCGAGTTTTCCTATAATAATAGCTTCCATTCAAGCATCGGCATGGCACTTTTTAAGGCCTTGTATTGTAGGCGTTGTAGATCGCCGATTGGTTGGTTTGATGGTTTAGAATCCAGACCGCACAATACAAACTTACTTGAGATTCCTTAGACCGAGTCCATTTGATTTAGGATAAACTTAGAGCATCCTAGAGTAGGCAGAAGAGTTATGTGGGTCGGGGGCCACTGTTGTGATTGTGTATGCCATTCATCATGCATATAGATAGAGGGGATTTCATCTAGATTTTTTACTATGGTTTTGGCTTCGGGCCTACTGGGACTGATTTTCTAAACCTTGCATGGCCCGTGGGGCCCATTTTCAGTAAAAATGATATAAAAATAGTTTGGTAAGGTTTTAATGGATCTTCTTGGGGTAAGGGAGTTTTAAAGGATATTTTATCACTAGCTCCACTTATACTAGACTCGACGGGGTCGAGCTCTAGACTTATTTCACTACAGCTTTCGGGGTGATGCTAGACTAGACGGGGCCGCGTACTAGAACTATTGGACTTACTGTTTTAGACCTGCATACCCTCCAGGCAGCCTTACTTGGGGATTGTTTTGAGATTGTGGGGCATCTAGTATGTTGGTCGGGGGCCTCCATGGAACTTGCCGTTCAAGATAAGAGGTTGCGAGTTGTGGGTGTCGTAGGGGGTATATGATGTGTTAGGGGTATATGGGTGTGACCTTCCATGGATCCTATCTTTTGGGCCTTGTAGGTCGCCCCAGAAGCGGGTAACATATGGTACTACTATCACTATTGACTTAGCATGGCATCATATCATTCATCTATGTGAGTTACCACCCTTGTTTGTTGTTTGTTGATTGTACGCTCCGGTAGTATGGGATGCCGGAGGGTTTTGCTTTCACTTATTTGCATTCCTAGATTGTATGGGCGTCCGGGGGACTGTAGGTAGACTATTGTTACTTTATCATGATACTATCCCCTGCCACAATTATGATTTTAAGATTTTATACTGCAACATTGTTAGTTCTGGTTTTGAGATTGACATGAATAGTTTGGTTATTGATTCCTGTTTTCCGAGCATGTCTATCTTTACTCTTCTCTCCAATTCCTTATACTTGAGGTTACTGGTATACCGTCCATTTCTGAAACCTATTATGTATATACAGTCATTCCAAGGATCCCAGGTGCGTCATTTCTTACTTTCACATGTGCCTCTTGTGTATATATTCTACTTGCTAGCCTTGTGTGTTGTTTCTGTTGTCTTCCCTCTGGGCTAGTTCCTGCGTGACTTTTCGTAAAATTCTGTGACTACTTGTTTTTCTTTTCTGTCTTTTACGAAGCTTTTATCTTATATGTGCCCAGTCAGCCTATGATACCTACTGGGTACCTTATGCTTCGCATTTGGTGCTCATACTACACTACATCATCTGGTGCAGATCCTAGTGTGGGCCATCGCCGTTAGCTCATGGAGACTCGTGCGAGGAGCTACTTTTGTGATTTTTTGGATTGAGGGTGAGCTCTTGGCGACCGAAGCTTAGCTTTTAGTTATCTTTTCATTATGTACTCTATTTCTACTCCGAGACAGGTTTGTATATATTTTTTTGGACCCTTGTACTCCTTATGTAGATGTGGCTCTTATATGCTATGATACCAGGTTTTGGGTTTGGTTTAGCTTCCGCATTGTTTATATTACTCATCTTGTTCCCTTGCTTCCGTTTATTAAACTATTCTTCCATTTTAGTTGATACAATATTGCCCATTACTAGCTGTTCCGGGCTACGAGGATTGGTTCGCCTACTGAGGGGTTGTAGGTGCCATCATGACCGAGAAATTGGGTCGTGACACTTTTTTTCAAAAACCAAGTTAAAGTTTCAAAACATTTTCAAATAAAAGCAAGAGTCACCACTTAGTTTTATAAAAGGAAAACCAAGAAAAACTTAAGAAATCTTTAAAATCAAAACAGATATAACTTAAAAAAATTAAGAGATTAAGAGTAAGAGGCCCTTATTAATATCCCAAGAAGGTTTAAAGCACTTGGGATATCCGCTAACTTGCAGTTATCTGGACTTGTTTGAAAATAACTTATTGATAGATATAATTTGCCCAAAGATGAATAAAGTTAGAAAGGATTTGGACGTAATTTGAGAGGACATAAAAAGTTTATTTATTCCAAAGTTGAAATTCTGAAACAATATTTTTTTTGAATAAGAGAATGACCACATTTAAAGATAAGGAACAATGAGCAAAATTTCATGTTCAAGAAAAGTGTTTTTCACATAAAGAATCATTTATAAGTGAATTTGAGGGAAAAGCTTTAAAAAAATGAGAAATAACACCTCTTTTGGGAAAATCCAACTAAGTTAAAAAAAGTCAGTTCAATTAATACGAAGAATTATATCTAGACATAAATTAAAGAGAAAGAAATGTGATTAATCCATTGGCTCAATCTAAACCTGTCTTAAAATCTATGTTTGTGGGCCTTCTTAGACCCACCCCATCCCATTTGGACTTTTAGTCCAATTCCTTCCCATTTTGGGCTGCTGTCATTGTTACTCTATTCATGGGCTTTGGACCATTTGTTTCAAATCAAGTCCATTTTTGGACCGCTTCTGCTGTTGCTTCAACTTATGGACTTTGGCCCAATTCCTTCTTTCAACCTGTAACATTCCTTTCTTACTAGGAGGATGACTCGAGGTGTTGGGCTGCAACCCAATAGAAATTGAAGGAGTTAGGGGGAGTCCAAATTGGACTCAAGCAGTTCATGTAACAAAAGAAAAAAAGTAAATTAAGGTCTGTCCAAGAACAAATTATGTCATATCATTTTTAAACAAAACTACAGAGCACACACAATAAAGTAAAATTCTAGGCTAAACAACAAAAACAAAGTAATGTTGTCATTCTTACTAAGCAAACTCACTGTATGATAAGCGCAATGGCTATAGGACTTGACACATATTACTCATTTACCAATTATCAAGCCTCACTTGAAAGGAAAAGATACAACAGTGTCAACCTTTGAGATAAAGCAGAAAAATCATTACCCATGAACAAGACAAGTTCAAGCAAGCTCAAAACCATATCTAGACCTGATCAATAAACTTAAACTACTGTGCTAATGGATGATTCGAACCACATAGGTGCTTATACTTTCAAAGGTGATGCCCAAACTGTTGTGGGCACCTCTACTTGATCTGCTAAAGGCAACTAATCACCACACGAGATATTTGAGGTCTGAATAATTATCGTGATTAAAAGCTAATGGGAATAGGCTACTTACAGAGAATGAGTTCAAGTATGATATCCAAATAAGTATATGCTCATATCACACACATAACTAGTAACTGACAGCGCCCACAACTATACTTTAAAAGTCAATTTCGAAGAATCCACTTTATTTTTGAGCAAAGAAAAGGAATTACAGCTTTAGACATGACTCAAAGAGAATTGACACATATTGTTTTAGAAAACTTATGGTTTTTAATACAAACTATACGATGATGCTTAGTGAATAATGCACTTAAGGGAAAAGTTTTGACTTAACAAATCCAGACATGACCTCTAAGGGATGAAGGGAAGGAAATGAAACCAAGTTAACTTTAATATGCCACAAAACCTTTTCAAACTGATATGGGTCAATACATGATTAAAAGTAAAGCACTATCAATCATACTACATCCCAGATCAAACTTGAAACGGATGCGAGATGGTCATACTTGACAGAAATTTACTATGAAGGACATAAGATAGACAGAGATGGAATTTGAACCAAAAGGAGATCATAAATCATTCAACTATCTAATATATATGCTTGATAACTAGATCTTAACTGAAAGTCCTTCCATTAACACAAAATAACATTCTTTATAGGCATATAACAGTTGTGAAAACAACAATAATATCGTCTAAAAAATTCAGAACTTGATGACAGTTTAAAATTGATAGAACAAATTTTAACGTTTTCCATTCTAAATCCACAACCATACAACGTCAAACAAGACTAGCTTAAAAACTAGAAGAAAGTAAATAGAACTCGAAATCATCCAAGCACAAATGATCTAGAACAGAAATTTCTAAGAAATTACATCTTTACATAATGCTAAATAAAACAAAAACACGAGAAAATGAAGTGTTTATCTATTGGTGACCAACGTCTAGGACCACGAAATTCATCAGAGAACCTCACCACTGCCAGAAATTAGACTTTGAATTCCATTACAAAAAACCTATGCTTAAACAAGTCTTTACAAGGTTTTTAGCTCCGAAATTGCTTGAAAACGCTTCTCCCCCACTGTGAGAACAGTGGGGATTATATAGGAATGATTTAGGGACCTTTGGGTCATTTATTTGGTGTGGGATAAAGGGTTTTCAAGGTCTTTAGGGATTTTTCTTGAGGGATTTTGAATTCGCGAGGATAAGAATGAACAGCTCATGAATTCGTACCTTATCTGGCACAAATCGAGTGGGATTTTAAGCAAATGGATGAAGAGGGTGTGGATTTATGCCACGCCGCTACCCCAGTACCTTCGTGGTATGATTTCTCATGCCCAACACACATTTTGGTACGATTTTGATGAGGGAGACGAGGGGATGAGATGCGGCAATTAGGGTTTTTGGGGTTCATCATTTAGAGAGAAGAAGGGGATGTGGGGGTTGGGGTCATAACGAAGAGACGACATAAGGGTTCTTTTGGGTTGGGCCTGGACTGGGTCAGACGTCCAATTGGGAGAAAAGAAGTGGGTTGGGCGGATTTTGGGAATTCTGTTAGCCCAAACCTTTAGCAAATATAAGGAGTTATAAGGGGATATTTAGGATATATTCACAGTTGTAAAATATGGCCATTTTAAATTTAGGGAGTAGCCAAATTGAGAGGAATTAGGAAAAATCCAGCTAGGATTTAAACGATTCTAAAGAAATAGGCTAGAATTAAAATAGGAGTGAATCAATTACTATTAACTTTCTGAGCTTCTAAAAAATTTAAAAATTCGAAATAATTATTGTACTTAACACATAATTACCTCTCGTAACAATTATGAAAATTAATTTATTCAATTAATCTCTCATTTTGAATTAATTTGAAGGAAAATCAAACGTTTAATCTCTAAAAAGGATTTTCTTATGAAATTAAACTTTTATATAGTTCTTTAAGTAAACTTATATAAATTTCAGATAATAAAATATGAAAAATATAAATTCTTACTCAAGACTACTATAAAGCTGATTTGGAAAATATTTTATCCCTTTTTACAAAATAATTATTTCAAAGATTGTTTAAATTTTTAAAAGGCTCAAGATTAATTCGTAATGTGGAGGGTAAAAATTGGGTGTCAACAACTGCCCTACCCTTTGGGTAGGGTGGATGTAAGGAACCCTGGGTAAAGGGAATTGACGTTCCCAATTTTATCCGACCACAGATTCATCTTCAGGAAGCGATTGGTTCTAGCACGAATTTCAAGGAATCGTGGACAAACTCTGGTATTGAGTTTCTTATATATCTCAGGTTACATGAGAACTCAGGCCACTTGTAGTTCAAGATGCTTGATTTTATGCACGATTTTCAAAGAATTTTGAACTATCTCAGTTTAAGAGTATGAGGAGACCGGAAAGCTGGGGAGTAAAAGGATCGGGGGTTCAAAATACAGCCGAGTTTTCAAAACAGAGCCCGCTACATATTCTAGGACATAGGAATCAGGCTGCTTGTAGTTCAACTCAATCGGTGAAAAAGGTAATCTTTATGTTAAGATAACCTTTGGCTTGGGATGAGTGACAAATAACTTGAGCTATTGAAAAGAGGCTTGTAACCTCTCAACTATGAATGTGGCGTGCTTCACACCCATAAATAAGATTTTACCTGGACAAAATTTTCAAAGCTCGAGGTGTATTGTAACTCGGATTTGAAAAGAAGGAATATTGCTTCCAGTGTGAGTTCAGAAAACCCTGGATGTGAAACTAAGACCCAAAGATAGGAAAAAACCACATGCCTTCTGATAGGGGTGTGATTTGATGGCGGTGAAAAGTCGTTCCTCAGCTCACATCTAGAGAGTTTGATATTCCCCTCTTGACTATGTCCCAGTTCACTGCTAAGAAAAAGTTCCACGTTGTGATACATCCTTTTTGGTGTAGTCTGCACCTGTGGTTTTGTTTTGAGAATTTCATTCTTCTCGGATGGTCTCGACAACACCTCAAAACAAAATTGTTAGTGGTAAAATAATTCCATTAGGAGAGATAGTTTCTTTGCCATATCTCATCCTTGAGTTACATTTGAATCTCGTGTGGTGACGTCTTTTGATGAATTTTGTACCTGTTGTTCTGGTTTAAGATTTTCATCCTCTCGGATGTTCTCAACAATATTTGAAACAAAATTGTTAGTAGCAAAGTAACTCAATAAGGAGAGATAGCTTGTACCTTATTTTTCCACTTCTGTTATTTCTTGAAGAAGATGTCATCATTTCATATCTTTGTCTTAGGAAATAGCGACTTCCATGACAAGAATATGATAGCTTTCGCAGCTATCAGATAGGATTTCCTTCGTGGCAGTTTTTAATATGATGACCTTTGTAGCCATTGCGATGTAACGGTCTTTTTTACCGTTTGCGGCATTCTCTTGAATGTGATAGCCTTCGTAGCTATTGGCAATAGTCTTTGCATATGCCTTTGGGGTAAGTATTGCACATCATCCATATCAACGCGACTAATAGATATTCCCTGAATTGTCAGGCTTTGGGTAATCTAGCACATTATCTGACTTTGGATAGAGGCGGCTTACAGATGTCCTTCGAGTTGCCAGTTTTTCGGTAATCCTACACTTTTATCTGATCTTGGATGTAACGTGACTTACAGATTTTCCTTGAATTGTTAGACTTTAGATAATCCTGAACAATATCATCGTGGATATGTGCGACTTATAGATAACCATTGGACTATCAATTTTTAGTAGTCTTGCATTTTATCTGATCTCAGATATTATTGTGACTTATGCATTACCCTTAACCTGACAATCTTCAGATGATCTTGCACACTATCCGATTTCAGATATCACTGCGTCTAACAGATAACTCTTAGTCTGTCAAATTTTGGGCAATCTTGCACACTATCCAGTTTCAGATATCGTTGTGACTTACAGCCGACCTTTGGCCTTCCAATTTAGGGAGATCCGATTCATCGTCCGATTTGGATGGCATCTTATAGACATTCTTCAGACTATATGCTTTCAACCTCGACAACAAGAATTTTTTGATCATCGGGGGGTGACAAGGCCTTTGCCACAGGATCAAATATAGCTGCATCTTGTGACGATTAATGCTCTTGTATAAGCATCCTTCTGTGTGAGAATTCTTTGTCTCAATGTGATGATAAATAAGGGTGCATAAATATCCTTGACATCAGACTCTGATGTCTTGCGCAATATCAGATACAAATATGCTCAATGCCAGACTCTGTCATCTCGGCGTGATAATAATAAGGAAGCAAAGATATCCTCAACGTCAGACTTTGCCATCTCACGCGATATTGGATATAAATATGCTGCATGCTAGACTTAGCATAATAATAAGGAAGCAAATACATCTTCAACGTCATACTCTGCCATCTCATGTGCTATCGGATATAAATATGCTGGATGCTAGACTTGGCATAGTAATAAGGAAGCACATACATCCTCAACGTCAGACTCCACTGTCTCACGCAATATTAGATATAAATGCTTTTGGGACGATCCTGTGCAACAAGTGCGACTTAGGGAAGCCTCTGAATGTCATCCTCTTTGAAACCAGCCGGTAGAGGGAAATAATCTTCACAGCAAATGTGTATCTGCGGTATTAATGATGATGGATCTTACGACATGGTCTTTGTGATATGGTCCTTGTGACATGGTCTTTGTGACATGGTCCTTGTGACATGGTCCTTGTGACATAGTCCTTCCAACATGGTCTTTGTGCCATGGTCCTTGTGACATACAAATATGATAATGATGTGGATGATTATGCAATGGTATGCGTAGTAGTTGCAGAAAACATCACCTTTGGTCTTTATGTTGTCATGTTGACTCATTTGTGTGTACATGTGCTCAAGGCAAACTATTAGTAGACACAACGTCGCTCTTACCAATGACTACAGTCAAAGCTGAAAAACTTTAAAGACGACGTCTATGAAGCTAATCAAAACAACTTTCATTTCAAATGTGAATGAAATGGTCCTGCCTATTTCTGGGGACAGCCACAACTACCATTTTTGAATATCATTTGTTCATGGTGATTTCTGACTTGCTGGGGATTGGTGGAGAACATCGCCGATCTCTTATTTGGTGTTCTAATTTTGTAATTTGGCCACAGCATCCTGAACTGCTTAGGGACTCGAGGATGCTGCCAATCTCTCTTTATCTGGTAGTGTCACGACCTGATTTCTCAGGTCATGATGGCACCTATAACCCCCCAGTAGGCGAACCAATCCCCGTAGTCCAGAACAGTTAGTAATGGGCTACTACCTAACCAATACGCACAATAAGCAGAAACAAGCGGAAGCACAAAGTAAAGATAGGACAAAGTGGAAGAAATAACCCGAAATATATAAATAAAGAAACTACACCAACCTCAAGACTTGGTATCGACAGTACAAAAGCTTCTAATAGAATACAAGTGCTAGAAGTAACAAAAGAGAAGTACAACTGTCTCCGAATATACAAGAGTAATAGTACAAAAGATGAGATATAGTCAAGCCCCGATCGTCAGGCGCTCACCCTAGTCTCGAATATCCCCAAAAGCTGCACGAGTCTCTAACGCGACCAACGATGAAAGCTCAACTAATAACTGCACCAAAGAGATGCAGAAGTGTAGTATGAGCACCAAGACAAGGGGTACTCAGTAAGCATCATAGGCCGACCGAGCGCAGAGAGATAATATATAAGTAATACATTACAGGAAAGTAAGCAAAAATATAAGGATCCACCTAAATCTAGTTATAAAACCAAAAAAGGGAACAAATAAAACCAACAAGAAGGAACAAAAAATAGAATCAATCCAGGAAACCAACAATTCAAGTGCACTCAAACCAATGCAATGCGATGAGATATGATGTGATGTATGAGTGCATGATGATATAAGCTCAGAAATACCTCATCGGACTTTGCATATATATATGAATAGTATGAGCCCAAAAATACCTCATCAGACTATGCGTATGTGTATGAATAGTATAAGCCCAGAAATACCTCATCGGACTATACATATGTCAATGAATAATATAATCCTGGAAATACCTTATTGGACTTTGCATGTATATATGAATAGTATAAGCTCAGAAATACCTCATCGGACTATGCATATAAGAATAGGCACATAAGAGTACATAATAGTATTAGTCCAGAAATACCTCATCGAACTCTACATATAAAAATAGGCACATAAGAGTGCATAATAGTATTAGCCCGGAAATACCTCATCGGACTATGCATATAAAAATAGGCACATAAGAGTGCATAATAGTATTAGCCCAGAAATATCTCATCAGACTATGCATATAAAAATATGTATAGTGGAGAAAAGATCCAGGAATACCCCTCGGACCACATGAAAGTAGTGTTATCCCTTTTCGTTCCAAAATCGGTGTTAAAAACCCAGTAAAACTCCTTTAAAATCTGAAATCCATGAATATCACAAAATCCTCAAGTTTCGAAACAAAAGCCTCAAAAACATTTCCTTTCCATGTCACAGGTATATAAATGCAATATGAACATGCAATGTCCCAAAATCACAGAATATATCACACCACAAGGCAATTCAGGGCAAAGAACCTTTCAACCAAGAAAACTGACCTGGGACTCCGTCCAAATCCAAGTTATGGCCTCGGGCCCATAATTTACACAAGACCAGTAAAAGCCAGAAATAATGGAAAGATAACCAAGAAAACAACTATAGGCATCTACTCTACCTCTAGAACCTCCTAAAAGCATACTAAGGATTCTACGCTAGCCACATTGATACTACAAGCTCTTAGACTAAGCATGACAGTAAATGTTCCAAATCTAATATCCAAAATGGCAAAATTAATACAAGTCACAAGATTTAAGACTAATTCTACCTATAATCCAACCTAACGTTCCAATAACATATAAATATATATATAATCTAACTATACTTAGTCAAGGAAGTAAGTTGTAACCTACCAGAAAGGCTGAGCATGCGCGCACAATCTAATCTATAAGACCAGATATCCCCCGAGAAGTATCCGCAAGATGCTACACTATCAAAACAAGAATCTACACATTAATACGATACTAATGATACCCATATTGCTATAATAATAGCCAGGTCAAAATTTGGGTCGCAAACGGGCCTGTGTGCCCCGCAATCCAAAACCGAAACGAAAAACACCAAAGTGTTCCTTACCATCTGGGGAGCACATGCTACAAATTTGAGCAGAAATGGACAACAATTGAGGCTCAAAACAGCCTGCTCAAGTCAAGAATTAAAGGTGGAATTTCAAGGAATAAATCCAGAAATTAGTCAGAAGATACTTACCACAATGAGAAGACAAGCTGAGGAGGTGAAAAACTCCGAGCCCACGATCATGCAAAGCTCAAGAAGGAAGATTCTATAAGAAATTTCCAAGCTTGAGAAATAGGAACAATGGTGGTCTTTCAACAATGGAGGACGCAACTTGGGGAAGAAAGGACTTACCAAATAATCAAGGGAGCAAGATTTTTCCCACAATACTATGAATTCCCCAAGATTAGTACAAAATAGAACACTTTGGTATAGAGGATTTACAATTTAGAGTTGGGAAAATGGGGAAAACAATGTTGGAAAATCGAAGGCCAAAGAATTATATAGTTGTTGGTCACTGGTCAGCACTATCGCCCTAAAGGCATGCGATCAGGCTGAAGAAAGGATCCCAGACCAGCGCTATCGCGCTACAAGTGCACGATCGCACTGAAGGCCACCAGAAGCAGAAAAAACAGCAACAACCAAAACTTCTACGGGGTATTTCGGGCACAATCGGAACCCGATACTAAAAAACCAATAGTGCTATTAAAGTGGAAACAACATTCTGGACTCAATAGAATCGATGAAACTTCCATACGAGGTTGTCTCAAAGGAATGTTAACCCAAGTCAACACTAGCTAACGCCAACCAAACACCTGAAATAAGCCCGGATTACCCGGGACCCGAACCAACCAACTACCTAACACAAACTCAGCATTTCGGAGCTAAAGACGCTGACGAAATTTCCATCCGAGGTCGTTTTCTTCGAATATTGACCAAAGTCAACCAAACAAGCCTAGCTAGCCTGAAAACACAAAAGGAGAGAGAATTCTTAGCTGAAAAGCTCCCGGATCTTGACCAAAGGTCCCTCTAGACCAAAGTCCACGCTCCGGAGATAATGGAACTGTTAAAATTTGATTCCAAGCATGTTCACCAAGAATGTTGACAGAAGTCAACGATTTCAAAAGCTTAAAGCTCTAAAACAAGGAACAACCAAAAAGATCAAACAACAAGCCTGGGCACCAAACTACCGATCCCAGCAAGCCATAAATGACTTGTGGCTGCAACATGCGAGCTCTAATGGTACAAAAAGGCGAAAATGTGTAAATGACCGAACGGGTCATTACATTATCTCCTACTAAAAAGACTTTCATCTCCAAATGTTATGAAAGAAGAAAATACTAGAGATTAAAAGAACAGTGGATACGAAGCCCGCACTACTCTGTCTAACAACCCGGGTAGCCTCATCGATCGGATGGCACCCAACAAAAAAGAACCAAAGAAAGCAACCAAGCCTAAACTTCTTACTAGCCAAGCTAGATTCAAACCTCAAACTCCAAACTCCAAAGATCTGCCAACCCAAACTGAAACTCGAGAATCTCAATCGGAAAGAACCGACACAACATTGAAACTAGAGAAGAAAGGCGACCAACGCACAAAACTTGAACCTTTGAAACCACTACCAAGTTTGCCAGAAAAGCCAACAACCAAAACTCTAGCTCATGAACCCGCTGTTCCGCAAAACCCTTTTATTTTGAATTGAATCCTTTTGTACCATAATCGTGGAACTTCATATAAGTCAAACATTCGAGCCACTCTCGAAACATCAACTGACATGACAAAGATCCATAGTTCCTTTTATTACTCTACCACAGACAAATATACCCTTTTTACTCAAACCCATTCCAAATCAAGCTATAGCCTACTAGCCTTTGCCATCCAAGATAACAATCTGAAGCATATCATCAAAAATTGGAGTTACCTCCCCTGACTGACCATCAACCAATGAACGAACACTTTTTCTTACATCAAACTCGATAACTGAACCCAACTGAAAAAACCCATCTGAACCCAACTGAGGCTTGCACACCATGGTTAGGAAGTGCATGAATGAAAACCCTGTGTTGATAGAGAACCTTCCAAACTGTAGACGAACCCAACTGCTGCACCCTGCCGAGTCTAAGTCAACTTGAAGCAAATGAACCAGGGCAACCTTCCCAATAGACCCAAATCAAAACCAAGCCTCTGCAAGGACTGTGGTAAGACTACCACAAAGCTCGTAACCATCACTTAGCCCTAACTCTAAGAAGTACTACTGCTACTCCGAATACTCGAACATCATTCGAATTTAAAATTTCTTTACAAGTCTCAACTCGGGAAGGAGTCTACCATACCATGAATATCAAGTCAAAACACCCCAAAGGAAAAGGAAAAAGGTGCTTGGGGTTCATGGTCACCATCTAGCTATAGAAACTTTTGCATATGCCTTCAACTCATCCCTTTGGCTTGAAACCATTCCATCTACTGTGTATGCACACAAACCAACCATCCTAATGCATATAACATACCAAACTACTAGTCCACAATAGCCGAGTCTAACCAACATTGGACCCCACATTAAAGACAACCCTAGAGGAATCAACTAAACAAGATTTCAAACTCTTGACAACCATATAGTAACCACCAGCCTCTAAGCATCATTAGAACTCAAAATAGCCTCGCTAGCCTCAACCCGCAAAACCAGATCACATAAAGCATACACTACTGCTAAATCTCAAACATACTCCATTGAGTCTGTCCAAACTTGGTAGAAGGAATCTCGTACTATCTAGAACACCGCCAAAATCTGGAATGTCTAGTATAACTCAAAGGTTAGCCAAGGACTAAATTTCTAAGGCCAACTGTCACTGCACAACTAAAATAGGGAAGCTAAGTTGTCTGACCTCATTGCCTTCCAACCCAAGAAGCTACAACCGAGAAGAACCAACCACGAACTATCCGGAGTAGTTTGCCAACCCACGATTCTGAAACTCAACCTCAATTGCCGATCAATGCCCCTGTCAAAACCCATAAGTAGACTCATCCACCATCAAAGAACACTAATAGAGCTGGAGCCAACTAGGCCATGAACACACAAGTTGCCCAATCCGTAGATGCTATTGAAAACTCAAACCAATTGAAGGAAAAGCCATTTCAATATGTAAATGGCCAAATCAAATCACCAACACACACCCCAAAGCCATCTCTCAGTCGTCACCTCAGTCAGCTATTAGAACACACTAGCATGAGCAAGGAGTCATCGCCCTTCTTTGTAAACCAAATGAAACCCTTTCCAAGGATACACTAATTCCACAAATTCTTTCTCAGAAGACTCTAGAGTTGTTCCCTTAGCTCCTACAACTCTTACTGGCACACTTAGCCACAATTCCATAGTCAAACTCAGCCAAAGAACTATGACAAAAAATCACTCCAACTGGAACTGGGGAAACAATAAGGCAAAAGAAACTGAGGGAGACTATGGGAATAACTCACATACCTGCCAACCTTCTAAACCAACCAAATAAAGAGGGGTCGACTCTTAACACCTAAGAAAACAAAACCAATCAAAGCACGCTAGCATAGCCAATACCTCCAAACTTAAGACAAAAGCTCAAACTCTGGCACAACCACCAATAACACCAAACCAACACAAAATTATCTAGCAACGCTAGTTAACAGCATAGGCAACTACTATCTAGGACCTCTCCAAAAAGGAAAGACTCAGCACAAGTCTAGAACCACAACAAAACATGAAAGAAACCCAACCAGAAACAGACTAACAAGAACTACCCACGAGCTACAATTCCAGGTAAATACCTCACAAGGATAACTCACCCCATCCACTACTATGAAATAACCTACCAAGAGAATAACGTATAGATACTACAATTCAGGTAGCCAAATAACTAACAAGTAGCAGATAGGCATATAAGCAAATAAATAATAGAAGGGATAGGATCACAATTCAAACAGTACTATCACAATCCGAAGGTAACAAAAGCCTTACCTGGAGCAACGATATCAGGAACCTCTACCTCAGGCCCACCAAGAGGGGTATTGGATTGACGGGGTCTAACGCTGGCTGGAGTAGTCAAAGCTGAAGGCACTCTCATCCCTCAATGGGGACAGTCTCTAGAATAATGTCCCATCAACCCACAACTATAGAAACCCAAAGAAGCCCTATTCCGATGCACAGTGCCTGTTGACTCTAGATGGATACCTGAACCACTATAGCCCTGCTGGCTAGAATGTGGGACTATGGGGAAATCACTAACAAAGTGTCCACACTCTCTGTACTGATAAAAAGCTTTACCAAGTGAAGTCTGATGGGAAGATCTAATTAAACCTGACCGGCCACCACACCTTACACAACCTACAAGCGAACCTCGGAGAATCTGACCTGTACTATGGCCACTAAGCTCAACATGTCATGTACCACCACCCTCTTAAACCTGTGGAGCAACTGAAACTATCCTATTAGATTAGAAGTAATAGAACCTATCTTTTGTGGACAATCCCCTACCTCGAGTCTGAGAACGTTGAAAACTATCTTGGCGATGATATTTCTTAGCAGTACCTCCATAAGCCTCATAGCATAAACCCTCAATAGCCAAAGCATGATCCACTACCTGAAGGAAGGTAGTCCCAATTGTAACCAAATGCTTGGTCGCCAAATAGAGTGGTGAAATCAAACCCCCAACAAAGCTCCAGAGTTTTTTGTGAAACTGATCTGTGTTGACCTTATTCAATCTTCTGCTCCTTGCTTTGCCTTTTCTGGATGCTTCACACTCTTGGGCAATCGTCATCCTTTACTCCTCGAGTCACAGTATACATAAGATAAAATCAAATTATAAAGGAGAAAAATTAATTTTTGTAAAGATTTTTCAAACAAGTTCTGTGGAAAACAAAGATTTCAGAAAGGATAGTTTTGGAAATGTCTTTGCCCATCATGTAATGTACTAGATCAACGAACGTCCTTTACTCAAGTATTTGACATCTCTGATATGCTGCTGGAACACTCTGGAGATCTTTCAACATCTTAGCTGGAGATTTTGAGAATGATCTTTCGAGAGAAATCTGTCATAGCTGGGAATTAATCCACCTCGGACTTTATTACAACTGGGGATTTTTTAAGTAGACTCTGATTTCTCGGTGCTGGGAAATCCTTCGAAATTTGCTTCTGAACTCTAGAATAAAGCTTGGTGGAAATTTTAAGGTCCTCCTCAAAAAAAATTCCCTAGTTAAAGGTTTCATGATGAATCTTATTCCATTGATAAGAGTTTTGATACTGTGTGGGGACCTTGAGATTCTCTTCATATATCTATCTCAGTAGCTTTTTACCACATTCTGTATTTTGACTTGTTAGAGATGATCCTTTCTGAATTTTCAAGTTTCTTTTCTTGAAAAATTTGCCCCAGTTTCTATTTCCTGGGGTGATATGACCGAGCCATTGTGGCATCTACGTATCCCGTTGAAGCAGGAATCAAGTCAAACTTAGTTCCCCCACTTAAAGTGGGAGAATGTTGGATATAAATAAAGGGGTGACCAAAGCTAACACAGGCCGCCTATGTATCCCATTCTTGAGAATTCAGGTCAGACATAGTTCGTACAAAGAGGATAGGGATATTTTGAGCTATTACAATGCATAGAAATGATTACAAACAAAAAATACAATTACAGGGAAAGGAAAATTAAAGAAAAACTATCCTCAGGCATAGTGTCTCTTCACAACATCGGAATTGATCGGTTTGGGCCATAGTTGACCATCCATCTTGGACAGAATCAAAGCTCCTCTTGATAACACCTTTTAGATGACATACGGTCCTTGCTAATTAGGTGCAAACTTTCCCATGTATTCTTCCTGGTAAGGGAAAATGTGCTTAAGGACCAATTGTCCTATGGAAAACATACGAGCTCTTACTCTCTTGTTGAATGCATGAATCATTCATTGCTGGTATAATTGGTTGTGGCACATGGCGCTCAGCCTTTTCTCATCAATCAACATGAGTTGCTCTTGCCTGGCGCAGACCCACTCTTCATTACTCAATCCAGCATCTTGAATGATCACAAGGGATAGTATTTCAACTTTAGCGGGTATCACTATTTCTGAACCGTACACTAACACATAAGGAGTTGCCCCAGTCAAAGTCCTGATGGTCGTTCGGTATCCCAATAAAGCATAAGGCAATATATCATGCCAAGAGAAATGGTTGTTGATTATCTTTCTTAAAATATTCTTGATATTCTTGTTGGCAGCTTCCACAGCTCCATTCATTTGAGGATGGTATGCAGTTGAATTTCGGTAAGTGATCTTGAATTGCTCACATATCTCTCTCATTAGATGATTATTCAGATTCTCTCCATTTTCTATGCTGATTAACTCAAGGATTCCGAATTGGCAAATCAAATTGTTCTTGACAAAGTCAGCTATGACCTTCTTGGTCACGGATTTGTATGAAGCAGCTTCCACCCATTTAGTGAAAAAGTCAATAGCTACTAAAATGAATCTGTGTCCATTGGAGGCAGGTATCTCGATTAGACCAATGACATCCATGCCTCATTCTACAAAAGTCCAAGGTGAACTCATAGCATGAAGCTCGCTAGGAAGTACTCAAATCAAATCTCTGTGGATTTGTCACTTGTGGCACTTCTGTACGAATTTGCTAGAATCATTCTCCATGGTCATCAAAAAGTATCCAGCTCGCAAGATCTTCTTGGCTAAGGTGAACCCATTCATATGAGGTCCACATACCCTGGCATGTACTTCTTCTAGCAACTTTGTGGCTTCAATTGAGTCAACACATTTTAAGAACCCAAGATCTGGATTCCTTTTATAAAGGATTTCTCCGTTAAGGAAAAAGTTGTTGGCCATCCGGCGGATTATATTCTTTTGATTGGAAGTCACGTCCTCTGGATAGATTCTAGCTTCTAGGTACCTCTTGATATCATAATACCACAACTTTTTTTCTAGTTCTGCTTCAACTTGCGCACAGTGCACAGGTTTCTCTTTCAGACCTATCATTAATGGATCGATGTAATTCTGGTCGAAATGTTGAATCGTGGAGGATATGGTTGCCAAATTATCAACAAATTTATTATGAATCCTTGGAGTATGCTTGAACTCGATCTTTTTGAACCTCTTGTATAGACTTTGGACCAGTTTCACATATGACATAATCTTAGGTTTTTTCACAGCCCATTTGCCTTGGACTTGGTGAATCAGCAAATTGGAGTCACCAATAGCCAATAGTTCTCGAACGTCCATATCAATAGCACATTGAATGCCGAGAATACAAGTTCATACTCATCCATGATATTGGTGCATGGAAAATGGAGTTTGTCTGTCACTGGGTAATGTTGACTAGTTTCTGATACCAAGACTGCTCCAATGCTTGAACCTTTAAAATTGACTACTCCATCAAAGAACAATCTCCAACCGGGGTATGCTTCCGTAATATGTTCTTCTATGAACATAATCTCTTCATTGGGGAAGTAAGTTCAGAGTGGTTTATAATCTTCATCAACTGGATTTTCCACTAAGTGATCAACTAATGCCTGTCCTTTGATTGCTTTCTGAGTCACATCTACAATGTCAAACTCACTAGCAATATTTGCCAGTTGGCAAATTTCCCTGTAGTCATGTCCTTTTGGAATATGTACCTCAGAGGATCCATTCTGGAAATGAGGTACGTCATGTAGGATGACAAATAATGTCTCAACTTCTGGGAAACCCAAGTCAAAGCACAATAGGTCCTTTATAACAGAGTGTAACGAGCCTTGTATAGAGTGAACTTCTTGCTCAACTAATAAATCGCTCGCTCTTTCTTTCCGCTTTCATCATGTTTCCCCAAGACGCAACCAAATGCATTTTTTGAGACTGACAGATATAGCAATAACAGACTTTCTTCTCTCGAAGGAACCAATACCGATGGACTGGACAAATAATTCTTGATACAGTCTAAAGCTTGTTGGCATTCCTCTATCCAGCTAGTCGGTGCATCTTTCTTCAGCAACTTGAAGATAGGTTCGCACATAGTCATTAATTGGGCTATGAACCGGCTAATATAATTCAGCCTTCCAAAGAAACTCATAACCTCTTTCTTGTTCTTTGGGGGAGGAAACTCCTAAATTGCTTTGATCTTTGAAGGGTCAAGCTTGATGCCCCTTCTACTAACTATGAAGCCTAACAACTTGCCGACTGGCACCCTGAAAGCACACTTGGTAGGGTTCAGCTTCAGATTGTACTTCTGTAGTCGATCGAAGAACTTCCTCAAATGAGTTAAGTGGTCCAAACTCTCGCGGCATTGGATAATCACATCATCCACGTACACTTCAATCTCTTTGTGAATCATGTCATGAAAAATGGTAGTCAGTGCTCGCATGTTAGTGGAACCCATATTTTTAAGACCGTACAACATCACTCGATAATGATAAACACCCCAAGGTGTGATGAAAGTCATGTTCTCCTCATCTTCTTCGTCCATTAAGATCTAGTGGTATCCAGCAAAACAATCCATGAATGACTATATCTCGTGCTTTGTGCAGTTGTCAATAAGGATGTGGATATTGGGTAGTGGAAAGTTATCCTTAGGACTAGCCTTGTTCATGTCCTAATAGTCAACACAAATTCTAATTTTCCCATCTTTCTTGGGCACTGGTACAATGTTGGCCAACCAAGTTGGATACTTTGTGACCTCTACCACTCTAGATTGTATTTGTTTGGTAACCTCCTCCTTGATTCTCAGACTCAGATCTGGCTTGAACTTTTGCATTTTCTGCTTGATCGGATCAAACCCTGGATTGATAGGCAACTGTGATATTTGTGCTCAGCCCTGGTAAGTCACTATAGGCCCAAGCAAATATATCGATGTACTCTAGAAACAATCTGATGAATTCTCTTTTCTATACTTCGGTTTTCTCTAGGTTGGCCTCTCTTGGTTCTCAAAGTCTTTTAGTTCTTCTATCAACTCTTCAGGAACCATAGTTTCTTCATCATACTCCTCGAAATCATCATTGTCTAGCTTGGTTTGTTTATTAAGTTCTTGACATGACATGATAGTGGCAGGTTTTAACTTATTATTACTGAAACCAAAACAAAATGGGTTAGATAATAACAAGTAAACATAAATAATTTTGAATGGTAAATGTTTTCAAAATAAGGAGGCTTTCGTTAAAATTCTGAAAATATTTACAAACTATGGCTAGAACCTGCATGAATGCAGGTTCATGCCTTCTAGAAAGCAATAAATAGTACGAGGAATATTAAAACATAAAGGGTGGGTCACGAAGCCTCATATGGACCATCACCGAGTTTTTCATAAAATAGAGTCTTTGTCTATCCAGCCGAGTGAGGAGTCACAAGGGGAGTTGGGGCCCAGTTTTGCAACTTTTTCCCAGGCCTGGCATCCCTAATCATAGTTATTTTGGGGATTTCTTTTGGTATGGCATCGCATTCCTTGAAAAGCTCTCTTATTTTGTCCTCTAACTCATTGCTTGGCAGATACATATGCACCGGGAATGACTGATACAAGTGAGGGATTGGCTTAGGCAGTCCCGATTGCTTCTTCCCTTCGACTCTGTCCTTTTCCTCTCAAGAAACATACCCTAATACATGCCTGGTCATCTATCCAGGGATGCTCAAGGGCTCTGTCATACCGTTGGAATTCTTTCCCAACCCAAAATCTGGCTCGTATCCACTTCTTAGCATCATGGTCGCAAGTATTTTATAGATTGGCGGCATGGGGATTTGAGAAACAAGATTCTCTCCAATGGCATTGACGATCTCTATGTGTAGAGATTGCTTCCCCTCGGGAATTCTTCAATAACAGGGACACAACCATTAGGGCGGCTCAAGTGACTTCCTTCGTCGTGGATCACCACCTCATGTTCCTCCAAAATAAACTTTA
Source organism: Jaltomata sinuosa (assembly GCA_003996215.1). Taxonomy (NCBI): domain Eukaryota; kingdom Viridiplantae; phylum Streptophyta; class Magnoliopsida; order Solanales; family Solanaceae; genus Jaltomata; species Jaltomata sinuosa. The sequence goes on along the minus strand of QJPP01003356.1, from coordinate 200,590 downwards.
CCATCTGATGCAAAGTTGATGGCACGGCTCCAGCTCCATGGATCCATGGTCTTCCCAGAAACAAGTTATAACTGGTGGTAATATCCATGGCTTGGAATTCTGTACGGAACTCGGCAAGTCCTATTTGGATATATAGGCTGACTTCTTCGATAGTGTCTCTTTGACTATCGTCAAAGGCTCTCATGTTGACCCTGCTCTGGCAAATCTTTCCTAGATCATACTGCAACTGGGTAAGCATGGACAACAGAAAGATGTTTAGCCTAGATCCATCATTAATCAATACTCTATTCACAATCTTCTCTTGACTATTGATAGTAACATGTAAGGCTTTGTTGTGCATCATACCTTCAAAAGGTAACTCGTCCTCACTAAAGAAAATACGGTGGTTCCCCAAGACTCGGCTTACCATGGCAATCAGGTTTTCCGCACTTGTACCTATTAGAACATAGGGTTCATTTAAGACTTTGAGAAATGCCTGCCTGTGGTATTGGGAACTCATGAGTAATGCCCAAATAGAGATTTAGGCGGGGGTCTTCTCCAGGTGCTTTATTATTGAATACTCTTTCGGTTGCATCCGTCTCCATAATTCTTATGCTTCCCCCTCAGTGATTAGCCTCTTCTGGTGGTCTTTCTTGTAAGCGTCATTAACCAGATCATCGGGGATATAATATCTTCCCGACTTTGTCATACCATAGGTCACCGACAGCCTCAACTATGAACTCCTTTTTTGCTAGTACCAGAGCAAAAACTTGCTGAGGTGCTACTAACACAATAAATTATGTCTTCTCTGCAATACTCAAGGCAGCCATAGATTTCTCCAACTCTTCTGTCTTTCCAGGACCGACTGGCACTATGGACTTGCTTACGACCCAGTCTTCGTCTATTTTGATCATATTCACGGTGGCTCCCCCGTGATTTGGGAGTGGGTGATTGTTAACATTTAGTGGTGTTGTCTGCAATGTGACCACCTTCTAATTGATTAAGTCTTGAATCCGATGCCTCAAATTAATGCAGTCTTTGGTACTGTGTCCAACTCTCCTAGAATTGCAGGCACAATGTTGGCCGGCTTTAAAGAAATGAGAATCTGTGTTTGCAGGTTTGGGTTAAATAGGTTGGATGAATCCGACAGCTTTCAATCTTTTGTATAACTGTGTTCTGGTTTCAACTAGCTGGGTAAAAGTTTGAGGAACTTTATTTTCCAAATTTGGATGGGGAAGATTGTTATTAGTGGGAGGCGAAACCTGGAGATTGTTCTGGTTCTCAGGAGCCTTTTGATACACTTGGAAGTTTTGAGGAGGATCTTTGTAAGTGGGTTGCATATTTGGTTGTGGAACTTGGTATATGGGCTGCAAGTTTGGTTGTGGAGCTTGATAAATAGGTTAAGTATAGAAAACTAGTTAAGGATTTTGTGGAGCTGGGGGAGGGGTTGTTGGAACAAGTGATTTTTTATGGTTGGCTCCGAAGGGTTTCTTCAGTTTTGTGCTAGGACTGGAGGATACTGAAGACACCTCTTCCATCTTCTTCTTGGAAAATCCTGCCGAACCTGAGGATCCTAAGGCTTTGGTAATCTTGCTGCTACAAAGACCTTCTTCGATAATTTCACTAATCTTAATTAGGTTGGCGAATTTTGCTTTAACTGCTGATATCATTTTGTCGTGGAACTTTGACTCTTGAGAGCGCATAAACACCGTGCTTATCTCCTCTTCAGTAATAAGAGGCCAAACTCTTGCCGCCTCATTTCTCCACTGATAGTTGTAATCTCGAAAGTCCTCATTTGATTTATGTCTGATACGACCTAGATAGTATCGATCTGGGAAAACTTCCACATTGGATGAAAACCTTTGAGAAAAGTCTCGGGCCAGATCACTCCATCTAAACCACTTCTTCAATTCCTGAGAGGTGAACTATTCTAAAGCCTCTCTACTCAAATTTTGGCTGAACAACCTCATCAACAGGGCATCATTCTTCCTTGCGCCGACCATTTGGTCACAATATCTTCTCAAATGAGCCTCGGGATTCCCAACATCGTTGAAGGTCTTGAACTTGGGAATCTTGAATCCATATGGCAGGTCCATCTCCGGATGGATACAGAGATCATCATAGTCATAGCCATTTTCATAAGACGAGCCTCAAAACTCCTTGATCCTGGCTATCTCCTCTTTCATCTGCGCCATGTCATAATCACGCTTCTTCTTTGTGGCCCTCAACTCTTTATATTTCTCCTCGTAATGATCAAGCTCTGGGCTTTCTGGAAGGGCGGTGTATGGTTGTACCATAGCATAGAAAGTGGTAGGTGGCATATTCTGTACAGGTGGAGGCTGGACATGTGGAATGGAATTTGTGTATGTGGGGGTATAGTTGTGTGGGTTAGTGATATTGGGATGGTTATTCTTGGAATTGTTGGTGTTTGGTGGCGTATTCTTGTAATTTTGAGGGAGATTATGTGGATTGTAGGGGTTATTGTTTTGGTTTGGAGGCTGGTAGTGGGAGTATAAGTTTGGTACAAGGACCTGATATGGGAAGGGTTAGTGGAAGCAGGTTCATGGGAAGATCTGGGAATGGAAGAAGAAGGGATATCTCTTGGCTGGTTCTCAGTCAATGGTGAGTTGAGCAGAGGAATCTGGAGAGGGGGATGAGAGTTTCCCAGAGTTAGAGTGTTGGAAGCAATAGCCAGGCTAGCCATATCTTTGGCTTTCTGTACCTCTTTTTGCATTTTTTCTAGCTTCTTTGCCATTTCTAAAATATTTTGCTCTGCTCGGTGATAACATTATCTCTTACCGTCAAAGCATTTTCTTCCTCACTATCAGTCATTTTTCCATTAAAAATGTGACGGCTAGAGGAGGAATCTATGTGTGCCTTTGAACAGGTGAAGTAGGGATGTTCGGCCAGTTTTGTCAACACAGAGTAGTTTCTATTACCTGTTGAAGTAAAACAACTCAAAGACCGATATGTTAGATCCCGTTAGTGATAAATAATAAAAGATATTTGACTGGAAATAAACACATAAGAATTGCATTAAACACATAAATTTTCTTTTCATCAAGGCAAATTGATCCACGGGGTTATTAACTTGAGGGTTCGACGGATAGGATTTTTCTCATCAATTTTGGGTAAGTAGATTCTATCAGAAAGTTTGACTTATCGATCCTTCATCTTCTGACACTTGTCTTATAGCACTTGATGTGTCTTCTGAACTCTTTGGTATTCAGGTCAAAGTGGGGAAATGAAAATGTCTTAAAGATAGGGGCTGGGCCTTGAAGGCTGCCTACGTATCTCACAAAGGAGAATTCAGGACTTACGTAGTTCGAGTGGGTAAAAGGGATATACTTTCATTTCATTTCATTTCTTCCACTATCTTTTGATTACAAAGGAAAAAGTAAAAACAATGAAAGGAAATAACTACAATAACTTTGCTACTTTTAAAGCTTCTTTTGGATAGTGGCATGTTTTGATCTTCTTGATCTTCAGTCTTCAAGGATGGTCTGGCGTGAACTGGAGGTTGATATTCCCAATCCGAATTACACGCTCTAGGTCAAAGTGGAAGGCATGACACTTCTCGATGTCGTGACCTTTCATTCCATCATGGTAAAGACAGATGTCGTCATTCTTTTTCCACTTGGCATGATAGAAGATCTTAGATTGGACTAGCTTGAAGTAGATATCCTCATAATTGTCCTTGAAGGTAGTGAAGTCCAATTAATGGATAAGGACATCCTCAGTGATGGGCATTCTAGGTTTGACTCGGTGACATGCCAGCATGGCGTGGGACCTAAACAAATGAGCAATTTGTCCACTGTTGATCATTTCATGGACCTTATTTCTCAAAACCCCACATTCATCAGTGGTGTTCCCCTTATGGAAAGGATGGTAGGCACATTCTTTGTGTTCATCTTTCGAATTGCTCTAGGGTCCCAGGGTCTCGTCCGGGTGCAAAGTTCTCATGGCTTGCAAAGATCTGGTAAATGGTTGAGACATCCACAACTTCAGGATCCCTCAGAAAGTTCCTAGAGTGAGATTTTAAGACAATCTGCTCATCACCCAGCCTGAACTTAGATGGCCAGAAGACCGCGTCCTTAGTCTTAGACCAATTCTTCATTTCTTTTATGAGTCCTTCCAGAGTCATAGGGAATTCCACTGGTTTGAGAGTCTTTTTTGGGCTCATCAAGCACTTTCTCCAGTTTCTCGATCATTTTTTGTAACAGCCTCGAACTCCATAACCAGTGGCTTGATCTCTCGAACAAAGTCTATTTTCTGGGCTGCCTTTGGCTTTCCCAGCATTTGATCTAGCACAGTGAGTCTGGCGTTAGCCCTAGCAGTCTGCTCTTCAACTTCCCTTGTTTCGGCTAAGGCAACCTCAGTTAGTCGGTCAATCTCTCAGCTCTTCCTCTGAACCTCTCCATTTTTTTTTGCAATCCTGACTTGTGCCAACATCTCGTTGACTTTAGCCATTTTCTCTACTGTGATGGCTATTTCTTTGTCCATTTTCAAAGACTTGGCCAATGCAGCTTCGGTGAGTCGTTCCACTTCTCTAGTTTGTTTCTTAACCTCGGCAATTCTCCCGTTGATTTCTTCCAATCTCCTGAGTCTGGCTTTCTCAAGGTCCATCACTGGTCAACTTCATATTGGATGGAAAGAAGTTTTTAGGCATAGTTGAGTGAGGTTTGGACTTTTTGGAGAAACTGAGGGACTCAAGGAGTAATTTGGTCGGACTTTGCATAGTGAGTTTTATATTTTTCCTACGGTGTTCTAGAAAATTTTGGCATGGAGTGGACCATTTTTTCTTGATTCGAGCAACACACATAGCACATAGAGTAGTTTGTATCACATTAACATCACAATAAATATCGCATCCTAACTGGGTGACCTTTTCATGCCAAAAGGTAGGCCTAGCGGGTTTGAAAGACGTACGTGTCATATTTTAACCATTCTATTGCCCCCCAAAAAGCATATATATATATATGGAAAAACTTCCCTTTAACGGGATACAAAGCTGGAAGAAAGGGGATACATTTTAAGGGAAGGGATAAATGCATAAAAGTTATTCCCACGCAGGGGTGATTTAGGGAAAGCAAAAAAATAAATAAAAATCAAACCCGCGTAGGGGAAAAGATACTAAAAGTATGATGTCAAAGGTCCTTCTTCAGTTCTGCTCTTCCTGGATGCTCTAGCGATGCTCCTGAGTTTGAATTGGGTTAACCACATGCCGTTCTGAAGTTTTACCAATTGTTCATGCATCGGCAATGCTCCGGCTTCCAAGGTTTTCTTGGTCATTTTAGAGTCAAGCTGGGCTATTCCTATTCTTGTGTCTTCGAGCTCTTGAGTCAACCCTGCTATGGTGCGCTGGTCTTCTTTTTGTTTCATAATAAATTCCCGTTCTCTTCTAGCCATTTCTTCTTGGAGATTCAACAATTGTAGACGAACATTAGGTCTAGAATCGACCCGTGGTTCTGATATAGCTACCCCTTTGATGTCTGCCATTACCCACTGTTTGTAACTATCTACGTACCCAGGATTGAACCTATCTGGGGCTAATATCTTTGGACCCATTTTCACGAGTACTTTCTAGTTATGGCGAATTTCCCTAACCTTCGAGACTTGTTCATCTTCATCATAGTCGATGATGTAGCAACCCATGTGAACAGTTGCCATCTTGATTTGGACCATTCCAAATTGTCTAAGGATCCTTTGAGGAGCATAGGGCCGGATTCCCTGAATTCTTGGGAGGGGAAGGAAAGCTAACTCATAACATCTCATGACTACCTCTATTGAGTGGAAGTCGTCGAACATCATTTGAACATTATCTTCTCTAAGTTCACAAAAGTCTTGGGCCCACCCTATCTTGGTCCTATTTCTTGTGCCTCTGCAACGGAGCACTTCAATCAATATTTCCAAGTTATCGAGTCCATCTGGTCTGGGGATTTCCAGGTTCTCGTTGACTTTGACCACTTTTTTGAGAATCTAATGTTGCAGAAGCAGGTTACACCCTTGGAAGTAGCGATGACCATTTTTGCATCTTCCCAGAGCCCGGTAGATATCGGATACAATAACCAGAACTAACAAAAAGTAACTAATGGTTTCTCCCTCTGATAGGCCATGAAACATGGTATGGGCCACCATTACTACTTGGGTGTTGATGAAAAGATTCTCGTTTAATGAGAATACCATGATGCCCAAGAGTGCTATAGCAAACGCCAAAACTCGGGTCTTATCCCACTCCAAAAATGTACAGAATTCATTTTGGTATTGAATGAATCCCCTCATAGTCCCAAAGAGGTTATAGAATACCTGGAAAGAGATACTTGGACCTGTTATCCACGGGAATTGGTGTACACGTAGGTTGAGATACTTGGCAATTATAGTTGGGGTAGGCTTGTCTGGTATCAGGATGCCTTGTTGAGGCCTTAACTTTCTTTCTTTGGCCGTTCTTGCGGTTTCTATGCAATCTCTGAGTTCTTCTATTGTTGGGGTCATTTTCATTGTTCCATAACTGAATACCATTTTCTCGCTATCCCAATATACGTTCAGGACTTCAATCAATTCTGGCCATGCTTCCATACCCAACAAGATTGACAAATGACTCATGTATTGGCAGACTATTTTTTGACGATTTGGACCCAAATTTACGCACCACATTTGGAGAAGTAGGGGAGCATTTTTCATCACATCGAACTTGAGGAATTTCGACAGTCTACAAATTAGAGTAATCCAATAGGCCCCAACCTAGGAAAATAGTCCGATTACAACACTTACGTCTTTCAAATAGCACGTGGTTGGATGCGATATCGTTGACACATTTGGGTGGTCCACTAATGGACTTAATATCCCTTAGATATTAAGATATCCTAGGCCAATGTCTATTTCAAGATTTGGTTTTGCTCTATCCTGAGTTTAGTAGAATAGGTTTCAAAATTGACCGGGAACTCGATGGACAATCACGGGCTAAAACAACAAGTGAACGTTAACCGACCGCGGGTCAACTAATTCACTCGTCTATTTTGAAATTGTGTTTTTTGTTAAGAAAGACTACAAATATTTGCATAATTGCATTTTTACCCCTAATGCATTCTAATATTTTCCAAGAAAGGCAGAAGATGCCATGAACAATTATATTTGCTTAAAAATAAACAAGTAAAGAAAGCAATAAAATTACTAATTATTACAATCTGAATAGTTAGTCAAATAAGTTATAGTTGCAAACAATAAGGTTAGACCCTAGTTGAATTAGTTCTCCAGCAGAGTCGCCATTTCTATTTTATCAGGAAAAATAGTTTATGTTTCGACTATTTTGAAAACTTTGTTTCAAAAACCAAGTTAAAGTTTCAAAACATTTTCAAATAAAAGCAAGAGTCGCCACTTAGTTTTATAAAAGGAAAACCAAGAAAAACTTAAGAAATCTTTAAAATCAAAACAGATATAACTTCAAAAAATTAAGAGATTATGAGTATGAGGCCCTTATTAATATTCCAAGAAGGTTTAAAGCACTTGGGATATTCACTAACTTGCAGTTATCCAGACTTGTTTGAAAATAATTATTTTTGACTAACTTTTTAAAGAAAGAGTTCATTTTCATTTTTGAGTAGAACATCTTGTTTTTCAATTTGATTCAGAAAAGCATGATAGATATAATTTGCCCAAAGATGAATAAAGTTAGAAAGGATTTGGACATAATTTGAGAGGACATAAATTTTTTATTTATTCCAAAGTTGAAATTCTGAAGCAATTTTTGTTTTGAACAAGAGCATGACCACATTTAAAGATAAGGAATAATGAGCAAAATTTCATGTTCAAGAAAAGTGTTTTTCACATAAAGAATCATTTATAAGTGAATTTGAGGGAAAAGCTTATCAAAAATGACAAATAACACCTCTTTTGAGAAAATCTAACTAAGTTAAAAAAAAAGGCAGTCCAATTAATACTAAAAATTCTATCTAGACATAAATTAAAGAGAAAAAAATGTGATTAAGTCATTGGCTCAATCTTAACCTGTCCTAAAATCTATGTTTGTGGGCCTTCTTAGGCCCACCACCATCCCATTTGGACTTTTAGTCCAATTCCTTCCCATTTTGGGTTGCTGCCATTGTTACTCTATTCATGGGCTTTGGCCCATTTGTTTCAAGGGGGAGTTCAAATCAGACTCAAGCATTTCATGTAACAAAAGGAAATAAGTAAATTAAGGTCTGTCCAGGAACCAATTCTTTCATATCATTTTTATACAAAACTACAGAGAACACACAGTCAAGTAAAATTCTAGGCTAAATAAGAAAAACAAAGTGATTCTTTCATTCTTACTAAGTAAACTCACTCGAAGATGAGAGCAGCGGCTATAGGACTTGACACACATTACTCAATTACTAAATATCAAGCCTCACTTAAAAGGAAAAGATAAAAAGTAGCAGCCTTTGAGATAATTTAGAAAAATCATTACCCATGAACAAGAAAAGTTCAAGCAAGCTCAAAATCATATCTAAACCTGATCAATAAACTTAAACTATTGTGCTAATGGATGATTCGAACAACATAGGTGCTTATACTTTGAAAGGTGATGCCCAAACCGTTGTGGGCATCTGTACTTGATCATGCTAAAGGCAACTAATCAGCCCACGAGATATTTGAGGTCTAAATAATTATCGTGATAAAAAGATAATTGGAATAGGCTACTTACAGAGAACTAGTTCAAGTATGATATCCAAATAAAGATATGTTCATATCACACACATAGCTAGTAACAGACAGCGCCCACAACTATACTTTAAAACTCATTTTTGAAGAATCCACTTGATTTTTTAGCAAGGAAAAGAATTATAACTTTATACATAAATCAAAGGGGATTGACACAGATTGTTTTAGCTAACTTATGGTTTTTTAAAACGAACTATGCGATGATGCTTCATGAATAATGCACTTAAGGGAAAGGTTTTGACTTAACAAATCCAGACATGACCTCTAAGGGATGCAGGGAAGGGAATGAAACCAAGTTAACTTCAATATGCAAGAAAACTTGTTCTAACTGATATGGTGACATATATAATTAAAAGAAAAGAACTATCAATCATACTACATCCCAGATCAAACTTGAAACAGATGCGAGACGGTCATACTTGATAGAAATTTACTATGAAGAACATATGATAGACAGAGATGGAATTCAACCAAAAGGAGATCATACATTATTCAGCTATCTAATATATATGCTTGATTACTAGCTCTTAACTAAAAGTCCTTGCATCGACACAAAATAACATTCTTTATCGGCATATAACAGTCATGAAAACAACAATAATATCGTCTGAAAATTTCTAAACTTGATAACAGTACAAAATCGACAGAAATAATTTTAACATTTTCCTTTCTAAATCCACACCCATACAACATCAAACAAGACCAGCTCAAAAACTAGAAGAAAGAAGACAGAACTCGAAATCATTCAAGTACAAAAAATCTAGAACAAAAATTTCTAAGAAATTGCCTCTTTACATAATGCTAAATAAAACAAAAACATGAGAAAATAAAGTGTTTACTTGTTGGTGAGCAGCATCTGGGACCACGAGATTCATCGAAGAACCTCACCACCACCGAAAGTCAGACTTCGAATTCCTTCGCCAAAAACCTATGCTCAAACGAGTCTTTACAAGGTTTTTAGCTCCAAAATTGCTTGAAAATGCTTTCCCCCACTATGAGAACAGTGGGGTTTATATAGGAATGATTTGGGGACCTTTGGGGTCATTTCTTTGGTGTGGGATAAAGGGTTTTCAAGGGTTTTTTAGAGATTTTTCTTGAGGGATTTCAAATTCGCAAGGATAAGAACGAACAACTCATGAATTCGTACCTTATTAGGTACGATTTCTCATGCCCAACACATGTTTTGGTATGATTTTGATGAGGGAGACGAGGGGATGAGATGCATCGATTTTAGTTTTCGAAGATCATCGTTTAGAGAGAAGAAGGGGATGTGGGGGGGTCATTTTGTTATCTGTTGTTGAGTGATAACGAAGAGAAGACATAAGGGTGTGTTTGGTTTGGGCCTGGACCGGGTGAGGCATCCAATTGGGAGAACACAAGTGTGCTGGGCAGATTTTGGGAATTTTGTTGGCCTAAACCTTTAGCAGATATAAGGAGTTATAAGGGGCTATTTAGGAAATGGCCACATTTTGCAAATGTGGCAATATTAAGTTTAGGGAGTAGCCAAATTGAGAGGAATTAGGAAAAATCCAGCTAGGATTTAAATGATTCTAAAGAAATTGGCTAGAATTGGAATAGGAGTGAATCAATTACAATTAACTTTCTGAGCTTCTTCAAATTTAAACAATTTGAAATAATTATTGTATTTAACATATAGTTACCTCTCTTAACAATTATGAAAATTAAATTATTCAATTAATCTCTCATTTTGAATTAATTTGGAGGAAAATCAAACGTTTAATCTCTAAAAAGGATTTTCTTATGAAATTAAACTTTTAAATAGTTCTTTAAGTAAATTTATATAAATTTCACATAATAAAATATGAAAAATATAAATTCTTACTCAAAACTACTATAAAGCTGATTTGAAAAATATTTTATCCCTTTTTACAAAATAATTATTTCAAAGATTGTTTAAAATTTTAAAAGGATCAAGATTAATTCATAACGTGGAGGGTAAAAATTGGGTGTCAACAATTACAACATCAAGTACACGTCCCGATTGTTATGCAAGATATATAACAAAAAATAAACTTTTAACCTCCTAATGTCACGACCCGATTTCTCAGGTCATGATGGCACCTACAATCCCCCAGTAGGCGAACCAATCCTCGTAGTCCAGAACGGTTAGTAATGGGCTATTACCTAACCAATACGCACCATGACCGAAAATAAGCGGAAGCAAAATATAAAGATAAGACAACGTGGAAGCAATGACCCAGAATATATACAAATGATACTACACAAACCCTAAGACTTGGTATCGATAGTACAGAAGATTCTACTAGAGTACAAGTGCTAGAAGTAACAAAATGATAAGTACAATTGTCTCCGAATATACAAGAGTAACAGTACAGCAGATGAGATGTAGTCAAGCCCCGATCGTCAGGCGCTCACCCTAATCTTGAAGATCCAAAAGCTGTACGAGTCTCCAACGCGATCAACGGAGAAATCTCACACTAATATCTGCACCCAAAAAGTGCAAAAGTGTAGTATTAGTACCAATTACTAGGCGACGGGTACCTAGTAGGCATCATCGGCCGACTGAGCGCATATAAAATATAAAATTCATTAGAAGTAGACTACAACGAAACAGTCACAGGAAACAAGCACGAAGTACATGGAACTAGCACAAGAGCAAACAACTAAGGGTTACAAGTAAAACATGCTAGCACAGAAGATATACATACACAAAAGCACGGGTGGAAAAAGGGAGAAAGGACACACCTGGGATCCTTGCAACAACAGTATATATAAAGAGAATTTAAAGAGATGGGTAGTATACCGATAACCTCAAAATAACAAGAAAGAAGGAAAGCAAACCAACAACCGAACTAGAAATCTCATACTAATAGAAACAAGCTTAAGATATCAAATACCAAGATTAAATAGTTGTAAGGAACTCACAAGTCAAGCCTAAGATGGAATAACTAACCCAAAAGTATTCAAAACTACCACTCAAGTCAGGATAAAACAGGAATCAAGAACCCAACAATCGCTCAGAAAGCTACACAATCAACATCTTAGTAAGATGGGTCCCACTAGCCTCTCAATAGTCTCAGTCCTAAGGACGGTGCCTCAATAGGCTAAAACCATTCATCCAATCGATACCAAAAGTCCATACTAGTTCTACGAAATGACAGGAGAATTATAATCTACCTACAGTCCTAATGGCCGCCCATACAACCGAGGAATGCAATCAAGTGAAAACAAATCCTCCGCCTGCCTATACAACCATAGCGTACACTGAACACATAGCAAACAAGGGTGGAATCGATGTGCCAAATGCATGATAGTGATATGATGTGAAATTAACTGGTATGTTCCCCCTCAGGTACCTTAAGGGCCCATATAGAGGCAAGACCCATGGAAGGACTCTACCCGTTTACCTCTCCTACACCGTACACCCCTCATCCGTCATATGCAGCCCAAGTCCTAAGGTCCTAGATCGACAAGGTTCATGGAGGTCTACTCAGCGACCGCATACATCACCCAGCAATCTCAAATAGTAGCTTAAAACTCAAAACCTCAAAGTATATTCCCGAGATCGAACCGGGTCCAAACAGTGACAAAAGTCTCAATAACCCTCTCAAAGGGTGCCCGAAGGATACTCGGTCTAAATCAGTAGTAAAAGTCTCAATAACCCTCTCAAAAGGTTCCCAAAGGATACTTGGGTCTAAATCAATAGTAAAAGTCTCAATGACCCTCTCAAAGGGTGCCCAGAGCGTGTCTGGGTCTAAATCAATAAGAAATCAAGTCTAGAGCTCTGCCCAGTCGAGCCTAGTATTAGTAGGAAATCAAGTCTAGTGCTTTGCCCAGCCGAGCCTAGTATCGGTAGGAAAACCCAGTGTGAAATCATCCAAAATCCCATTTTTATCATCAAGTATACCAAAAACGGGCCCCTGAGGCCATGCAAGTTTAGTGAAAATTGTCTATAGTGGGCTTGCAGCCAAAACCGAAGTAAAACATGCAGGGAAAAACCTTTTTCATGGATGATATGCTCGCACTCAAATATAAATTAGCCCAATGGCTCACAAAAATTCCTACCGGCCCTGCACAGGCTCAACAACTCTACAACAGACATAACGAGCCTAAAATAAAAGCTCTATATCTAGGACTCACGGACATTCCCAAATAACCCACCATCTATGTTCTAGAGTTGATACAAGGCCGCACAGGACCACAAGGGTAATATATAATACTACGTGTATACTAAAAATAATGTATGAAATAAACAGACAGAAAGGCGGACAAAGTCTGGGGTACCAACCTATAACAACTTGCCTAAGGATACTAATTAGAGTAGTTTAGTCTATATACGCAGAGTCTAGATAGGGGAAACCATAACCTACCTGTCGTCCGATGAATAGCTGCAGGGATGGTGTCGTCTAGGCTCAAACTACTCTGAGAAGCTCCAAATCGTGAAACCACTATCAATACAATAATCTATACGTCAAAGCAAGACTAACGATACCCATATTGCTATAATAATAGCCGGGTCAAAATTCGGGTCACAAATGGGCCTGTAGGCCCCGCAACTTAAAATTGGAAATGAAAAACACCCATGTGTTCCTTACCATCCCGGGAGCACATGCTCAAAATTTGAGCAGAAACAGACAACAATTGGGGCTTAAAATAGCCTACCCAAGCCATGAAATAAAAGAGAAAATTCAAGGAATAAATCTGGAAATTAAACAAAGGGTACTTACCACGACCAGAAGACAAGCTAAGGAGGTAAATTGAGAGAGCTCACGATCATGCAATCTCAAATGGGGCAGATTCTACAAGAATCCCAATCTTTTGAAAGTAAGCAACAATGGAGGATTTTAGAAAACAAAAAAAGAAAAGGTTGGGGAAGAAGACTTCCCAATTCTCGAGGAAACATGGATAATCGAAAAGAAATAATTTTCCAAAGCTAGGAACTGATTTGGAGCAATTTAGAGAGTGATTTAGGTGCCTAAGGGTTGAGGGAGTTGAAGGAAATGGCTGGAAAAACATAGGGGCTCAGCTTAAATAGCTGCTAGAATTTACCATTCGCGAACGCGGCCACCCCTTCGCGAACGCGATGAGCAAAAATAGGGTGGCTGGAAATTATCCTTCATGAATGCGGCCACCCCCCCGTGAACGCGATAAACAAAAAGGCGCATAACAACAACCAGCTGTCAAGGGAAGATTTTTCACACTTTGGGTCCCCAGGAACGCATCTGGGGTTCCGCGAAAACAAATGACCTAAGCAATCCAACTAGAAACGACATTCCGGATCCAATAGAATCAACGAAAATCCCATCGGAGGTTAACTTAATGAAAAGTGGGCCCCACGCCCAATATCAACCTTACGCCAACTATATCCAAAACGGAACCCAATGGCCGAAATCAAGTCTGGAAGCTTCGGGACCTGAACCAATGGTCCCTCTAGCCTAAACTCGACATTTTAGAGCTAACAGTGCTGACAAAATTTTCATCAGAGGCAATATTTTCCAAATATTGACCAAAGTCAACCAAATAAGCCCAACTGGCCTGAAAAATACAAAACGAGAGAGAACTTTAAGCTGAAAAGCTTTTGGATCCCGACCAAAGGTCCCACTAGACCAAAGTACACGCTCCAGAGCTAACGGAACTATCGGAATTCAATTCTGAGCATGTTCACCAAGAATGTTGACTGAAATCAATGATTTCAAAAGTCTAAAGCTCTAAAATAAGGAACGACCATAAAGACCAAACAAATGGCCTGCGCACCGAACTACCAGTCCCAGCAAGCCATAAATGACTTGGGGCCGCTACAGGCAAGCTCTAACAGTACAAGAAAAGCGAAAATGCATAAATAACCAAAAGAATCATTACATCATCCACTACTAAAAATACTTTCATCCCCGAAAGTCAGGAAAAAAGGAAAGACTAGAGATTAAAAATATAGTTGATACACAGCCCGCACTACTCTCTCGGACGACCTGAGTAGCCTCCATGACCGGATGACACCCAATAGAACAGAACCAACAAATAAACTAAACCTAAAACCCCTTACTAGCCAAGCTAGAATCCAAACTAAAACTTTAAAATAACAAGGATCTGCCAACCCAAATTGAACCTCAAGAATCTAAATCGGAAAACACTGACATAACACTGAAACCAGAGAAGTAAGGAAACCAACACACAGAACTCAATTAATCGAACCCACAACCAAACTTACCCAAAAGCCATCAACCCAAAAACTCTAACTCACGAATCTGTTGATCTGCAAAGCTCTTTTATTCGGAATAGAATCCTTTCGCACCATAACAGGAAGTTGCATACAAGTCGAACACCCAACCTCCCTCGAAGTATCAACTGACACACCGAAGATCCACAGTCTTTGCTTATACTCTACCATGAATGAAGTCACTCTTTTATACTCAAATGCAACCCAAGCTAAGCTGTAACTTGCTAGCATTGCAATCCAAGATCACCACCCATAGCGTATCCTTGAAAGCTGGAGTTACCTGCCTTGACTGACCATCAATCAATGAGCGAACACATTTGCTAACATCAAACTTGCTAACTGAACCCAACTGAAGTTGCACACCAGGGTTAGGAAAGGCATACATGAATACCTTGTGGTGACGGAGAACTTCCAAACTATAAAATGAAGCCAACCCCGCTAAACCGTGCCAAGTCTAAACCAACTAGAAGTGAATGAACCAGGGCAACCTTCCCAATAGACCCAAACCAAAACCAAGATCATGCAAGTAGTGTGGTAAGTCTACCATGAAGTCCATCGTCATTAGTGAAGCTCCCAACTCTAAAAAACACTGCTGCTACTCTGAATGCTTGAACACCATTCGGATTTTAAATTGCCATACCAATCTCACCTCGAAAGAAGTCTACCATCCCATGAATATCAAGTCAAAACACCCTGAAGGCAAAGAAGAGGTGCATGGTGTTCAAAGTCGCCCTCTACATATAGAATTTCTGCATAAACCTTCAACTCATCCTTTTGGCCTGAAACAACTGCTCTACCGTATCAGCACATACACCAACCATCCCGAAGCATATCACATACCAAACTTCTAGTCCACACTAGCCGAGTCTAACCAACACTAGAACCCCACATAAAAGACAACCCTTGAAGAATTAACTAATCGAGCTTCTTAAACTCTTGGCAATGAATGGTGACCACCAGTCTCTATGTATAAGTAGAAGTCAAAAATAGCCTCGCTAGCCTCAACTTGCACAACCTAATCACAT
The DNA here is from genome assembly GCA_003996215.1 of Jaltomata sinuosa. Classification (NCBI taxonomy): domain Eukaryota; kingdom Viridiplantae; phylum Streptophyta; class Magnoliopsida; order Solanales; family Solanaceae; genus Jaltomata; species Jaltomata sinuosa. The sequence goes on along the minus strand of QJPP01003356.1, from coordinate 184,690 downwards.
AAAGAACACACCACCACTGAATCTTAAACTTACACTGCTGAGTCTGTCCAACCATGATAGAAGGAACCTCGTACTAACTGGAACACCGCTGGAATGTCTGACCTAACTCAAAGGTTAGCCAAGGACTAAGTGTCCAAGTCCAACTATCACTCCACAACATAAATGGGGGAGCCAACTTTCCCAAACTCAGTGCCTTCCTGATACTAGATTGGAAAGCATGGATGGTACTATCTTGGATGGCACTTATCCTTCAAGGCCTTTCACACGTAGTCAAGCTAAAGATCTCCAAGACCTTCAAGCAATGTTCATGAAAATGGAAGTATTGGAGAAGCTTGAAGAATCCCAAAAGAAAGCATACAATGTGTGGGTGGTCCATTAAAGTGAGGTGGAAGGGGGAATTAAAGAATTCCGTAAAGAAGGCAACCAAACAAGGCCCTTACTTCATTAATGGCAAAATTGTACTTGCTAGGGTCTTCTTATTCCCTAGTATAAGTAGTAGCTTTTCTTCATTTTGGAAGCTTAGGTTTTGCATATTGAAGATTGATACTCTAAAAGTTGTAGTTGCTAGTGTAAGGCTTAGTGTAATTCCCTTAAGGAATTAGTGAGTGATTAGGGTGACTCTCTTGATTGTTAGTTTAACTTCTTTGCTTAATTAATTTAAGGTCTCCCACCTGTGGATTTCATTTAGTTTTCCTTGTCTCAAAAACCCTTCCAAGAGTTCCCAGGCACAACCGGGTCTAAAACAGTAGTAAAAACATCTCATATGCTTGACCCAGCTGAGCCTGATATCATTTCAAATCCATAAGAAAACTCAGCTAGCACTCCGACCCGGTCGAGTCAAGCAATAGTGTTAAATCATGATAAAACCATATTTTTAACCTTCTTTTACCCCAAGAAGAACCAAATATCAAGTCAAATCATTTCCAAATCCAATTTCATCAAAAATGGGCCCCTGGGGCCATGCAAGGTTTGGAAAATCAGGTTTTGTAGGCTTGAAGCCAAAAAGCATAATAAAACGTGGAAAAACCTCTTTATATGCATGGAAATGATATGACAACCCAAATAGCTGCTCGGCAGCTCACCATAAACCCAACGGCCCTGCACAGGCTCCGAAGCTACTCAGCAAGCATAACCAGCCTAAAAGGATGTTTCTATGTCCGAGACTCACGGGCATTTCCAATAATCCCAACTTCTATGTTCCAGAGTCAACAAGACCTCACGGGGTCACACGGGTAATAAATATATCAACTAATAGGAATATTACACACAACGGAGGAAAGAAATAGGATGAATCATGGAAAAGTGGTCAAGGTCTGTGGTACCAACCTAATTACCCAACCCAAGGATGCCAACTAGTACATTTTTACCCGATATATGCAAAGTCTAGGGAGTTAAGCCATAACCTACCTGTCGTCTGACGATAAGATGCGGGAACGACCATATCCGAGGCCGAGCTTCTTAGAGAAGCTCCGACTGAGAATTAAACTATCAAATTCATGAATAAAATATTAAGATGAGTCTAACGATATCCATATTGCTACAATTATAGCTGGGTCGATATCCGAGTAAAAAGCAGGCCCACGGGGCCCACAACCTGAAACCAAAAATGAAAAGAACCACGATGACCCCAACAATGCCTAGAAGGCATGCTCCAAATTTGAGCACTATTGGACAATGGAAGGGCACCAAAACAGCCCGCCCAAGTTGGGGATTAAAGAATGGAAGTTTCGAAAATAAAAATGGAAATTGGGCAAGAATTACTTACCAAAATGATGGAAAATTAGCCCAAGACGGATAAAACTTCAGACCCACAAACATGAACAAGCTTGGGGGGAGAATCTATCACAAAATCTAAGCTTTGGATGAGCATCAATGGAGGAATTAAGAGAAAACCCGAAGAAGGCATGTTGGGGAAGATGACTTACCAAGAGGCACTTCTAATATTTGTTTTGACAACTGGACTACTCTTGGTCCATTATATCTTCAGCCCTCTGAAGTAATTGGTTGTCACTCATTGACGGATATTGAGGTGTTCTTAAGAGAAGATGGTTGGGATTTTGACTTAATGCAAGAGTAGTTGCCTAATAACATTGTGGAGTATGTTAGGATTAACATGGATAATGCTAGGCTCTCTGATATGGTGGACAATCCTTGGTGGATTAATTCTAGTTCTGGGAATTTTACTGTGAAGTATGCCTAGGACCTGCTTAGAAATAGGGATGAGGCTAACAATAACCATCTGATCCTCCATACGATCCATCCTTCTGTTCATGATAGTTAAACCTCCTGTTAAGTCCGCTATCTTCCCATTCATGTCCGCCATTTGCCTAGAGATGGAGGCAAAGGCTACTTCTATGTTAAAGGACCCGTGTCCCTCATAAGCACTATGAATTGCTTTTGACATCGTACCAGCAAAATTCAACAAACAAGATTAGTAGCAAAAGTTCCTCACCTTCTCGTATGTGAACACTCACTTACCTCCTATGGCGTCTTCCAAGGATTGATAGTGAACTCTCCTTGATCAACCAAGTCACAAGTCACCTATACTTTGTGGAGGAATGGATTCTTGTTACCTGAAAGAAGGATGACTAAAAATCAAATGGATGGAGCCAAGAGGTTTCCAACGATTGCTTAAACGAGAAAAGCTTCACAAACAATTGGTACGAAATGAAATGGACGCAATAGATCTAATTACAATCAAGTAGAACAATACTTGTCGTAAGTTAGTATTAAGATTTCTAGATGATAAGAGAATCAAAGAAATGATACAAAGAAGATTAAACCTGAGATTTGTTGGAGCAAACTTGATTTGGAACTGTCCGTTGGTGCACCGCGATGTGCGAAACGCACAAGGGAAAGTGCCCAACGCACCTTGCTTTGCACACCAAATCAAAAACTAGTCCTCCATGGTGCTAAGTGCTGGTGCATTCGCACCAAACAAAGTGATGGCCGCACCTCACTTAGAACAACACCAGGCAAAACACTTGAAGCCTCTGCGTTTGTACTCATTTTTTAGCTTTTTGTACTGTTTCATTTTAGTACTTGCCCTTTTGGTAAATTTCCTTTAGTACAAACACAAATAACTTTTACCTTTACTCCTTCTTTGGATCAAACAATTTTATTTAACCTTCTTCTTCAACAATCACCTTGAAGAAAACCAAGAACACCTATGAATTTCAAAATTTCCAACTCTCTCAATTCAACTCGGAATGACTCCAAATTTAAAACATAGCCTCTCCTCGATATAGAGAACAAAGCCCGATACACATTAGACTCCAAATTGAAGAGACCCATTTTGTGTTCTTCAAGTTCTTCAAAACCCAAAAATGGTGAACCCTTCAAACCTCTACCAAATTCTACCAAACTTGAGATTCAAGCTCTCTATGAATAGGATATCAAAGACCAATAGGTTTGAAGTCACAAATCAACCCAGATCTTGAACTTGTTCTTCAAGCTTCTTCATCCAACAATGGTGAAACCTTCAATTCAAATCTAAACAAGCTCAAATATCTGATCTAGACTCAATTGATATTAGAGAACACAAATCTAATATCAGATTTTCAAACAAAACACTAGATCAACAAAAAAAAATTGGAGGACTTTTCTAAAAACGTTTTTCACACAATATTTTTGAAATTTTCAGATTTATGAACCTAAGATTAAGAATTGTGGAAACAATCCTTTAGCCTAAGATCTGATACTAAATGATAAGATCTTGATTAGGGAGACTAATCGAAATCCAAATGCAGAAATTAATTAAGAAAAAGATATGTGAATTAAAGCTAATTAATCAAGTTTATGGGCAACAAGGGACTTTATACCCTCACCTACCAATTGAAACTAATTAACAAACAATAATTCCTCAATCAAACAAAGAGACCAACAAATGAATCCACAAATGGATGACTCTATGATTAATCAAGCAAAGAAGTTAACAAGCAATCAAATGAATCCATTCTTAATCACTGAACTACCTATTAGGAATTCACCCAATAGACTATTAGGAATCTACCCAATAGATTTCTACAAAGCTAAGTTAACTAATTGGGAAATCCTCCCAATGGCTACAAACTAGAGTATCAACTAAAAGCTTTCAAAGCAATTTAATATTCATCAAAATCTGCTTAGCTAAAGGAAGGGAACCCCTATTTATAGCTATTACATAAAGGCCCAAAAGTGACCTTGAAAGATAGCCCAACATGGGTTCAACGCACTTGAGGTGCGTTTGGGTGTGCATTTCGCACTACAAGGAGTTCTAGTCGCACCAGGCTTTGCACCATGAATCAGAAGCTCCTCTGCAGCCTTGTGCGATAGGGTGTGCATTTAGCACCTCATGAAGTGCATGTCGCACCTTCAAAAAAGTCCACTGGCACCCTCGTCTTCTCATGCAATCATTCATAAGTTGTAGATCATTGATCTACGCTCTCAATGGTCTCCAATGCCTCTTTCTTCATGAATAGAGCTTGTAAGGCTTGGAGTTCTTTGGCTTGGCTCCTAGTGAATGGACTCGTAGGTGATGTGTCAGGTGATATCATATCAAAGGTGGCACCCAAATCTAATAAAGCATATACATCGAGAGAGAAGAATTTCAACATACCAGTAATAACATCCGGTGAACTCTCCTAGTCCTAACGAGAGGACATTGCATAAAGGCAGTTCTAGCACTAACCACCAGAACTAGAAGCAGTGCCCTACTAGGCTGGTCGACCTCCTGAGGTTGCTGGGGTAGACTGAGTCTTGCTACCTCCCTATCCCTTCTTAGCTAAGGGGCAATTTCGAATCTTGTGTTCAACCTGATCATATCCAAAATATCTACCCGAACCAGCTAAATACTGGCCAAGATGGCTCCTACAACACTTGTTGCAAGAAGGGTAAGGGGTACCTTTTGCAACACTCCCCTATGAATAGGAACCATATCCTTTACCAGTCTGATCATGACGAGGCCTGGGGGCCTGGGGGCCTTGGTAGGACCACTAGCTGAAACATTAATGGGCCCTGATGATTTCTTCTGGAATGAGGAGCGATGTATGCATCCAGACCTCTGATGGCCAAAACCTAAACTCTCTGATCTAACCCTATTTTTCTCCCTTTCCATCTACCTCAACTTGTCCCCCTTAATATGATGGGAATGCGTCATAAGTCAAGAAATATCCATGTCACCCAAAAGCATCACGGACCTACTCTCCTTCTTTACCAAATATGACACTCCGTAAACATACTTACTCATCTCATCCCATGGGTCAGCCACCATGAAAGGAGAATACCTAGAAAGGGGTGAAATTCAATCCGTACTCCTGAACCGACATAGAACCTTGCCTCAAATTCACGAACTTTTTGACCTTAGCTTGTCTCAACTCCCTTGGGAAGAACTGGTCAAGAAAAGCCTTCTCAAAGCATTCCTAAGTCATAGGGAACATATCCTTAGCCCTAGCATCTTTCCATTATGTGAACCAAATATGTGACACGTTCTTGAGTTGGTAGGAAGCTAACTCAACACCATCAACACCACCCACTTGCATTACACCAAAGATCTTGTTTATCTCATCCAAGAAATTTTGTTGGTCCTCACCAACTTTTGAACCCCAGAACTCAGGTGGGTTCATGCGAACGAAATCTCGGACTTGGGCCGCTACTCCACCTTGAGAGCGAGCGGGGATAGGAGCCTGCTGATTGGCCTAAGCGGCTAGTGTCTGAGCTAGAAAATGAATAGGATTCCTGAACTCCAAATTTGTGACCTCGGGGTCTAGAATCAGAAGGTCAATATTTCGAGTGGCTCGGTAAGGTTTAGCACGATGAGGAGGCGTAATCTAAAATGCATAAAAAATGGATTAGAAGTGTAATAGAGCTAAACTCTATCACACGATATTGATTATGAAAGAAGTGAAGTTTCTTCTTAAGACACCTTATAGCTTTCTTCTCATAAGTGTGGCGCACTTCACACACATGAAAAAAACTCTACTCGATGCAACTTTCAGACACATTATGACTCTTGAAACCTGAGGCTCTGATACCAAGTTTGTCATGCCTCGAGACTACCCCCTAGGCATGACACAGAACCCAGGACCACAAGCGCCCCAAGTTAACCCTTAGTCATAGCATAATTAGACATTTATAAGAAAATATAGCGGAAGCATAAATAGAAAGCTATGCAACCCACTCCATTAATGAAAAAGTCAAGATAAAACATAATCCGAAATAGAGACCCGAATACTATCTACGTCTGAAAGCCTCTAAACTATCATAAAGAGTTGATGGGACAATACCCTAACTAACTTAGAAATCTGAAGAAGGATAAACAAAATAGCTAGACTGATACTTGTCCTCAAGGAATGAGGACTCACCAATAACTATCTGGATATCCGACATCGTCTAGCCATGAGCTTGAGAGAGAGAACCTAAATCTGCATCATCAAGAAGATGCAGCACAAGATATGCATCAGTACTATAAAATGTATCGAGTACGGGAGATATGCAAGATCATGATAAAAATATACTTAAAAGCTGAGTTCATGCTTACATAGACAAGTCATAAGAAAAATACCAAAATTGAAAGTTAAAGCATGAGTTAGAAGTCAAACCTCAAAAAAAAATATCATAAGACAGATAAATCGAAAACATTCATACAGGAGTTTCTTATAACTGACAATAGACCATGTGAGCTACATGGAATCCAACTATATAACCCTAGTTGGCAAAGCTACCCCGAACCTTGTCAAGGGATGGGGTACCATACATATCATAGCTTGGAACCATTTTCATAAGCGGGACACTCTCTACTAACAAGGACCCTTCTTCATGAGGAAACACTCTCAACTAACGAGGACCCCCTTCATCTATGTTGGTAATGTAGTTTTGGACTTTGGTTATCTAGAACCCTCATTGCTCGGTGCTAAATACTACTCCCAAAACTTACTTATAGCTCATAATATACAAGTGACACATCTAATGCCAACTCTGGTTGAAAAGCATAAGGACATATCTAATGTCATGCAATTCACATATCATAAGTCTTCAAACATAGAATAGCAATAATTCCAAAATATACTTTTCTTTCTAAATTCTTACTTGAAGAACTGGGCATGCAATTTCATAAATACATAAGGTCATGTTATCTAAACATGTCAATTTTCACTTGAAAACATGCAATTCAATGGAATCATGCTAGAAATCACCTTTAATGCATGGACTTTTGAAATCAATTAAGAAACCTCAAATAAATCATAAATAAGTAATAAGAAACCATGAATTTATGCTTTAGAAGGAGACCCATAACTTCTCCCTATTTTGGGTAAGAACCCTAATTTCACGATTTCATAAATCAAGTAAAACATGGGGTTTTGGTGAATAAGGATGAAGGGAATCTATTATTGAATACTCACATACCTTATTGAAGCTAGCTTGATCTTAAGATTAATAAAAATGGAGACTTGATCTTGGAGCTTGAGACATGGAGCTTGAAGGAGTTCTTTTTTCTTTTGGAATAGAATTGCTTAGAATGAGAAGAGTTTAGACTATTAGGAAATGAAACCCTACTAAAAATGGTCAAAACGACCTCACTTAGGAGTTAAAAGCATGGATAATTATAAAATACCCCTAGGATTTAATTAAGAAAAAGCAGAAAAAAAGTTTGGCTTCAGAGACCACGAGTCAGTCTACGAACCGTCAAGTAAATTGATAAACTGTCAACTGATCCATGGTTTCAGGTGCCACTTCTGGGAGCTTGCTAGAACTTAACTCCATGAGTCACTCTATGATCCATAATTCAGAATGGCAGACCATCCTTTGACTCATGGTTCTTACCTAGGGGCATGAGGAACCTCTAATCCTCATGGATTACAGATGGAAAGATGACTCGTGGTTAAAAAGGATGGGTTATCAATCAACTCGTTATTTGTAGGACCCTTCATGGGGGTCTTCTAGAACTCAAACCACGAGCCCATAGGATGAGCTATGGTTCTAAACCATGAGCTATCAAGTGACTCATAGACTGAGGGAAGAATACAACCAAGGAGCAGACCAACGATCAGACTACGGGTCGTGGTCCAGGACTATGGTCCGTGATCTCTGGGAACTTTATAATTTCATAGAAATAAACTTTAACAGCTAAATCGAATTCTGGGGTGTTACATTCCTCCATAAAAGATAGGTGACTTGTGGTTTAATTGAGCAAAGGGAGTTCACTATCAATCCTTGGAAGACGCTTAGAAGGTAAGTTGAGTGTTCACATATGAGAGGGTGAGGAACCTTTTCTACTAATATCATTTGCTGAATTTTGCATGTACAATGTCAAAAGCAATTGATAGTTCTTATGAAGGACATGGTTCCTTCAATATTGAGGTGGCCTTTTCCTCAATCACAATGTAATTAGCAGACATAAATGGGAAGATAGTAGATTTAAATGGGAGCATGGCTAATGTGAATGGAAGGATGGATCATATGGAGGATTGAATGGTGATTGTTGAGAGTCCTAACCGAGAGAACTCACCTCATACCACTCATGGGTCAGGAGAAAATAGGAATACGAGTTCCTCAATGACCTTTACCCTGGGGCATGCATCTAAGTTATGCAACTCTGAAACAATCCAAGCCCTACCCCACAAATCCAACAACCTCCTTTCCAAATTTCTAACTATCCAAACAATGTTAGACAAAGCTCCACTCATCCAAATTACCCACTACAATAGGAACGTCCTTTTGTAGCAAACCAAAACCAAACTCCACTTATGATTTGCCTACATGACCAGATTGCTAGAACTTATGGAAGTAAGGTATGTTACACCTACTTATCATCAAGAGGTTCTCAAGAAGATGTACCTCCTTCGATAAGGTACCAAAAGTGCTGAGGAGTATTATGATGAGTTCAAAAATTTGAGAATGAAGTCTAAGGTTGATGAACTGGTGTTGAACACAGTGATATGATTTGTCATCAACTTGAAGCAAGACATCTCAAAGGTGATGTGACTCAATCACTATGCTAGCTTGGAGGAAGCTTATCATGATGCTACCAAGGTAGAAATTGTCTCGAAATATGAGAAGTCATTCAAAGCCAAAAGTACTACAACTTTCTCATGGAACAAAAGCAATGACAAGTGGAAGTCTTCTACCACTCGAGAGTACACAAAGGGTAGTGGTCAAGCTACTCAAGCAAAGGTTGATAAGCCAAAGTGGAATGACACGGCTAAGGAAGGTAACCAATCTAAACCTATCTTTCCTCATCCTTCCACCATTCAATGCTTTAGATATCAAGAAAGGGGACACATTTCTAGTGAATGTCCCAATCGAAGAACAATTATGTCTTACAAAAATAGGTACTACACCAAAGAAGATGACGAGAGTGGAGATGAAGAACCCAAAGGTGATGATGATGAAACACCTTTGAATGTCGATGATGAGAGGATAGAAAAGAGGCCAAACTTTTCTATGCTTATGAATACAAGAGTGCCTCTAGAGTGTGATGATAATGAGCCATTTCCCTTGAACACGAACTTGTCTTGTGTCATGAGGCAGATTATGGGAGCTATTACTAAAGAGGAGCTTGATCAACGAGAAAAATCGGTTCATGCTAGATGCAAAATACTAGACAAGATTTGTTCTTTGATCATTAATAGAAAGAGTTGCACTAATGTTGTGAGCGATACTTTGGTGGAACGAATGCAACTTCCTACTCAGAAGCATCCTAGTCCTTACAAGCTCCAATGGCTCAACAAAAGCGATGAAATGAAAGTCCTCACTCAAGTAAGTTTTAAATTTAGCATTAATAACTATCAAGATGAAGTTATTTGTGATATTATATCTATGCTTGCATGCCATATATTGCTAGGAAGACCTTGGCAATTTGATAGGGATGTTGTGTATTAAGGGAGAACCAACAAGTATTCATTTGTATTTGGGTGTAAAAATTTCTCTCTTGCTCCCTTAACTCCCTCCCAAGTGAGTTAAAATTACCGGGTCATGAAGGAACTCCGAGAGAAAATAAAAGTAGTGGAGAATGTTAGTGAAAGCTCCACATATGTGCAAGAAAAGGGAGAAGGCTTGGCAAAAAAGAAGAACAAGATATGCATGATATCTAAGCCAAGCAAATGTTTGAAAAGTGTTGATGAGGAATGCTTTCGAGTGTGCCTTTTCAACTGATAATATCTCGATTAGAGAGACTAATTGAAATCCCAATACGGAAATTAAATAAGCAAAAGATATGTGAATTAACGCTAATTAATCAGGTTTATGGGCAACAATGTACTTTATACCTCACCTCCCAATTAAACCTAATTAACAAACAATAATTCCTCAATCAAACAAAGTGACAAACAAATGAATCCACAAATAGATGACTCTATGATTAATCAAGCAAAGAAGTTAACAAGCAATCAAAGGAATCCACCTTTAATTACTCAACTACCTATTAGGAGCCCACCCAATAGACTATTAGGAATCCACCCAATAGATTTCTACAAAGCTAAGTTAAATAATTGGGAAATCCACCAAATGACTACAAACTAGAGTATCCAACTAGAAGCTTTCAAAGAAATTCAATATTCATCAAAATCTACTTAGCTAAGGGAAGGGAATCCCTATTTATAGCTATTACATAAAGGTCCAAGAATGACCTTGAAAGATATCCCAAATGGGCCCAATGCACAGGATGTGCAAAGGGTGTACGAAATGCACAACAAGGAGTATGTGTCGCCCCTCTGCTCCACACCTCCCAAACAGAATCAGCAAAGGCAGCCTTGTGCATTGGTGGTGCGACTCACACCAGTGAAAGTGCCCAACGCACCCCTGCTCGCACCATGAGGCAGAAACTCTTTCAACCTCATCTTTACTCCAAGCGATCATCCACAAGTTGTAGATCCTTGATCTACGTTATTCAATGGTCTCCAAAGTCTCTTTTTTCATGAATATAGCTTGTAAGTCTTGCAGATCTTTGGCTTGTTCCAATTACAGTGTAATGAGGCTCTTCCAAGCTCCCTTTTATGCTCCAAGGGTGAGTGTGGCTCGGATTCTCTTGCCTAGACCTTGAAGTATAGGTCTAGCATGATTATCGTTGGGCTATCATATTATCCTCGCCTTCTTGAAAAGGATTCGTCCTCGAATCCAAACTTTTCAAGAACATAGGTAGTACAAACAACCACAATTTACTCATAGTATGAGGGTTAGCACATGGGTTAGCAAAAATAGTAGTATGCCAGAGAGGCACATTCTTAAGATACAATCAAGCATTCCCTATTGCAATGACAAAATAGTTAACATATGAAGTACAAAGGAATTGGTTGTTCAACCCATCACAAAGATAGTACCCATCAAAGAAAGGTACCACTTGGTTACACACACAATGGAATAAACCAAAGGTATACCTGCCCCTTCTACATGCAATTTCAACACAAGCATGAACATCATCGAATGCAAAGAGGTAGTAAAGAAAGGTATTTAGCACTCTAGTCTGATCAACGGTGTTTCCACATGCAAGAATGCTAATACGCACATGAATTGCACCAAGCAAAACACGACAATGGGGAACACCTAAAGATAGAGTGATGACATATGGGCATGCATCACCTTCTCTTGTCTCAAAATCCATGCCCACATAAGATGAATAGTCACAACAAACATGAATATCATCATATGCAAAAAGATAGTAAAGAAAGGTGAAAACATCAATAATGTCAATGATGACGTCCTCATATGCAAGCTCACAATTAGGAATAAGGATCCTATCAAGCATATTCTCACATATTTGGACACACGATATCAACTTGCGGTTCAACACACAAGTGTCACCTTTTTTTTTTGTTTTACACAACCCCTCAAAGGGAGGGTATCTTCTAAAATATACATGCTTGTGAAGGGAATGAGGGACCTACTAATAACACATGGTCCTCCAAAGAAGTTGGGTACCCTTTAATCAAGAATTCAAGCATTCTCGCAAGAGTCGAACCTAACACTTCAAGTTGTCTACCCATATGAAGGTAACAAGAAGTTCGCATCATGATCTTGGCACTAAATGTACCAAATGGACTCCTCAACAAACAACATATAGGATTGACATCCCAAACATGGGTGCCATGCAAATTAAGCACATTTGCATCAATCAATGTTGAAAGATGCAAGATATTAACATGTTCATGATAGGTCATATAAGCACCCATTCACAAGAGTCTACCTACCACAACATAAATGTCATCATGTCTCCAAGGGTCACTTGGAATTAAAGGGCATGGGTATATACCTTGGGTTGGAGAGGCCACCTTGACATGCTCATGTTCCAACCTTGTCTTGAAAGGCATTCACATCTCAAGAATCATCTTGGACCAATAGGATTGGATCTCTCTTTACTCTCTCAAGTTGGAATCCTTAGAGTTGGATCCCATGATACTTGTCATTCCATCCTGTTGAGGTAAACTTTGAGAAACCCTATTGGAAAGAAATCCTTCAGGAACCTACAAAATAGAAGAATTGGTACTAGGTAAAATGTTAGTACCTTGGTTAGTGTGCACAACGATCTCTATGTTGATGAGTCCCACTAAAGAGTGTTCCTCACCCATGAATTTTGAACATTTACTTAGCTCTCGGTCACAAACAAGCCATCCTCTTCATGAGCCAAGTCCACCTTCTTATGCACAAGCAATAATTCTTTCTCATTCTTTTCAATCTCTTCCTTTCGAATCACTTCCCAAAGTCCTTTCATGATTCTATAATCCTCACTTACTTGATAGGGTGTCAAGGGTGAAAGTGTAACATTTTGTCCTCCAAATACAAATGAGTACTTGTTAGACCTCCCATGATGTTGCACATCCCTATCAAATTGTCATGGTCTACCAAGCAACATATGACATGCTAGCATAGGCACAATATCACATAGAGTCTCATCTTGATACTTGCCAATGCTAAACCTTATGGTTGCTTGCTTGGTCCCCTTACTCTCACCATTATCATTGAACCATTGTAATTTGTAGGGGGGAGGATGCTTCTCACTAGGAAGTTGCATTCGTTCAACCAAAGATTCACTCACAACATTTGTACAACTTCCACTATCAATGATAAGAGCACATACCTTATTCATGATCTTGCAATGAGCATGGAACAAGTTCTCTCTTTGATCAAGCTCTTCTTTATCAAGTACCCCCATGACTCGTCTCACGATGCATGATAAGTTCTCATTCACTTGCAAAGGCTCAAAACCAATTTCTGAGGCTTTATCCTCTTGCCTAACCATAGGCTTACCATCTTCACAACCTAGAAGTTCCCCTCTTCTCATAAGATGAGCAAAATTTACATTCTCCTCTAACTTCTCTTCATCACAAACCAAGGGTCCTTCATCATTAAGCTCATTGTTCTTACATTTTTCCTCACACTCCTCCTTATTATCCGTACAATATCCATCAAACAAGGCCATAATGGGTCTTCTATTAGGATACCCACTTGCAATATGTCCCCTACATTGACATCTATAACATTGAATAGTAGAAGGACGAGGAATGTTAGGTTTCACAAATGTACCTCCTTTAGCTTTGTCATCCCTTTTCACCTTGTAGTCGACTTTAGCTTGAGTAGCTTGACCACTACTTTTGGAGTGCTCTTGGGGAGATGAAGACTTTCACTTATCTTCATTCTTGCTCCATGAAGACATTGAGGTAAACTTGGACTTGTATGCTTTCTCTTTCTTCAAGTCCTTCTCAATTGTAGAGTTATCATGAAAAGCCTCCTCTAAACATGCATAGTGTTGAAGTCTCATGGGCTTTGAGATGTCTTGTCTAAAGTTGGTAACAAATCAGATGACCGTGTTTAGTATAGGCTCATCAACGCTGGACCTCATTCTCAAGCTCTCGAACTCATCATAATATTCTTCAACACTTTTGGCATCTTGTCGAAGCATGTACAACTTCTTGATATCTTCTTGATGATAAGTAGGTGTAACATACCTCGCTTCTATCGAAGCTAGCAACTCTTACCATGTAGGCAACTCACAAATGAGATCTCAGGTTCATTCTCTCACCTTGAACTCCCACCATGTGAATGCATACCCCTCAAATTGAGTTATGGCATATTTAGCTTTCAACGCATCCGAAATATTATTGGTGAGGAAGATCCTTTCACTTTGCAACCTCCACTCAAGGAATTCTTCCGGATCACTACTACCTTTGAATGTTGGAAGAGTAACATTGATGGTGTGCAACCCTTTATCATGGTCACTAGGATCTCCTTGATGATAACCATATCTATCATCATAGTGACCACCATATCTTTCACCCTAATTACCATAATGATCACCATGGTGATCATCAAACCATTCACCTCGATCTCCATTGTCTTGCCACCTTGCACCTTGAGTTCTACCATAACCTTCGGGTTGCACTCAATCTCTCGGTGCACCATAACCTTGTCATCCACCATATTGAGGTCCATCATAATATCCATTAGAATTTTCTCCCTCAAACTCTTCGTAGAGTGGATTGTGGTGGTTATCATGGTAAGGCTCTTGGGTTTGGTTATGTGGTACATGCAAGTTTGCATGTGATGTATTTCGAAGTGGAGTTTGGTTTTGGTTTGCTAGACGAGGACCCTCTTGTAGCGAGTAATTTGGAGGAGTGAAGCTTTGTCTAACATTGTTTGGAAAGTTAGACATTGGGAATGATGGTTGTTGGATTTGTGGAGTGGAGCTTGGATTGTTCTGGGGGTTGCATAACTCATGTGCATTCCCCACGTAATAGTCATTGAGGAACTCATGTTCCTATTTGCTCCCGACCCAGGAGTGGTATGAGGTGAGTCCTCCCAATTTGGACTCTCAACATTCACCATCCTATTCTCCATACGATCCATCCTTCCATTCATATTAGCCATGCTTCCATTCAAATATACTAAGCTCCCATTTAGATGTGCTAAGCTCCCATTCATATCCGCTATTTGCTTTGTGAATGAGGCAAAGGCCGCTTCAATATTAAAGGAACTCTCTCCTTCATAAGCACAATCAAGTCCTCTTGACATTGTACCTGAAAAATTCAACACACGAGGTTAGTAGTAAATGTTCCTCACCCTCTCGTATGTGAACACTCAACTTACCTTCTATGCATCTTCCAAGGATTGATAGTGAACTCCCTTTGCTCAACCAAGTCACAAGTCACCTATCCTTTGGAGGAATGGATTCTTGTTTCTCGAAAGAAGGATGGCTCAAATTGAAAAGGACAGAGACAAGAAGGTTTCCAATGAATGATCAAACAATAAAAGCACACAAGGAATTGGTACGACATGAAACAGACACAAAAGATCTAATCACAACTAAGTAGATCAAATACTTGTTGTTAACTAGTCTTAGGATTTCTAGATGATAGAAGAATCAAAGAAATGAAACTAAGAAGATTAAACCTGAGATTTGATGGAGGAAATCAGATCTACATCTTTTAGCTCGTGCCCAGACTGATTTGGTTTGCACTAGGGGAAGTGCCCGTCGCACCTTGACTTCGCACACTCCAAAACAGATTGTAAACCTGCTTGGGGCGAAGTGCTGGGGCATTTCGCACCAGGCAAAGTGCCCAACGCACCTGCTTTGCACTGCCCTAGGCAGATCACTGTAGCTTCCGCTTTTTACTCATTTTTCAGCTTTTTTTGTACTTTTCTTCTTTGTACTTGTCCTTTTTGGTAAATTCTCTTTTGTACAAACACAAGTACTCTTTCCTTTTGCTTTTCCTTTGGATTCAACTCCTTTATTTCACCTTTTTCTTCAACAATACCTGGAAGAACACAAGAACACCTTATGAATTTCAAATTTGCAACTCTCTCAATTTAATTCGAATTGACTCCAAATTTGAAACGTAGCCTCTCCTCGATATACAGAACAAATCCCGGTACAAATTAGAATCAATTCACTTCAAATTAAAGAGACCCAATTTGTGTTCTTCAAGTTCTTCAAACTTCAAAAATGGTAGAACCTTCAAACCTCAACCAAATTCAACCAAACTTGAGATTCAAGCTCCCTATGAATAGGAGATCAAAGCCCAATAGGTTTGAAGTCTCAAATCAACCCTGATCTCGAACTTGTTCTTCAAGCTTCTTCACCCAACAATGGTGAATTCTTTAATTCAACTCCAAACAGGCTCAAATCTCAGATCTAGACTCAATTGATACTATAGAACACAAATCTAGTATCAGATTTTCAAATAAAACACTAGATCAACAAAAAAATATTGTAAAATTTTCTCAAAATATTTTTCACCCTATTTTTTTGAAATTTTTAGATTTATGAACCTAGGATTAAGAATTGTGAGAACAATCCTTTAGCCTAAGCTCGGATACCAAATTATAAGATCTCGATTAGGGAGACTAATTAAAATCCCAATGCGGAAATTAAATAAGCAAAAGATATGTAAATTAAAGGTAATTAATCAAGTTTATGGGCAATAAGGGACTTTACACTCTCACCTCCCAATTGAACCTAATTAACAAACAATAATTCCTCAATCAAACAAAGAGACAAACAAATAAATCCATAAATAGATAACTCTATGATTAATCAAGCAAAGAAGTTAACAAGCAATCAAAGGAATCCAACCTTAATCACTCAACTACCTATTAGGAATCCACCCAATAGACTATTAGGAATCCACCCAATAGATTTATGCAAAGCTAAGTTATCTAATTGGGAAATCCACCCAATGGCTACAAACTAGAGTATCAACTACAAGCTTTCAAATCAATTCAATATTCATTAAAATCTGCTTAGCTAAGGGAAGGGAACCCCTATTTATAGCTATTACATAAAGGCTCAAAAGTGACCTTAAAAGATAGCCCAAATAGGCCCAACGCACATGATGTGCGAAGGGTGTGCAAAATGCATAACAAAGAGTGCGTGTGTCACCCCTCTGCTCTACACCTCCCAAATAGAATCATAAAATGCAACCTTGTGCATTGGTGGTGCGAGTGGCACCAGTGAAAGTGCCCAATGCACCCCTGGTCACACCATGAGGCAGAAACTCTGTCAACCTCGTCTTCACTCCAAACGATCATCCACAAGTTTTAGATCCTTGATCTACGTTCTTCAATGATCTCCAAATCCTCTTTCTTCATGAATATAGCTTGTAAGGCTTGGATATCTTTGGCTTATTCCAGTTGGAGTGTAAACAGGCTCTTCCAAGCTTCCTTTTATGCTCCAAGGGTGAGTGTGTCTCAGATCCTCTTATCTAGACCTTGAAGTATAGGTCTAGCATGATTGTCGCTGGGTAATATTGTATCATCAACATGAATCTATTATTGCATACTAACTAAGATACTAGCAATTTACCTAGTATTGTTTCATCTCTTTTGCAAAAATATGAGGGTTTATTTCCCGAAGAGATGCCTAATGGATTGCCACCCTTGAGGGGTATTGAGAACCAAATTGATTTTGTGCCAAGATCTCAAATTCCAAACTGCCCAGCATATAGAAGCAATCCAGAGGAGACTAAGAAGTTACAAAGAGAAATTGATGAACTCCTTGAAAAGGGACTTGTCAAAGAAAGTCTTAGTCCTTGTTCCATACCGGGTATCCTTGTTCCCAAAAAGGATGACACTTGGAGGATGTGTATTGATTATAGATTCGTCCATTAAATAATGGTGAAGTATCGACATCCTATTTCTAGACTTGGCCCAAGGTATGCACACACCTCTTCCCACCAAAAGAGGGCATGATAGTATCTTTGTGGTAGTGGGTAGATTTTCTAAAATGACTCATTTTATTCGATGCAATAAATGTGATGATGCATCTCATGTTGCATCTTTAGTTATTATTCATATGCTTATATTGCATGAAGTATCTTTCACTATTATTAGTGATAGGGACTCCAAGTTCCTTAGCCATTTTTGGAAGAGTCTATGGTGTACACTTGATACCAAACTCATGTTCTCTACTTCTTGTCATCCTCAAATGGATGGTCAAATCAAAGTAGTCATTAGGACTCTTGGGAGCATGCTTCATTGCATGATCAGAAGATCCCCAACTTCTTGGGAGGACCATTTACCTTTGATTGAATTTGCTTACAATCAGTCTCTTCATTCCTCTATTGGCATGACTCTTTTTGAAGTGTGTTATGGGTTAAACCCATTGATTCTATTATCATTAACCCCTTTGTCTAGTGATATTGTTGTAATCTTAAATGCAAAGTGAAGGACAAAGGATATGGTGAAGATTCGCACAAAGGTAAGAAAGGCCATGGAAAACACCAAGGTGACTCTTCGGCAAAATCATGGAAGAAAGAAAGTGATCTTTCAACCAAATGATTGGTTTTGGGTTCATTTTAAGAAGCAAAGATTCCCACAAGTTCGCAAAGAGAAGTTGAGTCTGAGGGGTGATGGCCCATACCAAGTGCTTGAAAGGATAAACATCAACTCCTACAAGATTGATCTACCATGTTAGTATAATGTCACAATGTTTTCAATATAAGTGTCTATCTTCTTGTGTTATAGGTGAAGCTATGGATTCGAGGATACATATTTTTCAAGAAGGGGAGGATGATACGATATTGTCTGGAAGAATGATATGATATCACCCAACAACATTCATGCTAGACCTATACTTCAAGGTCTAGATAAGAGGAACCGAACCACACTCACCCTTGGAGCACAAAAGGGATCTTGGAAGAACCTCATTATGATCTAATTAGAACAAGCCAAAGATCTCCAAGCCTTACAAGCTATATTCATGAAGAAAGAGTCTTTGGAGATAATTGAAGAACATAGATCAAGGATCTATGACTTGTGGAAGATCACATGGAGCAAGGATGATGTTTAGAGAGTTTCTGCCTTATGGTGCAACCAGGGGTGCGTTGAGCACTTCCCCTGGTGCATTTTGCACACCAAACACACAAGTTTCCAATGATGACTCTATTTGGAAGGTGCGGAGATGAGGGGCTACACGTACTTATTATGGTGCATTTCGCACATCAAATGCACCTCCTGTGCGTTAGGCCATGTTGGGCTATCTTTCAAGGTCACTTTTAGGCCTTTGTGTAATAGCTATAAATAGGGGTTCCCTTCCCTTAGCTAATCATATTTTGATGAATATTGGAGATTGCTCTTGAAGCTTTTAGTTAATAATTTAGCTTGTAGTCTTGGGTGGATTCCCAAGCTAGTTCTCTAGTTGTAGAAATCTATTGGGTGGATTCTTAATAGTTGGGTTGAGTAATTAGGGGTGGATTCCTTTGATTGCTTGTTAACTTCTTTGCTTGGTTAATCATAGAGTCATCTATTTGTTGATCCATTTGTTTGTCTCTTTGTTTGATTGAGGAGTTATTGTTGATTAATTAGGTTCAATTGGGAAGTTAGGGTATAAAGTCTCTTGTTGCTCATAAACTTCGTTAATTAGCTTTAAATCACATATCTTTTGCTTATTTAATTTCCACATTTGGATTTTTATTAGTCTCCCTAATTGAGATCTTATCATTTTGTATCAGAGCTTAGGCTAAAGGATTGTTCCCACAGTTCTTAATCCTAGGTTCATAAATCTAAAAATTTCAAAAAAATATGTAGAAAAACGTTTTTAGAAAATTCCTACAAAAAATTGTTGATCTAGTGTTTTGTTTGAAAATCTGATATTAGATTTGTGTTCTCTAATATCAATTGAGTCTAGATCTTAGATTTGAGCTTGTTTGGAGTTGAATTGAATTGAAGAACAAGTTCAAGATCTGGGTTGATTGAAGGATTCAAACCTATTGGGCTTTGATCTCCTATACATAAGGAGCTTGAATCTCAAGTTTGGTAATATTTGGTTAAGGTTTGAAGGATCTATCATTTTTTAATTTTGAAGAACTTGAAGAACACAAAATGGGTCTCTTTAATTTGGAGTGATTTAATTCTAATTTGTATTGGGCTTTGTTCTCTATATCGAGAGGAGGCTACGTTTAAAATTTGGAGTCATTCCGAGTTGAATTGACAGAGTTGGAAATTTGAAATTCATAGGTGTTCTTGGTGTTCTTCAAGGTGATTGTTGAAGAAAAAGGTTAAATAAAGTGTCTTGATTCCATGAAGAGGTAAAGGAAACGGTACTTGTGTTTGCACTAAAGGGAATTTACCAAAAGGGAAAGTACTAGAAGAAAAAAGTATAATTTTATTTAAAATGAGCACAAAACGCAGAAGCTACAGTAATCTACCTAGGGCAGGTGCAAAGCAGGTGCGTTGCGCACTTTGCTTGGTGCAAAATGCACCAGCACTTTGCCCCAAGCAGGTTGACAATCTGTTTTGGGGTGTGCGAAGCCAAGGTGCAACGGGCACTTCCCAATGTGCAAATCGCATCAGTCTTGGCACGAGCTAAAAGTTGAAGAATCAATTTCCTCCAACAAATCTCAGGTTTAATCTCCTTAGTTTCATTTCTTTGATTCTTCTATCATCTAGAAATCCTAAGACTAGTTAACAACAAGTATTTGATTTACTTAGTTGTGATTAGATCTTTTGCGTCTGTTTTATTTCGTACCAATTTCTTGTGAGCTTTTATCGTTTGACCATTCGTTGGAAACTTTCTTGGCTCCGTCCGTTTGATTTTGAGTCGTCCTTCTTTCGAGAAACAAGAATCCATTCCTCCACAAAGGATAGGTGACTTCTGACTTGGTTGAGCAAAGGGAGTTCTCTATCAATCCTTGGAAGACGCTTAGGAGGTAAGTTGAGCATTCACATATGAGAGGGTGAGGAACTTTACTACTAACCTCGTGTGTTGAATTTTGTAGGTACAATGTTAAGGGCACTTGATTGTGCTTATGAAGGAGAGAGTTCCTTTAATATTGAGGCGGCCTTTTCCTCATTCACAAAGCAAATAGCAGATATGAATGGGAGCTTAGCACATCGAACTGGGAGCATGGCTAATCTAAATGGAAGGATGGATCGTATAGAGAATAGGATGGTGAATGTTAAGAGTCCTAATCGGGTGGCCCCAACTCATACCACTCATGGGTCGGGAGCGAATAGGAACACGAGTTCCTCAATGACCATTACCCCAGGGCATACATGTGAGTTATTCAACCTCCGAAACAACCCAAGCCCCACCCCATAAATCCAACAACCTCCTTTCCAAATGTCTAACTATCCGAACAATGTTGACAAAGCTCCACTCATCCAAATTACCCACTTCAAAATGCATCACATGCTAACTTGCATGTACCATATATCCAAAACCAAGAGCCTTACTAAGATAGCCACCACAACCCACTCTACAAAGAGTGTGAGGAAATAAATGCTAACTGGAACTACGATGGACCTCAATAAGGTAGATGACAAGGTTATGGTGCCCCTTGAGATCGAGTGAAACCCGGAGGTAATGGTCGGAATCAAGGTGTAAGATAGCAAGGTAATGGAGATAGAGGTAAATGGTTTGATAATCATAACAGTGATTATTATGGTAATTGGGGTGATAAATATGGTGGTCACTATGACAAGAGGTATGGTTATCATCAAGAAGATCATGGTGACCATGATAGAGGATAGCACACCATCAAGGTTACTCTTCCAACACTCAAAGGTAGTAGTGATCCAGAAGAATTCCTTGAGTGGAGGTTACAAAGTGAAAGGATCTTCCTCACCAACAACATTTTGGATGCCTTGAAAGCCAAATATGCCATCACTCAATTTGACGGGTATGCATCCACATGGTGAGAGTCCAAGGTGAGAGAACGAGCCCGAGATCTTATTATGAGTTGCCTACATGGCAAGAGTTACTAGCTTTGATGGCAGCGAGGTATGTTACACCTACTTATCATCAAGAAGTTATCAAGAAGGTGTACATGCTTTGACAAGATGCCAAAAATGTTGAAGAATATTATGATGAGTTCGAGAGCTTGAGAATAAGGTCCAAAGTTGATGAGCCTATGCTAAACACGGTGATCCAGTTTTTTGTTAACTTGAGACAAGATATCTCAAAGCCCATGAGACTTCAACACTACGCAAATTTAGATAAGCCTTTTAATGATGCCTCTACAATTGAGAAGGACTTGAAAAAAGAGAAAGCATACAAGTCCAAGTTTACCTCAACGTCTTCATGGAGCATGAATGAAGATAAGTGGAAGTCATCATCTCCCCAAGAGCACTCCAAAGGTAGTGGTCAAGCTACTCAAGCTAAAGTCGACTACAAGGTGAAAGGAGACGATAAAGCTAAAGGTGATACTTTTGTTAAACCTAACATTCCTCGTCCTTCTACTATTCAATGTTATAGATGTCAAGGTAGAGGACATCTTACGAGTGAGTGTCCTAATAGAAGACCCTTTGTGGCCTTGTTTGATGGATATTGTATGGATAATGAGGAGGAGTGTAAGGATAAAAGGAAGAACAATGAGCTTAATAAAGAAGAACCCTTGGTTTGTGATGAAGAGAAGTTAGAGGAGAATGTAAATTTTGCTCATCTCTTGAGAAGAGGGGAACTTCTAGAGTTTGAAGATGGTAAGCTTATGGTTAGGCAAGAGGATGAAGCCTCGAATATTGATGGTGAGCCTTTGCAAGTGAATGAGAACATATAATGCATTATGAGATGAATCATGGGGGTACTTAATAAAGAAGATATTGATCAAAAAGAGAAAATATTCCATGCTCATTGCAAGATCATGGATACGGTATGTGCTCTTATCATTGATAGTGGAAGTTGTACAAATATTGTGAGTGAATCTTTGGTTGAATGAATGCAACTTCCTACTGAGAAGCATCCTCCCCCCTATAAATTACAATGGCTCAATGATAATGGTCACATGAAGATGACAAAGGAAGCAACCATCCGGTTTGGCATTGGCAAGTATCAAGATGAGACTCTATGTGATATTATGCCTATGCTAGCATGTCATATGTTGCTTGGTAGATCATGCCAATTTGATAGGGATGTGCAAACATTATAGTAGGTCTAAAAAGTACTAATTTGTATTTGGAGGACAAAAAATTACACTTGCTCCCTTGACAACCTATCAAGTAAGTGAGGATTATTGAATCATGAAAGAACTTCAGGAAGTGATTCAAAGGGAAGGAATTGAAAAGAATGAGAGAGAATTATTGCTTGTCCACAAGAAGGTGGACTTGGCTAATGAGGAAGATTACTTACTTGAAAACATGGAGCCAAGTGAATGCTTGAAATATGAGGAACACTCCTTAGTGGAACTCATCACCCTGGAGGTTGTAATGCATACTAACGAAGGTACTAGCATTTTGCCTAGTACCCATTCTTCACTTTTGCAGGTTTCCAAAGGATTACTTTCCAATGAGGTTTTTCAAAGTTTACCTTACAAAGATGAAATGACAAGTATCATGGGATCCAATTCTAAGGACTCCAACTTGAAAAACATAAGAGAAGACCAATTCTATTGGTCCAAGATGGTTGTTGAGATGGGAATGACTTGCAAGCCAAGGTTGGAACATGAGAATCTCAAGGTGGCCTCTCCAACCCAAGTTATGTACCCATCCCTTTTGATTCCAAGTGACCCTTGGAGACATGATGACATTTATGTTTTGGTAGGTAGACTCTTGAGAATGGGTGTTTATCGGCCCTATCATAAACATGTTAATTTCTTGCATCCTTCATCTTTGTTTGGTGCCAATGTTCTTAATTTGTATGGAAACCAGGTTTGGGATGCCAATCCTATATGTTGTTTGTTGAGGAGTCCATGTGGTACATTTAGTGCGAAGATTATGATGCCAACTTCTTGTTTCATTCATATGGGTAGACAACTTGAAGTGTTAGGTTGGACTCTTGAGAACATACTTGAACTCTTGATTGAAAGGGTACCCAAATTCTTGGGAGGACCATGTGTTTTTGAATGAATGTGTTATTAAAAGGTCCCTCATTCCCTTCCCAAGCATGCCTATTTTGGAAGATACCCTCCCGTTGAGGAGTTGTGTAAAATAAAAAGGTGACACTTATGTGTTGAACCGCAAGTTGATATCGTGTGTCCAAACATGTGAGAATATGCTCGATAGGATCTTGTTCCTAATTGTGAGCTTGTATATGAGGACGTCATGATTGACATTATTAATGTTGTTACTTTTCATTACTACCTTTTTGCATATAATGATATTCATGTTTGTTGTGAGTATTCATCTTATATGGGCATAGATTTTGAGATAAGAGAAGGTGATGCATGCCCAAATGTCATCACTCTATCCTTAGGTGTTCCCCATTGTCGTGTTTTTCTTGGTGCAGTTCATGTGCTTATTAGCATTTGTGCATGTGGAAACACCTTTGATGAGGCTAGATTGCTAAATACCTTCCTCTACTACCTCTTTGCATTCGATGATATTTATGCTTGTGTTGAAATTGCATGTAGAAGGGGTAGGCATACCTTTGGTTTATTACATTATATGTGTAACCAAGTGGTACCTTTCTTTGATTGGTACTATCTTTGTGATTGGATGAACAACTAATCCCTTTGTAAGATATGTTGACTATTTTGTTATTGCATTAGGGAATGCTTGGTTCTATCTTGATAATGTGCCTCTTGGGCGAACTACTATTTGTGCTAACCCATGTGCTAACCCCTCATACTATGAGAAAATTGTGGTTGTTTATCCTACCTATGTTCTTGCAAGGTTTGGATTCGAGGATGAATCTTTTTCAAAAAGGGGAGGATGATATGATATCGCCCAGCGACATTCATGCTAGAACTATACTTCAAGGTCTAGACAAGAGAAGCAAAACCACACTCACCCTTGGCATAAAAGAGAGCTTGGAAGAGTTTCATTACGCTCCAATTAGAACAAGCCAAAGAATCCAAGCCTTACAAGCTATATTCATTAAGAAAGAGGCTTTGGAGACCATTGAAGAACGTAGATCAAGGATCTATAACTTGTGGATGATCGCATGGAGAAAATACAAGGTTGATAGAGTTTCTGCCTCATGGTGTGACCAGGGGTGCCTTCGGCACTTCCCCTAGTGCGTTTTGCACACCAAACACACAAGCTGCCAATGATGATTCTGTTTTGGAGGTGCAGAGCAGAGGGGTGACACACTTTTTATGGTGTGTTTCGCACGTGAAATGCATCTCCTATACGGTGGACCATGTTAGTCCATCTTTCAAGGTCACTTTTGGGCCTTTGTGTAATAGCTATAAATAGGGGTTCCCTTCCATTAGCTAATTATGTTTTGATGAATATTGAAGATTGCTCTTGAAGCTTTTAGTTGATAATTTAGTTTGTAGTCTTGGGTGGATTGCCAATCTAGTTCTCTAGTAGTAGAAATCTATTGGGTGGATTCCTAATAGTTTAGTTGAGTGAGTACGAGTGGATTCCTTTGATTGATTGTTAACTTCTTTGCTTGATTAATCATAGAGTCATCCATTTGTGGATTCATTTGTTTGTCTCTTTCTTTGATTAAGGAGATATGTTGATTAATTAGGTTCAATTGGGAAGTGAGGGTATAAAGTCCGTTGTTGCCCATAAACTTGGTTAATTAGCTTTAATTCACATATCTTTTGCTTGTTTAATTTCCGCATTTGGATTTTGATTAGTCTCTCTAATCAAGATCTTATCACACAACCCCAACAAGGCCATTCACTAGGAGCAAATATAAAGAACTCCAAGACTTACAAGCTCTATTCATGAAGAAAGAGGCTTTAGAGACCATCGAGGAGTGTCGATCAAGGATCTACAACTTATGGATGATCACGAGGAAGAAGAGGCCACCAGTGAATCTTATTAGTGGTGTGAAATATAGGGAGACACGTATAATCAGTGGTGCATTTTGAACAACCCAATGCACACAAGGCTGCTAGTGAATCTATTTAGTGGTGAAAAGTAGAGGGTGACACGCACAATCAGTGGTGCATTTCACACACCCTATGCATTGGGCCAAGTTGGAGTGTCTTTCAAGGCCACTATTTGGCCTTTATGTAATAGCTATAAATAGGGGTTTTCTTCTCTTAGCTTTTAGATTTTGATGAATATTGAATTGCTTTGAAAGCTTCTAGTGGTTATTATTAGCTTATAGTCATTGGGTGGATTTTCCAATTAGTTAATCTAGTGTAGAAATCTATTGGGTTGATTACTAATAGAACTATTTGGGTGGATTCGTAATAGTACTATTTGGGTGGATTCCTAATAGTTTAGTTGAGTGATTAGGGGAGGATTCCTTCAATTGCTTGTTAACTTCTTTGCTTGATTTATCATAGAGTCATCCATTTGTGAATTATTTGTTTGTCTCTTTGTTTGATTGAGGAGTTATTGTTGGTTAATTAGGTTCGATTGGAAGGTGAGGGTATAAAGTCCCTTGTTGACCATAAACTTAGTTAATTAGCTTTAATTCACATATCTTTTGCTTATTTCATTTCCGCATTTGGATTTCGATTAGTCTCCCTAATCGAGATCTTATCAGTTTTTGTTTCCTACAAAAGGAACAAAAGGGGGTAATTTGGATGAGCGAAGCTTTATCTAACATTGTTTGGAAAGTTAGACATTAGGAAAGGTGGTTTTTGGATTTATGTGGTAGAGCTTGGATTGACTTGGGGTTTGCATAACTCGCGTGCTTGCCCCAGAGTGATTGTCATTGAGGTATTTGTATTCCTATTTTCTCCCAACCCATGAGTAGTATGAGGTGAGTCCTCCCGATTAGGAATCTCAAAAATCACCAACCTATCCTCCATTTAGTCTGTCCTTCCATTCATATCTGCTAATTGCCTTGTGATTGAGGCAAAGGCTGCCTCAACACTAAAGAAACTCTCCCCTTTGTGGGCACAATCTAGTGCCTTAGAATTGTACCTGCAAAATTCAACAAACGAGATTAGTAGTAAAGTTCCTCACACCTCTCGTATGTGAACGCTCAACTTACCTTCTAAGTGTCTTTCCAAGATTGATAGTGAATTTCTTTCTCTCAACCAAGTCACAAGGTCACCTATCCTTTGTGGAGGAATAGATTCTTGTTACTTGAAAGAAGGATGACTCAAAATAGAATGGATTGAGCCAATAAGGTTTTCAACGATTAGTTAAATGATAAAAGCTCACAAGAATTGGCACGAAATGAAAATTGAGATAAGGGAGCTAATCACAACTAAGTAAATCAAATAGAACCTGAGAGTAAAATTGAGATAATTGTTAGTTAGTCTTAGGATTTCTAGATGATTAGAAGAATCAAAGAAAAGAAATAAAGAAGATAGAACCTGCGATTTGTTGGAGAAAATCGAATTTGCATCATTCAACATGTGCTAAGGCTGGTGCATTTCGTATATGGCATTGTGCGGGTCGCACTTCACTTTGCACATGAAACTAGAATCTCAGCAACTCCTCAGTCGAAGCTAGGTGCGAGTTGCACCCAGAATAGTGCTAGTCACACTTGCTTCGTACCTGCTGATAACAATCTCAATTGAGTGACTAAAATTAATATCAAAAACACAAAATTCAACAACACAAAATAAAGATAGTGGAGAAATTAAGATGAGAATTAGAAGAAATTGAGATGAGAATTAGATGAAATTGAGATGAGGATAAAAGAAAGAAGGTCTAATTGAATCCACAATCAACAAAAGGAGAAGAGAACTCAATCAAATGCATGAGAAACCAAATTGAAACCACAAGATGATAACTCGACGATCAATTAAGCAAAAAAGATAACACAAGCAATTCGAGAATCCACCCTAATCACTCATTCTAAACTAATAATTGGAATTGAACCCAATCAATACCCTAACCTAAAATATCAAGTCTATTTAAGACAATTCAATTATCCAAAATCTAGTCTTCAAAATGATGAAATACTACTACTTATACTTGGAAATAAGAAGACACTATCTATTATAATTTTGCCCTTAATGAAGTAAGGGCCTTATTTGGTTTCCTTCTTTTGCGAATTCTTGAATTCCTCCCTCTACCTCACTCCAATGGACCGCCCACACATTGTATGCTTTCCTTTGATATTCTTTAAGCTTTTCCAATTCTTCATTTTTCATGACCATCACTTTAGTTTGACTATGTGTGAAAGGCCTTGAAGGATAAGTGTCATCCATGCCATTCATGCTAGTATCATCCTCCCCTTCTTGAAAAGGATTCGTCCTCGAATCCAAACCTTGCAAAAAAAACATAGGAAGGACAAACAACTAAGAAATCCTCATAGTATGAGGGTTAGCATAAATAATATCACACCAAGGGAACACATTTTCAAGGAGCAACCAAGTATTCCCTATTGTCATGAAAATTAAGTCCAAAGATAGAGTACAAGGGAGTTGGTTATTCCTCACATCACAAAGATAAGACCACCCCAATGATGGTACCACCACAAGTACACATACCCTCAAAGTATCTCTAGGGTCAAAGGATAAAGACCCACATAACTTGGTCACAAGGACAATTGGACCATTCAAAGGAACCCTTAACTCTATAGGAAACAAATCCTATACAAACATAGACACCATCAAATTCAAAAAGGTAGTAGAGAAAAGTGCTAAGATCATGAACCTCATCTAGAGTGCCCCAAGATATACGAGTACCGGTAGATAAGAAGGGTCATCATATGCAAACAAGTAGTAAAGAAAGGTGTTACTTGAATGAATTTCATACAAGGTGTTCCCACATATAGAATCACCCTTTGATCTACAAGAATTAAGACCTTGATCAAGAATGGGGTCACACAAGAATGAATGGGTCATTGGAGAACATACACCCCTTTTCTTTTAACCACTAACCCCTCCAATAGACATACTATCATCTTCCAAGAAGAGAGTTTCATCTTTGAAATGTGTGTCATCATACCATAGTGGATTTTCAAACAATTGGTAGCCTTCAATGGTGGCTACACCTCTTAATTTATAAGACACACCACTATCTTCATCATTCACATTAGTCATGCCATCATTGAATAAGGGATTATCCCTAAGTTCATACTCTATCTCAAGATCCTCATGACAAGAATAAGAAATGGAATCAACACCGAAGGAATCATCACCTCTAAGTAAAGATCCTACGTGACTAACTACATGACAAACTATATCATTACCAATACTAAATTGAGGTTCATTTATCAAATCACACAACTCCTCAATTAGTAGGTCATCATTACAAGCAAGTTGGTCAATAATACTACAATGAACACTAGTTGGTAGCATATCAAGCTCAGAAGAATCACACACATGATTACCATCATTATAGCCAACTAGCATTTGACTACCCCCATTACATGATAATACATTTTCACTCAAGTCACAAGTTCTAACACTAGATGGACTCAAATCAATCTTACAAGAAGAATCAATCAAGTCATCTATAGGATCAACTAGTGTTTGGGCACTCACAATAATGTCATCATCACCATGCAACAAGGTGTCATAAAGATCGTCAAAAGGTAAAGGCTCTTTAAGCTCACACATATACAAACTATCACTTACACTCAATTGGCTACTAGCCACACAATGATCTTTTACTTTCAATAAAGTGTAAGGTTTAGCTTTGTTACCTCATAGCTCATATGAATGATTGTCTTCACCTTGGTTTCCAACATTAGAGCACAAATGCTCCTCTTGGAAGCTTTTTAACACCTCTTGATTCTCTATATTTTGAGGTGCTTTGCTAGGCTTGCTTCTAAGAATACTAGACAAGTATCAAGACAACTAGAGAAACAAGAAAAGTTACATGAGTTAGGATAAGATTGTGACAAACCTCTCACATCACTCCACACAACCTCTCATTTTCCACTCTAGAGTTGTCACTTATCACACCTTTACTCCTCTCAATCTTTTGTCTCTCAATTTTATTGGAGTTCGGACAAGTGCCAAGTATCCCTTGTGAAGGGTTAGATGATCCCTTCAGTTCAAGCTTCTACTTTGGTGCACAAGGAGTGGATGCCTCACAAGGAGTAGCTTGCTTTTTTTCCAATGGAAACTCCTTTGGTTTATCTTCATGAGGAGTTGTTTTCTTCATCATCTTTTGTAACTCCTTGGGCTTAAGGTTGAGGACCCATCGGCCAATCTTGTCAAGTTTACTTTGTATAGATGCAAAATAAACATCCATTTTTGTTTCAAAACTTTGCCTCTCTAGGTCTTACCCATCTTGAAATATTGGATTCACTTTACTTTCATGGCTTATTGATCCTTCAATTCTACCTCCAACAACATTACCATATAGAAAATAAGTCACATTAGAATGAGAATAAGAAGTATAAGTTCTTGCATTCCATAAAGTAGAGAATGTTCTTTTCCTATGGTCTACACGATGTTTTCGAATTAGTTCCACCCACACATCTATACCCCCTAGACTAGGATAGGAAGTAGCACAAGACAAGGAAGGTAATTCATCTTCACAACATCCCCTTCTATCACAATCTTTCTCAACAGATTCATAAGACATATGGGAGAAAGCATCATACCTCATATCGTCTTCATCACCATGGTGTGTAATATGAGAACCCTTAGACACTTCATCTTCACTATTAGACTCATCATAAGATAATACTTCTACTCCTTCATGTTCATTATAAGATCCATAAGCCCCATTACTTTCACATCCATCTCTGAAGTAGTAGTTCTCATCATCATATGGCTCAAGATCATGGATATTATCATAGCCTCCATAATCCCCATCATCGTTATACTCATAGCCTCTATTGCTATAAACATAGTCTCTATTTTCATCATCATAAGGATCTGAAGCTATAGATGACATACTTCCTTATAGCTCTTTTTGTACCTACAAAACTAGCAAGTAAGTTAATAATAAAATCCTCACGCCACTCTTTATGTGAACTTTCAACTCACCTTCTATTGCTTCTTTCCTAAATTGATAGTGCTACTAGCTTTTCTCAATCAATTCAAGGTTATCTATCCTTATGAAGGAATGGATCCTTATGACTATTGAAAGAAGGATGAGTCAAATAAAACTAAAAGGACTTGAATCAAGAAATTAACTATGAAATAAAATAAGAAAAGTTGAAGAAACGAAGCACAAAAGAAAACAGACTCAACAAAAACTAACAAAAGTAGAAAAGTTACTTGTGTTGCTTAATTTGAAGGATCAAAGAAGTGATTTGATATTTTAAAACTAGTTAAAAAGTAATTAAAGATGTTATTTAGTTGATAATTAGTAGAGAAATGAAAGAAAAATGAGTGTAGAAGAAGAAATGGACCAAATCTGACAATAAAAAAAGTTCTGAAGGACCAAATATGACAATCATAAAAGTTCTGAAGGACCAAATCTGACCCTTGGAGAAGAGTTTGGGGGGCTGAAGTTGACACTTACAAACTTGACCAAAAAGCTTCAAATTTTGGGACCCCAAAATTTTCTGCTATGTCACCAGAAGGTCATGGGTTCAAGCCTTAGAAACAGCCTCTGGCAGAAATGCAAGGTAAGGTTGCGTACAATAGATCCTTGTGTTCGGGCCTTCCTCGGACCCTGCACATAGCGAGAACTGTAGTGCAGCGGGCTACCCCTAAAAATTTTGTAATTGTTGGAAACCACTTGCTCTTTGAAGTTGAGCAGCACGCGTGGCTGCTGAGTTGGCAGCTGACTGGAGCCGCCTGCTGCGCTGGTGCTGATGTGGCAGTTGACTGGGTATTGACTGGGCGTTGACTGCTGATATGGCAGTCCACGTGGAAATTAATAATTTTTTTAGAAATTTCAATTTGTTTTTAAATTTCAACTTGTGGACCCACAAACACCTTTGACCAACTTTGACTTAGGATAATTGGATCAAATGTACCTTTTGCTTGCTTCTTCTTCAAGAACAAGATTAAGATGCTTAAGAACACAAGAAAAACCTCAATCTTCAAATACTCATAACTACTTCATTTTTGCACCAAATTCAATGAAATTTTCACCAACGTGTTTCCTTCAACGCCATGAACAAATCCCACTAATTTTTATCCTTCAAAACCAAACCAAAAATAAACCCACTTTTCAAAATTCACAAAGTTTCAAAAGCTCAAAACCCTTCAATAGTAACGTCAGTTCTACAACTCCAAATCGCATGAAATTCGAGATCTAGACTCAAAAATTACAAGGGAATCAAGATCTAGTGTCAAAAACAAAAAATCAAAAAAAATTGTTTTTTTTGTGGACGAATTTTTCAATTTTGTTTTCAATTTTATGAATCTAAGACCTAAGAATTGATGGAACAACTCTTAAAACCTAAGTTCTGATACCAAGATGATAACGATCTCAATCGAGTGACTAAAACAAATATCAATAATACGGAATTCAACAACATAAAATAAAGATAGTGGAGAAATTAAGATGAGAAATGAAGAAATTGAGATGAGAATTAGAAGAAATTGAGAAGAAGATAGAAGAAAGAAGGGTTAATTGAATCCACAATCAACCAAGGAAGAAGAGAACTCAATCAAATGCATGAGAAACCAAATTGAATCCATAAGATGATAACTCGATGATCAATTAAGCAAAGAAGATAACACAAGCAATTCGGTAATCCACCCTAATCACTCATTCTAAACTAATAATTGGAATTGAACATAATCAATACCCTAACCTAAAATATCAAGTCTATGATGCCACATTAGACGCTGGTGGGGTATTTTGCTTTAGGGGGCGGATTTGTGTCCCCCATGTTGATGACTTAATACATAATGTGTTGTTAGAAGATTATGGTTCTCAATATTCAATTCATCTAGGCGTAACAAAAATGTACCGGGACTTGAGGCGACTTTATTGGTGGTCTGGGATGAAGAGGGACATAGTTTACTATGTATCTAAGTGTATGAATTGTCAATGGTTTAAGTATGAGCACCAAAGGCCTGCAGAATTGCTTTAGAGGATGCCCATTCCCGAGTGGAAGTGGGAAAGGATAGCCATAGATTTCGTGGTGGGTCTCCCTAAGACCTGAGAAAGTATGACTCCATTTGGGTCATCGTGGACAGGCTGACCAAGTAATCATATTTCATTCTGGTTAGGGACGACTATAATTCAAAGCAATTGGCTAAGATTGATGTTAAGAAGATTGTGATACTACATGGGGTGCCACTCTCCATTATCTCAGACAGAGGTACTCGGTTTACTTCTAAGTTCTGGAGCAAGTTGCATAAAGAGTTGGGCCACTTTCAGCACAACTTTTCATCCTCTAACAAATGGTTAGTTTGAAAGAACAATCCAATTGTTAGAGGACATGCTGAGAGCATATGTGATGATTAATTTTGGGGGCTATTGGGACATGTTCTTACCATTGTGTGGGTTCTCATACAATAGCAACTATCACTCCAGTATCGACATGGAACTATTCGAGGCATTTTATGGGAGGGGATGTAGATCACCCATATGTTTGTTTGAGGAAGGCGATGTGAAATATTTGGGAATAGACTTGGTGAAGGAAGCACAGGAAAAGGAGAGGGGTGTTCAAACCAAATTTCTAGAAGCCCAAAGCAGGCTGAAAGAGTATGCACACTGCAAGGTAAAAAACATGGCATTACAAGTTGGTGAACAAGTTTGTTTGAAGGTGTCACAAATGAAAGGGGTAATGCGATTCAGCAAGAAGAGCAAGATTAGCCCTTGGTATATCAGTCCATTCGAAGTTCTCCATATTGTAGGGCTAGTAGCTTATAGGTTAGCACTGCTGCCCAGTTTGTTTGGGGTCCACCCTGTCTTCTATGTATCCATGCTAAAGCGACACTATGAGGATGGGGAGTACATTATTAAGTGGGATTTGATCTTGCTAGAAAAGGATATTCATTACGAGGAGGAGCGGGTTGCTATTATAGATCGAGATGTCTGGAAATTGAGGAAAAAGGAGATTAGATCGGTCAAGGTTTAATGGAAGCATCATCTAGTTGATGAAGCCACATGGGAAACTGATAAGTGGTGATATTACCACTTATTTACATCTCTTTTTTTATGATGTAGCATCCTCTAATGGTAATATAAGACCAATTATAGCTTGTTCAGATCTATTTAAGGTGATTCTTATTCATGCAGATACTATGGAGCAATTTGGACAAAAGAAGCTAAAAATAAGCT
The DNA here is from genome assembly GCA_003996215.1 of Jaltomata sinuosa. NCBI lineage: Eukaryota > Viridiplantae > Streptophyta > Magnoliopsida > Solanales > Solanaceae > Jaltomata > Jaltomata sinuosa. The sequence continues at coordinate 150,832 of QJPP01003356.1, read as the reverse complement.
AAAGAGAGGAACAAGCCTCATATGTCGCAATTGTGGCCAAAGCAAAAAAAATGTAGAAGTCAACTATCGGTCAACAACTGCAAATGCAGCCAAAGGACCACAAATGCAGAAGTCAACAGTCCGCAAATGTGGATCCTGGTCATCAGTGAGAATACCACAAATGCAGCATTTTCTTCTACAAAAGTGAAGAATGGGCTCAGCTAGGACCAAATCAGTCTTTTCACACTTTTGGAAATCCCAATCCACATAAAACACTTCTCAGCCATTTTGGAAGCTATCTTTGGCAATTTCACACAACTTTGGCAAGCTTAGAGAGCAAGTTCATCACCCTACACCATTGGAGTGAAGAATTGGATGATTCTATTGTAAAATATTTAAATTCCTTTCTTCAAACTCTTGTTCTAAATTGACTAATTATAGGTGTAAGTATTGAATTGAGATTTGGTCATTGTATTAGAGATAATACTTTATTTGGGTATTGAATTCTTATATTGTGCTTTCTTTTGATTATATTTTGTGGGTCTATTGCATCTTTCATACTTTAATTATATAGTTGATCGTTTCAAACATTGACTTAGCATGCTAATTGTGTTCTTTCTTGAGAGAGGAGTTTTTCAATTGGGTAAAGACTCAATAATGGGAATTTTGGGTTTCTACTCTAGATCAAGGCTAGAAATAGTTTGATTATCGAAAATTCCCATCTAAGAGTTGGGGCTAGAAATAGCCTGACTTACCTAAGTCGATTCAGTTATTTGGTTGCTTACCTGTGGAGATTCGAGAGAATCCTTAGAGGCTAAATGCTTAATTGGTCGAAAGAAAGCATACTCTGAACCAAGAGTACCTACGCGTTAATTGGATGTAAGTCTTGTGAATTGAATTCTCATTCCCAATTCTCCTTTGCTACCCTTGCTTGGTGAAAGCTATTGATCAAACCTATTTTGTATATATTTTCCTTTTATCCTTTGTTTTAGTTTAAAACCCCCTATTATTTTATCTATTTCTTTTTGTTCTTTGAACATCAATAAGTTTCTTTAATTCCTTATTACCTCAATCGCAATTACATTATTCTCTGTGGGATCGACCCTGACTGCCATAGGGAATATAAATATTGTTTTGTTATGATGATCGCAATCACCTTCTATTGGAGAGTGTATTTGTGGGATCGACCCTGACTCCCTTATTATAATGATCCTTATTTTTAATGTGGAGGACCCCACTCTAGGCAAAATTGTAGAATTGGCCTTAGGGGAGGGAGGTATTCACACTCTCACTCCTATGATAGGCGTAATTGCTATTTGTGTTGTGGTCGTGATGGACATTGGAATGATTTCCCTAATAACCATCCTCCTCCCCTCTCTTATGCTAACAATATTGGTAGTGGTGCTTGTGATCTTAATAGGAATCATAACTTATCAAGAAAAGAAGTTATATCTGCCAAGCTCCAATCTCTCTTAGCCATGAAAGATAGCATAGAGGAGGGTTTGAAGTCCATAAAGCAAGGCTTCTTAGATACTAGAGCTAAGGAGAAAAAGGAGATAAATCGTACCACACAATCCATGGTGGATTTGTCTACTCCTCTTGATCAAGTTGGTAAAGAAGATACTTACCCTGAAGGTATATATGCCATGCTCCAAACTCTCTTGGCCATGCAAGATAACTTAGAGGAGGGTTTGAATTCCATAAAGCAAGGCTTCGTTGACACGAAAGATAAAGAAGAAGAGGAGAGAAATTGTTCCACACAATGCATAGCGGATTTGTCTAATACTCTTGATTAAATTTGTGATGAAGACCCTTCAAGAATAATAATTTAACATGTCTCGAACATTGAGGTCAATCAAATTCACTTTGGGGATGATGATGAAGACTTTCAAAATATAGAATCGCCCATGAGTGAGTTTGTACCAGCAATGATTGAACACCAATAAGAAGAAAAGCTTGAATTATATGAGATTGTGAGCCAAGAATTGTTTTTAAATCAAGCTTACCAACTTGAAGGCTATGGGGAACAACGTGAAATAATCCTACCATTGTTCGAGATATTTCTCAAAAGGCATGCCAAGAGAAGTCAAAAAGAGGGGTTACTTTAAATTGCTATCAAAAATTTGAATACCAAAGTGAGTGCTCATGCTGAAACATGCACGATTGTGGGTACTAGTTTTGAATTATTCCCTATTAAAGCAGAGAACACACGAGATCCTCATGAATTTAAAGTGTTGTGGCAATCGACCATCCAACAGATAAATTAGGATGTCAAGATTAAAAAAATGATACTATAGTTTAAAAGCAAAGTCTAACTATTTATCTTGAAAGACTCTAGTTCATTTGAAAGTGAGAATATTATGAATGTGAAAAATTTGAGAGTGGAAACGCCTAAATCTCACTACAAGCAATTTTCAACCTTGAGTTTGGTTGAATGGAAGAAACTCAAAGAAATCAAGTTTGTGGAAGACTTTGCAATGGGAGAGGATCGAGGTATATTTGTTTTGAAGTTTGTTATGGATAGAAGGCAAAATGACCTTCCTCACTTTAAGGCAAAAAATTGCAAAATACCACACCAAGAAAATGGCCTTCTCATATTCTCACCTTCACCCCATGATTGTCACTGAAAGTTTGATTAAAGTTTGGGTTGATGGTTGAAATCCTCCAAGTGGAGATCTAGATAGTGACATGACTTGGGTCGCACCGCGATGTTAAATTGTGTGCTTGATGGGAAGAAATCCATTGGTTTAATTTTTTTTCTTTATGTTTTACTTCACTTTTAGTATCTTTTTGATTTGTTTTAGGTGTCCAAAGGAAAGAGAAGAGATCCCAAGTTTTGAGAACCACCAAAAACACCTTTACAAAACGTGTGTTTCTCACCTGGAAGTGTGCACATTGCATATGCCTTCGCATGAGCAACCAGTAAACTGATATAAAAGTTGAAAAATCTTGAGAAGCTAATCAGCTTTAGATTCCACAATTGTGGAAGATTTACCAAAAAAGTGGAATTTCCATATTTGTGGCATTTGACCGAATTTGTGGTAGTCTACATTTGTGGAACTTTTGACCAAAATAGTGGAAAGGTCACTTTTGCAGCATTAGACCGCAATTGCAGTGCAATTACTAAAAAATTGCCCCATCGGTACTTTTCAAAGAATAAATGCTCAAATGAAAGCAAGACGTCTAAGTTTCGTTCATCCTCTAAAAAAGGATCAGTTTCTTTTCTCTCTTATCTTTACTAACAAGAGAAACACCAAGACCCATTCATCTCTACAAGAATCCAGGTATGAAAAGCTAATCCCAATTTTCCTTTAAGTCTTGTAAGATATTTCCTTCTTCCTCCAAGTTATCTCAACCTTTAGGACTCAAGTTGTATAAATAGATGACCATGAATATATGATATGCTTATTATTTGTAAAGTGAGGTTCATTTTTAGAGTGAGTGTTGTTTTGAGACTAAATGTGGGGAAGGCTAAGTACCCATTTTATACTTCATATGGTGGTAACCATTTGTGCTTGCTAGTTGTTTGATGAATTGCCAGAATGAAATTTTTGGTTAAATTTGCAAATTTCCCATGACTAGATAATGTTTGTGTGTAGTATTTCATTATTTGGCATGTAAAAAATGAGTTGGTTATCTATTTTAGGGGTGATTGAAATTGTTTCAGCAATGGGGCATCTTCAGGAAGATGGGTCTGCTTTTGCAGAAAAGTCTCGCTTTTATAGACCACCACATTTCTGGACTCTGACCAAAATTATGGAACCAGTTGACCTGCCAAGAGCTGCATTTGTGGAGGTTTCTCGCATTTGCAGACCATCATACTTGCGGACTGTTACTATAATTACGGCACTCGAGACCTAAATTTTCGTAGGTCCAAAAATAGTAAACCTTCCTAGAGCATTTTGATTGATGTTTAACTCATTTCTTTGGTTTCAATAGAACACAAGGCATTGTATTCCACTGCTATTATCTATTATTCATGCTTGTGACACCTTTTCAGGGTCAAAAAGCTGACATGGCTGCCAACCTCAATGATGCACCACTAGAAGATGATCTACTCAATAATGAGGAGTTTGATCAGTTTTGATTCATGTCTCCTAAATGTCAGAGATGATACTACTCTAACTTGGTGAAGAAAAAGTTGCTCCCCGAAAGAGGAATTTGTCTTGATAAGGTCTCCGCTATTCTTCCTGACTTCTATTATCGATTGGAGATCACTGACTAGATGTGTTTGTCACCTGACCCTTGTAAGGATAATGAGCAATAGGTCAGAGTGTTCTATCCAAATCTCAAGGCCGTGAAAATGTCGACCCCAATTATCAGAATAAGAGGCAAAATTGTTGACTTTGGAGCATCAGTGATCAATGGATTCTATCAATTGCAAGAACATAACCCTGCCCTGTTCAAATTAAAGGATTGTGCGCCAGGGATATGGTTAGTTTCTACGTTATGTTAAAAAAAGAGCGTACCCTAGGCCATCACAAAAAGGAGCATCACTTCCAAGGAATTCATAGCTAAAGCAAAGAACCGACTATCGATCATTTGCAGCCGAGTCTCTCCATCCGAGAATGTGTATGATATACCATTATTGAGAGCTCAGATGATTTCTTGCATCCTTGATGACATTCATGTGAATTTTGGCCACATGATTATCTGCGAACTCAATGAGTATTTGATTCAAGATAGCCCAACTCTCATATTCCCATTTCCCATTACCGAATTTTGTAAAATGGCTGAGGTGGATGAGTACCCGACTGAAACTAGGTTGAGCTAGCAAGACACATATTTCCATTGAATAAGCATGGAGCAGGAACAGGTTTCAATGGAAAAAAGAGAAAAAATGATGCAGAAACATTATCTCAGGCCATTTTTGGTAGTTCAAGAGAGATGGTCCTGTTTGAAGTAATGACAGATGAGTTGAAGAAGATTCGACAAATGGTAAGTGGAATTACTCAAGGACTGAGTGAGTCATCAGAGGGGCCTATTTTATTTTGATGAAAATATACTTTGAAAAATATCTTGAGGATCAAAAGAAACAGGGCGCCCATCTTTCTAAGTTGGAAAGAGCATACACTGATTTGTCCAAGACCCAAGGGAAGTTTCATGACTCGCACACCAACATGCTAAAAAGGGAAAGGAAGAGAGACAAGTTCTTTACTCGTACGTGGAAGTGTGTGAAAGGATTGTAGAAGATTATAAAACCCAAGGATCCACTTCTATCATCTAGGAGGAGTGATAAGGATGACACCCCAGCACAGTGGTCTGAGAAGGATATACATGGTCATGGAGATGATGATGATGACACCGATGGTGATGATAGTGCATGAAGCAGTTTCAAGAATCCTTTCCCACTATTTTACCTTGTTTTGCTTAGTAACGTGTTTAGTTGGGGGTGGGCATTTGGATGTTAGTTATGCTTGTTTTAGATACTTGTGTTTTATTCCCAAGCCGGGTTCATTTTGGATATTATGTTTTCACCCTCGTCAGATCTTGTGTTGTTAAAACCTTATTAGAATAGTCATTTGCGTTACTTCTTTATTCATAGCTTATTTATTTTCATTGATATAGTAGTTTTTATTGGTGTTTAGAGCCAGGGGAAGTCTGACTACCCAGTAGGCTAGATCAAACTTGATAGAGTTAAGAGAACTGTGTCACACATATCGATGTGCGAAACATATATGCTTCACACATGCTGGGCAAAAGGGAAACCAATATTGCCTGGCTTGTTCATTACACATGCGATCCGCACTTTGGCACATGTGAATTGCATGTCACTTATGTGTTGGGATTTACATTTTGGTAAATTCTTAGTAGCCATATCAATTTAGATAGATGATTTGTCCCAATGATATATTGAGTGACATCATTGTTAAGGGAAAATCATCATCTTTTGAGATAACTATTAGAGTGATTTGTTTGGTACTAATAGATTTAGTCTTGCATGTGAATTGAGTTGAATTAAGCATACCCTACAAAAATGTTGGTGAATAGTTGTAAGACAAAGAATGGTGTGGGTGATAATGCCTCTAATATTTTTATGAATCTTGACCCATTAGTGACGATATTGGATGTATAAACGTGGCTCTATTTTTTCTTGTTTAAGAAGAAAAAATTAATTATTCTTGAATAGTTCACATGCCATGTATGGTAAGTTTTATTGAATAATTCATGTGCTTGCTTGTGTCATCTAGAACTTGCCTGGTTAGTCATTCAAATGCTAGTCTTAATTGTGTTTGTTGGATATATGATCTTAGGCCTTCTTTGTGATTGATGAAGCCTACTTAGCCTTAAAAGCCGACCATTGCCCTTAAATTGTATCATTAGTCACCCCTCTTGAGCCTAATAGCTTTTCTTTGGCAACCGCATTACAAGACTTGAACCATTTTGAAAATGAATCTCTCTTTTGAACCCGTCTCTCCTTGAACTCTAGAAGTATGAAATTGAGGCTAAAAGCCTAAGTTGGGGATGATGAAAAAGTACCTTGGAGGAGTGCTAAGTGAGCTTATCTTGGTTTGTTGGATAAATCTTAAAAGAATTGTCAAAAAGAAGGATGAATTTTAAAAAGAAAGCAAATAGGAAACGAAAAGAGGAAAGAAAGGAAAGTAAATGAATCCTCCGAGGTGAATAGAATGATGAAAATTGGGGAATCGTACGAAGTAAGTGAAATAGTGCTTTGTGGTACATGAAATAGAGGAGAAAATGGGTTTGGTTTTGAATTGAAAAAGTTTTGTAGTGTTCAAGGAGGATGTAGTCACTTTAATCCTAAATGCTTATCCTACCCTTTCCCAAGCCTATATCAAAATCTTAGAAAAGTCCTTTGACATCTCCATCCAATTACCTTTAAGTTAGCGGCGAATGAAAATAAGGGCAAGCTTATGGTTTAATATTTGTTGGTACTTGAAGTTCTTTGTGAGTGTGAGTATTGTGCATTTGTCCCTTGTTTCATTGTTGTGAATAGAGTGTTTTTGAGACCTTCTTTCTTGTGAGGGAATATGAATTAGGATGGTTGGTGATGTTGATAAATTCCGAAAATGAGTCAATGGAGAAGATTTGGGCAACTAGCAGTTTTGAGTCACTTTTTGAGGATTAGTTGTTTTCACTTGGTCATCTACGAAATCTTTTATAACTCTTGAATATGTGTGCAAAGTCGAGGGGGTTGTCTTGATTAAGCATTCACTTGTGATTGATTAATTATTAGTACCAACCTAAATCATATTCTTTGTGCACAAATGAAAAGTGTGTTGAGAATATGATTGGATGGTCCTTGTGCTTGGATTAGTTAGATTCTCTTCGAGTTGGGTTGTGATTTGCTTGAGGACAAGCAAGAGTTTAAGTTGGGGGTGTTGATTAGTGGTGAAATTACCACTTATTTACTTCTCTTTTATTATGATTTAGCGTCCTCTAATGGTGATATGAGACCACTTATAGCTTGTTTGGATCTATTTCAGGTGATTCTTATTCATATAGATACCATGGAGCAATTTGGACAAAAGAAGCTAAAAATGAACTAAAGAGAGGAACAAGCCTCTGATGTCGATATTGTGGCCAAATGACCACAAATGCAGAAGTGAACTGCCGGATAAAAACTACAAATACGGCTAAAGGACCGAAAATGTGGAAGTCAACAGCCAATCAATAGTCCGTAAATACAGCCCTTCTCCACAAATGCGGATCCTGGTCATCAGTGAGAATGCCACAAACGCAACATTTTCTTCTGCAAAAGCAGAGAACAGGCTCCACTAGGACCAAATCAGTCTTTTCACACTTTTGGAAACCCCAATCCAAATAAAACACTTCTCAATCATTTTGGAAGCTATCTTTGCCATTTTAACACAATTTTGGCAAGCTTGGAGAGCAAGTTCATCACCTGAAACCATTGGAGTGAAGAATTGGATGATTTTATTGTAAAATCTTTAAATTCCTTTCTTCAATCTCTTGTTCTAAATTGAATAATTATAGGTGTAAGTATTGAATTGAGATTTGGTCATTGTATTAGAGATAATACTTTATTTGGGTATTGAATTCTTATCTTGTGCTTTCTCTTGATTAAATTGTGTGGGTCTATTGAATCTTTCATGCTTTAGTTATAAAGTTGATGGTTGAAACATTGACTTAGCATACTAATTATGTTCTTGCTTGATAGAGTAGTTCTTCAATTGGGTAAAGACTCAATAGTGGAGATTTGGGGTTTCCACTCTAGATCAAGGCTAGAAATAATTTGATTGCCAAAAATTCATATCTAAGAGTTGGGGCTAGAAATAGCCCAACTTACCCAAGTCGATTTGGTTGTTTGGTTGGTTACCCATGGAGATTTGGGAGAACCCACGGAGTCTAAATGCTTAATTGGTCGAAAGATAATTAAGCATACTCTGAACCAAGACTACCTACGTGTTAATTGGGTGTAAGTCTTGTGAATTAAACTCCTATTCCCAATTTTCCATTGCTACCATTGCTTGATGAAAGCCATTGATCAAACCTATCTTTTATTTGATTTCTTTTTATCCTTTATTTTAGTTTAAAAACCCCAATCATTTTATCTATTTCTTTTTGCTCTTTGAACTTCAATAAGTTGCTTTAATTCTTTATTACCTCAATCGTGATTAGATTGTTCTCTATGGGATCGACCCCGACTCTCATCAAGAATATAAATTTTGTTTTTCTCTGACGATCACAATCACCTCCTATTAGTGAATGTATTTGAGCATTATCAAAAACTGAGGACATTCGCGACAAGTACCCTCACTTGTTTGAGGATTCAGGTACTACCCTTTTCTCTCTTTTAGCTCATCCTTTTTGGTTTTGATCATTCAGGGATGAACGATGGGTAAATTGGTATCGGTTATAATGACATGTTCCATTATTATGGGTAAACCATTCATGCAATGTTTTGGGTTAGAAAACATCCGGGTTTGGGAGTTAGAAATTTAAGGCTAGGCTAGTCTCAAAAAGATTCTAAGCGAGGTATGGTCTAGGGAAATCCGGGAAAGGATTGGGTAAAATATCTTATGTTGAGCTAGTTTTTCCATTATCTAAGACATTTAAGAGTCCGAGGGACTTTTCAAAAGTAAATTCGGGTGAGTAGAACTCCTGATGTCAAAGTTGACGTGAAACGGTTGGTTCAGAATATCAAGTTTTGAAGTGTGTTGTAAAATAGGAAACCTTGGGAGACTTTTCGAGATTATGTTCCATGTCAACCGCTATAGGGGTTGACACAGTGCTACGATGATGACTCCTATAGCAAAAGTCAAGGCGGTCAACACCGCTATAGTGGGCGGGTTCTGCTACGACGGTGCCGCTATAGTAGTTTCGGGACTGCAGTAGCGGAGTAAGTCACTGTAAATATAGAAGCTTTCCCAAAAATATTCAAAAATTCTCAAGAATATTTTGGGGAAGGGCAGAGGCGAATTAGGCTATTTCAAGTCAGATTTCCACTATTTTTCTTTCTAAAGGTAAGAATTTTACTTCCCTACTTCAGTAGATTCTTGGGTATTATAATCGATTATTGCAGGCTTGGGGGAAGGTTTGGGTTGACCTAAGAAGGTATAACCCGGTGGAAAAGAAGATTCTAGGGTGTAGAAATCTTGGGTCTTGTTTATTCTTGTTCAATTATGATCTATTCACCATAATTTGCTTAATGAATCCGTAAAAATGGAAGTTTTAGGCATATTAATAGTGGGAAAACCCTGGGATGGGTGGAATGATCATGGTTTTGCCTAAGGATTAGGATTTTAGTATAGTTTGGGTATTATTAGGCCATTTAGAATGATTATAGTATATTGTGTAATAATTTTTAGACCAAGAACAAGCGAAACTTTGAAAAATGGGAAGGTTCCGGTCCAGTAGAACTTTTAAGCTATTCGAGGTAGGTGATGATTGTTGTTTTACCAATTGCAATATGTGTTCATGTAACTGTCGCTTAGTATTGTATGTGCATTGCATGGTTAGGAAATGTAATTATGAATGTCTAAATATCCGTGTCACGACTCGATTTCTCGATCATGATAGCACCTACAACCTCTGGTAGGTGAACCAATCCCCGTAGCCCAGGACAGTTAGTAATGGGCTACTATCTAACAAATAAGGGAACAAGACGAAGAGAATAGATAACAGGGATATAAATATATACATATGCGGAAACTAAACCAAACCCCAAGACCTGGTATCATAGTATAGAGCCAAAACTACATACATGGAGTGCAAATGATCCAAAAGAATATATAAAGATGTCTCTGAATGGTAATAGAGTACATAAAGCAAAAGATAAACTAAAGCTAAGCTCCGATCGCCAAGAGCTCACCTTTAGTCTGAAGTAGTCCCCAACAGATCTCCAAGCACGAATCACATCGATCTAACGGCGATGGCCCACGCTAGGATCTGCATCAACAGATGCAGGGGGTAGGGTGAGCACCAAATGCAAAGCATAAGGTACCCAGTAGGTATCATAGGCTGACTGGGCACATATAAGATAAAAGCGTAGTAACAAACAGAATAGAAGCAAGCAGTCACAGAAATCAATGAAAGGTACACAGGAACTAGCCTAGAGGGAAATCAACAGAACCACATGTGAGGCCAGTAATCAGAATATACACACCATAGGCACAGGTGAAAGTAAGAAATAACGCACCTGGGGTCCTTGCAATAACAGTGTATACATAATAAGTTTACAAAATGGACGGTATACCGGTAACCTCAAGTGTAAGAAGAGAGAGAGTAATGATAGGCGTGCTCAGAGACAGGAATCAAACTCAACTAATCATATCAATCTCAAAACCCAGAAACTAATAGTCTAGCCATAACCGATATCATACTTAGACATAATAGAGAACAATTCTGTAAGTAAATAGCAAGAGTCTACCTACAGTCTCCCGGCCGCCCATACAACCGAGGAACACAAACAAGTGAAAACAAACCCTCTGGCATCCCATACTACCGGAGCGTACAATCAACAAACAACAAACAAGGGTCGAGCCTCAAACAATGATTGATATGATGCATGAAGGTCTCAAGTGAAATGGTATCTCTGTATGTACCTCCTCCGGTGCCGCTCAGGCCCAGCAGGTAGGTTCCATGAAAGGACATTGCCCGTATACCTCTACTCCACCGTATACCCTTCCTCCGGCACACGCACCCCGCAGCCCCTGGCCCGGATGGCAAGGTCCATGGAGGTCCCAGACCCCATACTAAAACTCAGTATCAAAACATATCGTTCGGAAGCAAGTCCGGGTTTAAGATAGAGACCCAGTCTCGAATATGCATGCCCAGACCCTGTCCAGGACAAAAGTAGTAGGAAAATATCTCAAAAACCCCTCCAAGGGTGCCTGGGCATAACCGGGTCTAAACAGTAGAAAGTCATCTCAGATGCTCGGTCCAACCGAGGCTAAAAATCATCTCAAGTAACAAGAAAACTCAACTAGCACCCCGGCCCTGCCGAGTCTAGCGTTAATCGTAAAACTGATGATTTAAAACATAATTTTACTTTCTTTCCCAAGAATATTCACAAGTTAAATCAAACCATTTCCAAATAATTTCCATCAAAAATGGGCCCCCGGGGCCATGCAAGGTTTAGAAAATAGTGTCAGTAGACCCGAAGCCCAAACCATAGTAAAACATGGATAAAACCTCTTTATATGCATGAAAATGGTATGATCACACACAATAGCTGCCCAGCGGCTCATAATCAACCTATCGACCCTGCACAGGCCCACAACTACTCAGCAAGCATAACCATCCTAGAAGGATAATTCTATGCCCGGGACTCGCGGACATTCCCAAGATCCCACCTTCTATGTTCCAGAGTCAACAAGGCCTCACAGGACCACAAGGGTAAATAAAATATATCGGCAAATACTACAAGCAATGGAGGAACAAAACTAGGCGGACATGAATAAAGTGGTCGAGGTCTGTGGTACCAACCTAATAAACCAACCCAAGGATGCCCATTAATACAATTTTATCCTATATATGCGGAGTCTAGGGAAAATAAACCGTAACCTACCTGTCGTCCGATGACAAGCTCGAACCTCTCCGAAAAGAAGCTCCGAAACGAAATCAAACTTGAACTCGGGCTTGAATAACTTGACGTAGATAACCGATTTTCTTTCAGAGTTCGCCAATATAATTACTCTACCAAACTCCTCTAATATTCTATATATATCACTCATGGGATAAATAGCTAAATGTATATATATATAAGTGTATGCACGTATGCAGCTATTGAACAACACAAGGTAAATGACCTTCACTATATTAATTAATTAATTAACTATTGTATGACACTAATCCTTTAGCCATGTATAAGACACCTAGCAGCTACAATATGTTGGCTTATTTGCCTCACCTCCATGTATTGTGGAGGTGGAAACATTTTAATATTTCCAGCCCGTTATATATGTATTCGGGTATTGAATAAATTCATGGTAAAATAAATATAACTTTTTAAATATACCATAATGCATAGAAAATTATATCAAACAAAACTTACTATATTATAATAATAAATTTTTAACATAACTAAATTTACTATCTCCGTTAAAATAATACAATGTAAAAAAACCTTATAAAATAAATACATATACAATTATATCGTAACAAAATATTTTTCATAAACCTTTAAAATATTTTTAAAAAGGTAATAATAATATAACTTTTTACCAACTTCAACTTTCAAATAAAATATTTTCAAACACACGCGATGTTAATAAACTCTCAAACTTAGGCTCGCAATTCACCAACGCACGATTTTTGATACTCAAGAACTCTCGTGGAATCCTCCCTTATGTTTTCTCACTGTTTTGGGACTGAAATGGCATTTTAAAACGTGAAGTTGAGGCTTTAAATCGATTTTGACCCGACCCGGTTCGCGACCCGGTTCGCAACCCGGTTTCTGCCAGACAGTCCGCGGTAAAACAGTCATAACCTTTTACTCCGAGATCAGTTGGACGTGAGGTTTTGTGCGTTGGAAACTAGACTTGTAGACCTTCGATTTGGTATTTCGGGTGACTTCTAAATCTTTATATATTGGGGAAAAAGCCCAGAGACATTTTACCCAAAGTTCAGAAAATTTATTAAAGGAACTTACGATAACTTTTGCCGACTTACTTGTCTTCAAAACTTATCATACGACCAAACAAATGGACCCGGCACCAAAATACCATTCCTGACAAGCCTTAAGTTACTTGGGGCCGGTACAAACAAGCTCTAACGGCACAAGGAAAACGTATACGTGGAAATAATCGGAAGGGTCATTACATCATCCACTACTAAAAAGGACTTTCGTCCTCAAAAGTCAAGGTCAAGAGGGTACCTGAAGGCTAAAATAGCTGCGGATACTGATCCCGCATATCTCTCTCGGTCTCCCAGGTAGCCTCCTCGACTGGACGGTGCCTCCACTGAACCTTAACAACCGGGATCTCTCGAGACCTCAATCTCCTGACATCTCTAGCCAAAATAGTTGTTGGCTCCTCAACAAAGGCTAAACCCTCACCCAACTGAACTGAATCCCACTGCAACACATGAGACTCATCTGGGACATACCAACGCAACATCGAAACATGAAATACAGGATGTATAGCTGAAAATATCGGAGGCATGGCTAGCTGATAGGCAACGCTACCAACCCTCTAAAGAATCTCAAAAGGCCCAATGTACCTGGGGCTAAGCTTGCCCCGCCTACCAAATCTCATCACGCCCTTCATGGGCAATACACGGAGAAACACCAAGTCACCGACACTAAACTCCAAGGCACAAAGCCTACGATCAGCATAACTCTTCTGCCTGCTCTGAGCTGCCCAAAGTCAGTCCTGAATCACTCGGACACGGTCTAAGGAATCTCGAAGCAAATCTGTTGTCGGTGGCCCAGCACTAAAACCATCAAACCAACCTACCGGTGATCTGCAATGCCTGCCTTACAAAGCCTCAAAAGGTGCCATGCCAATACTCGAATGGAAGCTGTTATTATAAGCAAACTCTGCCAAGGGAACAAACTGATCCCAAGAACCTCCAAAGTCAAGAATACAGGCCCGAAGCATGTCCTCCAGAATCTGAATGGTCCTCTCAGACTGGCCATCTGTCTGAGCGTGCAAAGTGGTACTAAGGTGAACCTCTGTACCCAAATCTCGCTGAATAGCCCTCCAGAACTGAGATGTGAACTGAGTCCCGCGGTCTGAAGTAATAGAAACAGGGACTTCATGCAACCGAACAATCTCACGAAGGTAGATCTGAGCTAACCTCTCCGCACCATAAGAAGTATGAACCGACAAGAAATGAGAAGTACGAGGCAAACCAACAACGAAGTCCATAGTAATCCCTTCCCACTTCCACTCAGGAATGGAAAGTCGCTGCATCAAACCACCATGTCTCATATGCTCGAACTTAACCTGCTAACAGTTCAAACATCGAGATACGAAATCCGCTATATCCCGCTTCATACCACTCCACCAGTAAAACTACCTCAAGTCTCTATACATCTTTGCTGTGCCAGGGTGAATGGAGTATCTAGTACAATGTGCCTCATGAAGTATCAACTGAATCAAATCACTAATCCTCGGAACACAAAGGCAACTATCAAACCTCATAACCCCATCTGAATCTAGAATAGCCTGACTGGTCTCACCCTGAACAACCCGATCACGAAGGTCACACAACTGCTGATCCTCAAAATGATGGCTCTTAAGCTGATTAATCAAAGTAGAACGAACCTCAACACTGGCGAGAACTCTGCTAGGATCCGACAAGTCAAGCCTAACCAAACGGTTAGCCAAGGACTGGATGTCCAAGGCCAACGATCGCTCTGATACTGAAAGAAAAGCTAGGCTACCCATACTCACTGCCTTCCGACTCAAGGCATCCGCTACCACGTTTGCCTTGCCCGGATGATACAGAATAGTGAAGTCATAGTCCTTCAGTAACTCGACCCATCTCCTCTGTCTCGAGTTCAACTATCGCTGACTCGTGATATACTGAAGACTACGGTGATCGGTGAAGATCTCACAGTGAACTCCATATAGGTAATGCCTCCAGATCTTAAGCGCGAAAACTACCGCCACCAACTCTAAGTCATGAGTGGGGTAGTTGCGCTCGTGAACCTTCAGCTGCCTTGATGCATATGCTATTACTCGACCCTGCTGCATCAACACACAACCAAGACCAACCCCAGAAGCATCACAGTACACGGAGAAGATCTGACCCTCTACCGGCAAAGTCAAAACTGGAGGTGAAGTCAATAAGGCCTTAAGCCTCTGGAAGCTATCATCACACTGATCTGACCACTGAAATGGGACATCCTTCCTAGTTAGCATAGTCAAGGGTGCTGCTATGGAAGAAAATCCCTCAATGAACCGTCTGTAGTAACCTGCTAACCCAATAAAGCTGCAAACCTCAGTAACAGTAGTAGGTCTAGGCCACTCACAAACCGCTGAAATCTTTCCCGGATCAACCCTAATCCCATCCTTAGACACCACGTGCCCTAGGAATGCAACTGACTCAAGCCAAAACTCGCACTTTGAGAACTTGCCATAAAGCCGATGATCTCTCAAAGTCTGGAGTATAACCCTCAAGTGCTGCTCATGCTCATCTCTACTACGCGAGTATACTAAGATGTCGTCTATAAAAATGATCCCAAATGAATCTAAATACGGGCCAAGAACCATGTGCATCAAGTTCATAAAGGCTGCGAGGGCATTAGCCAACCCAAAAGGAATCACCAGGAACTCATAATGGCCATAACGTGTCCTGAATGCTATCTTAGGGATGTCCTCCGCCCTAATCCTCAACTGATGGTAGCCAGACCTCAAATCAATCTTCGAAAACACGACTGAACCCTGAAGGTGGTCAAACAAATCATCAATCCTCGGCATCGGATACCTATTCTTCACTGTCACCCTATTCAGCTATCGATAATCAATACACATGCGCATCGACCCATCCTTCTTCTTCACGAAGAGAACAGGAGCACCCCAAGGTGACACACTAGGTCTAATAAACCCCTTAGCTAACAGATCCTGGAGCTGCTCCTTAAGATCCCTCAACTCAGCAGGAGCCATACGGTAAGGAGAAATATAAATGGGCCTGGTGCCCGGCTCTAACTCAATAGCAAAATCAATATCTCTCTCAGGTGGAAGGCCTGGCAGGTCATTAGGAAACACATCGAGGAAGTCTCTAACCACAGGAAGAGACTCAGGAGAAGTAGGGTCAGCACTAACATCTCGAACATATGCTAGATAAGCTAAACACCCATGGGAAATCAACTTCCTAGCTCGAAGACGAGATGATCCCAGATGGTGAATAGCTAACAGAACCCTGCCACATAACCGGGGATACACCGGGTACAGCTATGGTAATGGTCTTGGCATAACAATCCAAAACCACACGGTGAGGGGATAACCAGTCCATGCCTAGTATCACATCAAAATCTAGCATATCAAGAATCATCAAATCACCCCAAGTCTCTGAATCACCAACATATAACATAGAGGATCTCACAATCCGATCCACTACTAAAGAATCTCCTACTGGGGTTGAAACAGAAACAGGAACATATAATGGCTCACTAGCCAACCCCAAACAAGGCACAAAGTAGGCAGATACATATGAACAAGTGGATCCAGGATCAAATAAAGCCATAGCAGACCGATGGCACACAAAAATCATACCTGTAATCACAGCATCTGAGGCCTCTACCTCTGGTCTCCTAGGGACCGTGTAAAACTAACGACGACCTCCACCTGCCCGACCGCCATCCCTACCACCTGCTCTGCCGCGTGGGCACCACCTCTACTCTGACGACCACCCCCTCTAGCTGGGGGATGAACTACTCGTAAAGGCTCGACCAACTGAACTGTACCCTGCTGAGGGAAATCTCTAGCAAAATGACCGATCACACCACAAGTAAAACAAGCCCCTGGCGGCCTACTCGGTCGAGATGAACCAGCAGATCCCGCATAACCACCACGGCCTGATGCCCCAGAAACTGTACCCTTCGAAGACTGGCCGCCATAGCCCTGATGGCTGCTCTGACCCTGCTCGAACTGGGTACTACCGAAAGTCTGAAGGGAACCCTGAACCGGTCGGCTGGACTGACCCTGGTGCTGCTGTGGCTGATAATTCCGGCTCCACTAGCCAGGACCTCTACCACCATATCTGGAACCACTATAAACACCCTGATGTCGAGGCCTCTTATCTCTGGACCCCTGATCATGTCGCTGTAAGTCCTTCACAGTGCGGGCATAGTCTATAATAGCCTGGAATGACCGACCACTGGCAATCAATATCTCAGCTGGATGCCTGATATCTGGCCTCAAACCCCATATAAATCTGCGAATCTTATCTTCCTCGGTAGGAATGATTATAGCTCCGAACGGTGCTAGCTGATGAAAGCGGGTCTCATACTCCGAGATAGTCGTAGACCCCTGCACAAGGTGAGTAAACTGCTCCCTGCGACACTCCCTATCACTTTGGGGTAGTAACTTGGCCATAAAGGCCTCATAAAAATCACACCAGGTCAAAGGAGGTGACGACGGTTGTCTGCAAGCAACCTGGGCCCTCCACCATAACTTCGCTGGGCCCTCCAACTGATAGGTAGTATAACCAACCCTGTGAGTCTCCAACAAATCCAAATGATGCAACATCTCCTCACAGGTAGTAATAAAGTCATGTGGATCCTGTCCAGAAGTACCAGCAAACCTCGGAGGTGCTAACCTAAAAAACCTACCCAACGCCTTCTGCTCTAACTCTGTCATAACTGGGCGAGGAGCAAGAGGCTGTGCAACAGATGGAACCGGAATGACCTCCGCATGGGGAGCCATAGTAGCCGGCTGCACTCCTGAGCTCTGTGCACCCAGGGCTGCCCCTTGAGCGAATGTTTGTGCTACCTCAGAAGGCCGCTCTCCAATCACACCCTAAAGCTGTAGTAGTAATCCTCGAATATCTTGAGACTGAGCTGCGGCTAAAGCTGGCACAGAAGTGGGCACTGGAGCTGGCGCTAGAGCTGGCGCTAGAGCTGGCGCTAGAGCTGGTGCTGGAGCTGGTGCTGGAGCTGGTGCTCGAGCTGGTGCTGGAGCGGGAGGCTCATCTCCGCGTGATGCCGATGATCTCATACGAACCATCTGCGGAAGAATGAAGTAGACCAAATGAGATTTCCAGAAACTTCAAGGGTTCCACGCACGACACAGAAGCAATGAGAGAACCAAATTTCCTAAAATGTCACTGTAGCCTCCCAAAGATTGAGTACGGACGTCTCCGCCCCGATCCGCAGGACTCTACTAGACATTGGCTCCTATACCGATGACACCGGTGAACCTAAAGCTCTAATACAAAGTTGTCACGACCTGATTTCTCAGTCATGATGGCACCTACAACCCCCGGTAGGTGAACCAATCCCTGTAGCTTATGTGCCGCCATTTTACGGCACTTTCGACTCCTTTTAACTAACAACAATCATACGTTTTCAAGCAACCGTCGTTGTTTTTGATGGTTTTATGTTATATTTGTAGGAAATGGAGACAAACATTGAAACGGAAGGAAATACGCCAAAAAGAGCATTCTGGATAAGAGTGACAGTTCAGGTGACGGTCCGTCAAGGGTGTGACGGTCCGTCACCCAAACCGTCACACAAAGGCAGCAGCCAAGGCAGCACCACTGCCTAAGGGTGACGGTCCAGGCGACGGTCCGTCAACCCTGTGACGGTCCGTCACCCTGGCCGTCACACTTAGGCAGTCCGCGACGCGGAATCCGAGCGTTTTTGGGATTGGTTTCCTAGACTCCTATAAATACCCTATGTTAGTTTTATTTTAAGATTTCATTCAATACAATAGTTCTCCCAATAATTTTAGGAGTTCAAGTCGAATTTTTGAGAGAGGAAAACACGCAATACACGTTTTCTTCCTCCTCAATCTTGTTCTTGACCGTTCTTGGGATCTTGTTTTTCTTGCTCTTGGATTAATTAAAGATTGTTTTCAATACATTGTAAGGATCTCTTTTCTTTATTATGCATATGACTTTCTTTTATTCTTCTACTAGCATGAGTAACTAAACCTCCCACAACTAGGGTTGTGGAAGCCATGGCTAAGGTATCGAGATAGATTCCGGGTAGCGACGGGTTCAATATGTATGTTGTCACGTTGTTAATCATTCGTTATTTAACGTTTTCTAGTGGTTGCAAACATTAGAACATGCCTAGGTTTAATTTTCTTGAGTAAAGAGATTAAAACCGGGAAACTTGATTAACAACAAGGATTCGAGACTACTAACTCTCGTCTAATGATTGATGCTGTAACTAGATTAATCTACTTGATGTTTAGGGTTGAAATCTAAAAGCACACCTTTTCAAGTTCGAGAGAATTGAAAAGTAAATTTGTCTACTTGGTCGAGAGACGTTTAGACGATACCATTAATTCAATCACATCGTGACACACATATAGAAAGAACCTGGTTAAGCCTAGAATCGACATTGTTACCAACGCCATGGTAAACACTTCCCTAGTTCGTTCTCCTACTATTATTTCACATACGTTTATTGTTTGTTTTGTTTACAAGTTGATTACACAAACCCCCCATTATTTACCGGAAATTATTGACTATTAGTCACATACTTCACTAACGACTTAATTCTCACCATATTCTCTGTGGGATTCGACCCCAACCTAGTTGGGTTCTATATTTGACTACGACTGCTTACGCTTCGTTAATTCGAGGTGTAGTTTGGGCGTTATCAAAAAGTGGCGCCATTGCCGGGGAATACGGTTGTTTATTAAGTCTGGTGTGTTTATTTGACTCTTTGTCATAATTTCCTGCTTTACGTTTATTTGTTGTTTTTGTCTTTGATAGGGTACACAGTTGTACATGCCAAGTACCCGAAGTTCGGGGGAACAAATTTTACCTTACGACCCCGAGCTTGCTAGAACATTGAGGCGGAATATGGCCGCACAGCTAGAGGCAGCGAGGATCGCTGCAGAACTGCAGGCCCAACAAAATCTGAATGCTGGTGGTCTGCAGGATGAGATCGCACGGAATGATGAGGATCTCGATTTAGATGGAGCTGGCGCTACGGGCGCCATTGTTGTTCCACCGCTACCGCCCGGAGCCAAGTTCAACATCACTAGCACGATGATCCAGCTGTTGAACTTGAGAGGAGTGTTCCGAGGTGTCGCTGGAGAGGATCCAAACCAGCACGTAATGACTTTCGTGGGCATATGCAAGTCGTTTGAACTACCGGGCGTGAATCAGACAGCGATCAGGCTCAGGTTGTTTCCGTTGTCTCTATCTGATGAGGCAGCATTGTGGTTGACAGAGCTAACCCCCGACTCTATCACAATGTGGGGAGAGTTGAGAGGAGCTTTACTAGAAAGGTTCTTTCCTCCCTCTCGGATGATACAGTTGAGGGACGAGATTAGCAACTTTAGGCAGCAACCGCACGAAGCACTACACGAGACTTGGTTGCGATTCAAAAAGAAGATAACACAATGCCCGAACCATCAGTTGACCGATAACGTTTTGATGCAGACGTTCTACCGGGCACTGAATTCGGCTACCAAGCCGACGTTAGACAACGCAGCAGGTGGTGCATTCATGGGTCTCACTTTTGTTGAGGCCACAACTACTTTGGACAGGCTCACCAAAACAAATAGGGCCTGGCATACACGGGATTCAGAGGTAGCAGCTAGTACGTATGTAGTTGGTGTGTCAGCTGAGCAGCGCAGAAAAGATGAGGAGCGCGACCAAGACATGGCGCATCTGAAAACGAAGTTGGACCTACTGACCAAGCACTTGTTCTCAGGAGGTATGGAGAAGGTAAAAGTTGTGGGTTCCCAAGGTAGAGCAGCAGAGTTGGAAACTGAGGAAGCGAATTACTTGGGGGGTTTCCAGGCCAATGGCCAAGGAAACCAAGGTCGGAACTATCAGAGAGACAACCACTATGAGAAAACCGACTACAGAGATCGCGACCAAGGAAACTGGAGGAACCACACTGATAAAGGTGGGTTGTATGTTCCACCTGGTAATCGGGATAGAGCTAGCACTGAGACAGGGACGTCGAAATTGGAGAGCATGATGGCAAAGATGCTGCTGAAGGTGGAATCGACCGACTCTGGGGTAAAGGAGATGAGGACTGAGTTATCAACGTTGAGTCAGGTAGTAGAGTCACATTCCACCGCGATCAAGCAGCTGGAGCAGCAAGTGGGGCAAATCTCGGCATCTCTGAACCAAAGGAAGACAGGTACCTTGCCGAGTGACACGACTCATCCGAGAAATGACGCTAGCTGTATGGCGATCACCACAAGAAGCAGAAAAATATTACCAGAATCACATCCGGTAATTCAGACTCAAGGTGATGTTGCAGATGATGAAGAGGCGGTAGAGGAGGAAACTCCAAAGCCCGCGGAGAAAAGCAAGGAAGCTGAAAAGCTTCCAACTATGATGCCTCGACCACCACCTCCGTTCCCACAACGTTTGAAGAAGAAAGATGACGATGGTAAGTTCCTGAACTTCATGACCATGCTGAAGCAGATTTCAATAAAGATACCATTGGTGGAAGCGCTGGAACAAATGCCCGGTTATGCAAAGTTCATGAAGGACTTGATTACAAAGAAGAGGTCGGTAAGTTTTGAACCGGAAGATAACCTCCACCACTGCAGCGCTATTTCTTCAAGGTCCTTAGTCGAAAAGAAGGAAGATCCAGGCGCTTTCACGGTTTCCTGCACTGTTGGGAAGCTCAACTTCGGGAAAGCCTTGTGTGATCTAGGTGCTAGCATCAACTTGATGCCGCTAGCCGTCTACAAACAACTGGGTTTGGGATCTCCTAAACCAACGTCCATAAGAGTGATGATGGCTGACCGCTCAGTAAAGAGACCTGTGGGAATATTGTCTGATGTGCTAGTAAAGATTTGTAAGCTTATATTCCCGGCCGACTTTGTGATCTTGGATTGCGAAGTGGACTTCGAAGTTCCCATAATCTTGGGACGACCATTGTTAGCCATAGCAAGAGCATTGGTCGACATGGAGAGAAATGAGCTGACCTTCCGATTGAACAATGAAGTGGTCAAGTTCGATATGTCCAAATTGATGAAGCAACCAAGTGACATGAGGGTGGTCGCAGTCATCAATGCTATTGAGGAAGTCCCTGCGGATATGTATCCTGAGGAGAAGGGTTGTCTTGAAACCCGAGCTGTTATGAAAGTAAGGCCGCGATCACAAGAGGAGAAGCAGGTAAAGGAAATTGGTGAAAGATCAAGAAAACGAAAACACCGCAAGAGAATCTGCAAAGAAAGAGCGAAGAAGTTGTCGCGACTAGCGATGGAGCCCAAAGAGGAAGCTGGAACGCCACACTCCATCGAGTTCTCTTGTTTTGGAGACCCTGGCGGTCTCCAACATCATTCCAGAATCTGAGTCATATCGACTTCACAGGTATTCCTTTCTCTCACAGTTTTTAGCTTTCATGTGGATGCATTGGGGACAATGCATGAGTCTAAGTTGAGGGTGTGGGGAAACCTGTGAGTCACCACCGAGGGTTTTTGTTGCCGAGTTCTTTTCCCTCCGGTGTGCTATCTAGTAGAACCGGCATGTTTAGGTTGTTATTTTAAATTTTAAATTTTTTAGTGTCTATAGCAAGCATGGCATAGCGTTTTCTTGACTAAAAGGAGCCCTTTAAAAATTTTCTGGTTTTGAGCTTATGTTGAAACAATTGACTGTCCGGATCCTTGTATGTCATTGTGTGATTATGAGTAGAATGAGTATGCTTAAGCCAAGCGGTTGTTGGATAGTTGGTAGCGATATAGTTTCTTGGTGCTAAGAGTGTGTGAAATAAATTGTTATAAGTTCTTACTCTGTGCATGCATCTAGAACTTGCCCGGTCTATTTTGTTAAGGTTGAAGTTTGGTTTCTTAGGAAAGGATCACAGGCCCTTTTTGTGTGCAGTCCACTTAACCTAAAAGACCGTCCAAATATAAATAATCCCTTGATCCCTGTTTGAGCCATAATTGACCTTATTCTTTCAATAACCTATCACCATTCCCGTTTAACTTTCAATCCCTATTTTGGCCCTGGTCCTTCCTTGGACATCGTGCACCTCAACGCAGGCAATCAGCCTAAGTTGAGGGTGACTACTATAGAGGTAAACCCTGTTTTGGCCCTGGTCCTTCCATGGACATTGTGCACCTCAACCCAGGCAATCAGCCTAAGTTGAGGGTGGCTACTATGAGGTTAATGATAAGAAAAAGAGGATGGAGGAAATTGGTTGTGAATAGAACGAAAATTCGGGTGTGTTCCTAAGAAAAGAAAAGAAAAAAGAGAGATGAAAAAGATCGAAAAAGAAATAATAAGAATTGTCAAAATAAAGAGGCCGCATCTGTAGCTAGAAACAAGGAAATAAAAAGGGTGAATAAGGATGGAAAAAGTAAAATTATGTGGTAATAAGACGTCGGTAGTTCCAAGGAGGGCTTAGTCACTAACCCCTAAATGTATCCTACCTGCACCCGAAGCCTCATTACAAGCCTAAACAAGTCCTGTCGTGATCCTGAGCGGCTTTCTGAAGAACTGAAATAGAATAGTAAGGGCAAGCCTATGGTATCGCATGTGCATTGTTTGAAATCGTTTGTGAGTGTGAGCGCTTACCTAGTCCCAAATCTTGTGTGTGGGATTTCTTTGTGTTGAGGGCACCAAGATGTCTGTATTGTCTATTGATTATTAGGATAGCTGCGCGTGTGTATGTAGAATGTTCTATCATATCGGAATGACATGTTTGGATCCTTGCAAGTTAGTGTTTCATACATTTGTGTGCTATAAGGGAGCTTGATTTAAAAGTGAATAAGTTTTGAATGACCATGAGTTGCTAGAGACACGAGTTTGTTTTCTTAGTTGAGTCGTCGTAATTGTTGATGTCATGTTGCTTGAGGACAAGCGAACGTTTTAAGTTGAGGGTGTTGATGTGCCGCCATTTTACGGCACTTTCGACTCCTTTTAACTAAGAACAATCGTACGTTTTCAAGCAACCGTCGTTGTTTTTGATGGTTTTATGTTATATTTGTAGGAAATGGAGACAAACATGGAAACGGAAGGAAATACGCGAAAAAGAGCATTCTGGATAAGAGTGACGGTTCAGGTGACGGTCCGTCAAGGGTGTGACGGTCCGTCACCCAAACCGTCACACCAAGGCAGCAGCCAAGGCAGCACCACTGCCTAAGGGTGATGGTCCAGGCGACGGTCCGTCAACCCTGTGACGGTCCGTCACCCTGGCCGTCACACTTAGGCAGTCCGCGACGCGGAATCCGAGCGTTTTTGGGATTGGTTTCCTAGACTCCTATAAATACCCTATGTTAGTTTTATTTTAAGATTTCATTCAATACAATAGTTCTCCCAATAATTTTAGGAGTTCAAGTCGAATTTTTGAGAGAGGAAAACACGCAATACACGTTTTCTTCCTCCTCAATCTTGTTCTTGACCGTTCTTGGGATCTTGTTTTTCTTGCTCTTGGATTAATTAAAGATTGTTTTCAATACATTGTAAGGATCTCTTTTCTTTATTATGCATATGACTTTCTTTTATTCTTCTACTAGCATGAGTAACTAAACCTCCCACAACTAGGGTTGTGGGAGCCATGGCTAAGGTATCGAGATAGATTCCGGGTAGCGACGGGTTCAATATGTATGTTGTCACGTTGTTAATCATTCGTTATTTAACGTTTTCTACTGGTTGCAAACATTAGAACATGCCTAGGTTTAATTTGCTTGAGTAAAGAGATTAAAACTGGGAAACTTGATTAACAACAAGGATTCGAGACTACTAACTCTCGTCTAATGATTGATGCTGTAACTTGATTAATCTACTTGATGTTTAGGGTTGAAATCTAAAAGCACACCTTTTCAAGTTCGAGAGAATTGAAAAGTAAATTTGTCTACTTGGTCGAGAGACGTTTAGACGATACCATTAATTCAATGACATCGTGACACACATATAGAAAGAACCCGGTTAAGCCTAGAATCGACATTGTTACCAACGCCATGGTAAACACTTCCCTAGTTCGTTCTCCTACTATTATTTCACATACATTTATTGTTTGTTTTGCTTACAAGTTGATTACACAAACCCCCCATTATTTACCGGAAATTATTGACTATTAGTCACATACTTCACTAACGACTTAATTCTCACCATATTCTCTGTGGGATTCGACCCCAACCTAGTTGGGTTCTATATTTGACTACGACCGCTTATGCTTCGTTAATTCGAGGTGTAGTTTGGGCGTTATCAGTAGCCCAGGACAGTTAGTAATGGGCTACTATCTAACAAATAAGGGACCAAGACGAAGAGAATAGATAACAGGGATATAAATATATACATATGCGGAAACTAAACCAAAACCCAAGACCTGGTATCATAGTATAGAGCTAAAATTACATACATTGAGTGCAAACGATCCAAAAGAATATATACAGATGTCTCTGAATGGTAATAGAGTACATAAAGCAAAAGATAAACTAAAGCTAAGCTCCGATCGCCAAGAGCTCACCCTCAATCTGAAGTAGTCCCCAACATATCTCCAAGCACGAATCACAGCGATCTAACGGCGATGGCCCACGCTAGGATCTGCATCAATAGATGCAGGGGGTAGGGTGAGCACCAAATGCAAAGCATAAGGTACCTAGTAGGTATCATAGGCCGACTAGGCACATATAAGATAAAAGCGTAGTAACAGACAAAATAGAAGCAAGCAGTCACAGAAATCAATGAAAGGTACACAGGAACTAGCCCAGAGGGAAATCAACAGAACCACATGTGAGGATAGTAAGCAGAATATACACACCATAGGCACATGTGAAAGTAAGAAATAACGCACCTGGGGTCCTTGCAATAACAGTGTATACATAATAAGTTTACGAAATGGACGGTATACCGGTAACCTCAAGTGTAACAAGAGAGAGAGTAATGATAGGCATGCTCAGAGACAGGAATCAAACTCAACTAATCATATCAATCTCAAAACTGAGAAACTAATAGTCTAGCCGTAACCGATATCATACTTAGCCATAATAGGGAACAATTCTGTAAGTAAATAGCAAGAGTCTACCTACAGTCCCCTGGCCGCCCATACAACCGAGGAACATAAACAAGTGAAAACAAACCCTCCGGCATCCCATACTACTGGAGCGTACAATCAACAAACAACAAACAAGGGTGGAGCCTCAAATAATGAATGATATGATGCATGAAGGTCTCAAGTGAAATGGTATCTCTGTATGTACCTCATGCGGTGCCTCTCCGGCCCAGCAGGTAGGTTCCATGGAAGGACACTCCCCGTATACCTCTACTCCACCGTATACCCTTCCTCCGGCACACGCAGCCTGCAACCCCTGGCCCGGATGGCAAGGTCCATGGAGGTCCCAGACCCCATACTAAAACTCAGTTTCAAAACATGTCGTCCGGAAGCAAGTCCGGGTTCAAGATAGAGACCCAGTCTCGAATATGCATGCCCAGACCCTGTCCAGGACTAAATTAGTAGAAAAATATCTCAAAAACCCCTCCAAGGGTGCCCGGGCATAACCGGGTCTAAACAGTAGAAAGTCATCTCAGGTGCTCGGTCCAACCGAGGCTAAAAATCATCTCAAGTAACAAGAAAACTCAACTAGCACCCCGGCCCTGCCGAGTCTAGCGATAATCGTAAAACTGATGATTTAAAACATAATTTTACTTTCCTTTATCCAGAAATATTCACAAGTTAAATCAAACCATTTCCAAATTATTTCCATCAAAAATGGGCCCCCCGGGCCATGCAAGGTTTAGAAAATAGTGTCAGTAGGCCCGAAGCCAAAACCATAGTAAAACATGGATAAAACCTCTTTATATGCATGGAAATGGTATGATCACATACAATAGCTGCCCAGCAGCTCACAATCAACCTATCGACCCTGCACAGGCCCACAGCTACTCAGCAAGCATAACCAGCCTAGAAGGATAATTCTATGCCCGGGACTCGCGTACATTCCCAAGATCCCACCTTCTATGTTCCAGAGTCAACAAGGCCTCACAGGACCACAATGGTAAATAAAATATATCATCAAATACTACAAGCAATGGAGGAACAAAAGTAGGCGGACATGAATAAAGCGGTCGAGGTCTGTGGTACCAACCTAATAAACCAACCCAAGGATGCCCATTAATACAATTTTATCCTATATATGCGGAGTCTAGGGAAAATAAACCGTAACCTACCTGTCGTCCGATGACAAGCTCGAACCTCTCTGAAAAGAAGCTCCGAAATAAAATCAAACTTGAACTCGGACTTGAATAACTTGACGTAGATAAGCGATTTTCTTTCAGAGTTCACCAATATAATTACTCTACCAAACTCCTCTAATGTTCTATATATATCACTCATGGGATAAACAGCTAAATGTATATAGATAAGTGTATGCACGTATGCAGCTATTGAACAACACAAGGTAAATGACCTTTACTATATTAATTAATTAATTAACTATTGTATGACACTAATCCTTTAGCCATGTATTAGACACCTAGTAGCTACAATATGTTGGTTGCTTTGCCTCACCTCCACGTGTTAAGGAGGTGGCAACATTTTAATATTTTCAGCCCGTTATGTATGTATTCGGGTATTGAATAAATTCATGGTAAAATAAATATAACTTTTTAAATATACCATAATTCATAGAAAATTATTTCAAACAAAACCTACTATATTATAATAATAAATTTTTAACATAACTAAATTTACTATCTCCGTTAAAATAATACAATGTATAAAAATCTTATAAAATAAATACATATACAATTATATAGTAACAAAATATTTTTCATAAACCTTTAAAATATTTTTAAAAAGGTAATAATAATGTAACTTTTTACCAACTTCAACTTTCAAATAAAATATTTTCAAACACACGCGATGTTAATAAACTCTCAAACTTAGGCTCGCAATTCACCAACGCACGATTTTTGATACTCAAGAACTCTCGTGGAATCCTCCCTTATGTTTTCTCACTGTTTCGGGACTGAAATGGCATTTTAAAACGTGAAGTTGAGGCTTTAAATCGATTTTGACCCGACCCGGTTCGCGACTCGGTTCGCAACCCGATTTCTGCCAGACAGTCTGCGGTAAAACAGTCATAACTTTTTACTCCGAGATCAGTTGGACGTGAGGTTTTGTGAGTTCGAAACTAGACTCGTAGACCTTCGATTTGGTATTTCGGAGGACTTCTAACTCTTTATATATTGGGAGAAAATCCCAGAGACATTTTACCCAAAGTTCAGAAAATTTATTAAAGGAACTTACGATAACTTTTGCCGACTTACTTGTCTTCAAAACTTATCATACGACCAAACAAATGGACCCGGCACCGAAATACCGGTCCTGACAAGCCTTAAGTGACTTGGGCCGCAACAAACAAGCTCTAACGGCACAAGGAAAATGTATACGTGGAAATAACCGGAAGGGTCATTATAATCCGGTTGTCAATCATGTGAAATTAACCTGGTTTTGTTGCTTGTTGGTTTACAAGTGGGATTTTTTTTATTATTCTTGATTGTTGGATTGTGTGTGACATTTCGTTGGCTCGGGTACCACACCTGGTATGGGATACTTATCAGTTGACTTAGATATTATGCTTGGTATGGGATACATATTTGTTGGCTCGAGTATCACGCCTGGTACAGGTTCTATAATGGTTGGCATGGGTACCACCCCTGGTACAGGTTTATTTTTACTTGTTAATTGTGTTTTATTAATGGTTCCATGAGTGGACCAGGTTAATCATTAAAACTATGATTGTTGCATAATCGTCCATGAAAGACCGGGTAGTTGTACTTCGATGTGGGGTTAGTCCTTCTATAGATCAGAAATTGCATGTTGAACACTTAGGTGTTGTTCTAGGGATCCTTGGTTGGTCCAGGTTACTTGAAAAGGGTGGTATTATTGTCATTTGTTGTTTTTGTGGTGGTTGTTGGACCTATTTCATATAGTTGGTAAGTCAGAAGAAAGACTAAGAGTCTGGGATTATATTTCTTGCTTGTTTATACATATTTGTCTTACTTTACTCAGCTTTGGTTTATTGTTCATATGTTGTTTATAGGAGCTAGCCGATGATCCTACCAGTACAGTGTGTTTTAGTGTACTGATACTACATTTGCTTTCCTTTGTGAGTATAGTACATATTTTGACAGTTGCTATGCAACCTCAGTTGTAGTCCCGACGTTTCCAGAATCAAAGGGTGAGCTGCTTCTTCTAGCCTACCATGGTTTCGTCTAGCATATTTCTAGTCCATTATTTTGTAAATAGATTTCCTTGTTTTAGGGGTTGCAATCCCGTTCTCTAGACATTAGTAGATGATTTGGTACAGGATTTTCAGATTCTAGGGGTAGTTTTCTGCAAGACCTTGTTTATTATTATTTTTGGCTATGAATGCTAGTTTAAATTAATGCAACTGGTTTTGAGCTATTAGTTTCACTAAGTGTTGATTGAGTTTTTGGTTCGCTCATCCAGGGATTATGGGTAGGTGCCACTCGCGGCAGTTTGGGTCGTGACAAAAAGGAGAGAAAAGATAAATATGAATGGAGGCCATAGAGAGGTGCCACATCACTAGGCTATATGAATAGAAATATGTATACGTCACAAATAATATATAGATAGATTCAAATTTCACTATTTAAATTCAAATTAGATTTATTGGTAAAAAAGTTGTCAACATTAACTATTTTCACCTCAATTTTATGTTTCTAGAGTTGATTTTTTTTCTTGTAAAAGTGCAAAGTGACTTGTTCTTAATACGCCACTTGGCTCAACCACATGCTAGACTACCTTTCTTTGAATAATACATAGATTTTATATCTTGAACCTCATATGTGCATGCATTTCTAATGGTTGATGAAGAACAAAGACTTGGAACACAAAAAGGCAAGAAAAGAAGGAAAAACCACAAGTGATGAGCTAAGGAAAGAACACAAGTCAAGAACTGGAAGTTGTGAAGCGCAAAAGACCACTCAAAAGCTACTTTCCAAGATTAGATTATGGAAGGACTGACTTTGGCAGTTACGGGCGCAAATGAGCAGTTGCAACCCGTAAATAAAATTCAAATGGGAACTACTGCATTGGCAATAATTCCGTAAGTGTTGACACATGGAGTATTTTGTCCTAATCGTTTTGCCAAGATTGGGGTTTTCAAAGAAAAATTTTGAGGATCTGAACAATTATTCCATTTTGAACATTCTCTTTGGAGCTAGTACTATTGTGGAGGAAGAAAAGTACTTTGTGACTTCATATTCTCCATTTGAAAAACACAATTGTTGCTGAATCACTGCTTGAAATTTGAATTATTTACTACTTATGACTGAATTGGAAGAAAACTCTTTGGGTATAATCTATTTTTCCATTACTATGAGTAGCTAATTCCATTTCGAGGAGTGTGTATAATGATGAGTGTGTAGTTATTATTGGGTGTTTATAAATTGATCTTAGATTTGATTATTGATTAAAAGTCCAATGATTTCTCCATGTTTTCATTATATAATTGATGGTTGCGAATGTTAATTTAGTTCTCCAATTCTTCTATTGCTTGAGAAAGAGGAGTTGAAGTGGGTAAGAATCCATTTGCTAGGATTCGGGGTTCCCCCATCTAAGGACTAAGGATAGAGGTAGCTTAGTCTTCTAGAGCTCAAATTGATTGTTTGATTGGAAATTCACTTTGGAGTCCAAAGTAGAGATGTTATTGGTTTGAGAGACCTTTAACATAGCCTAAACCAATGCTAGTTGTATCATAATCAAATTGAAGTCAACTGTTAATCACCTGGTTATAATTACTACCATATCCAAACACACCCATAAGCTTCCTTACATGATTGAAACTCAATTGTGTTATGTGTTGAACTTGATTACTTTTGATTTGAAAAAATCTTATTACAATCAAACCCCTCATTTAAATTGTACTTAATTGTATTTATCTAAGGTTCATTCAAATAATGATTTAAAATACAAATTGGATGAATTTGTTTCTTAATCCATGTGGGATCTACCCCTAGCTATTATGGTAAATTATACTGCCAACGACCGCGTACACCATCTCTTGATTGAAAGGGTGGATTTGAACGTTATCAATTTTGGCGCTACTGCTGAGGAGTAGGTTATAAATTTCCCATTTTGTAATTTGATTCACTTTTGTGTGCACATTGTTTTCAATTCATTTTGTTTGTTGTTTTTGGTTTTTTTCTATGTGACAACATGAGTAACCATGCTAGCGACAATGCTATTTTTGATTGTCAAATGGATGAAGATGACCCGAAGGGTGATGCGAGTGTTGCAAGTACCATTTTCCTACCTCCAAAGGTAGGGAATGGCATATTTTATATCACAAGTACAATATTGCATCTATTGCAAATGAAGGGGATATTTGGAAGACTCCTGCACGAGGATGCAAATCGATATATCAAGGATTACTCAGAGATTTTCCAACCCTTCAACATTACTAAGATATGTAAAGAATCAATTCAATTGAGGCTCTTTCAATTCTCCCTAATGGGGGAAGAAACTACATGGATTGAGGAGTTTCTCGAAGGTTCCATTACATCTTTGAATGAGCTGATTGAAGCTTTTCTTGATCATTTTTTTCCTTGGTCCTATATGCTTTAACTTCATGATGAGATCACAAATTTTAGGCAATTGCCAGGTGAACCTCTTCATGAGGCATGGTTGAATTTTCAAAAAAAAATTTTATAATGCCTGACCCATGGCCTCCTTGATGAAGTTTTGTTGCAACATTTCTATAGATACTTGGATTTGATAAATAAGGCAGTTGTAAGGAATCTAGCCATTGGTTCTTTGATGGATAAATTGTTGGTCTTGCTAAGCCTTTGTTTAATAGAATGACAAAAAGAACCATGCTTGGCACACTCAGAAAGCCGAGGTGGCAATGGGTGTAACCTCCACAATTGTTACTAAGGAGACAACACAAAAAGAAGGAAAGAGCAAGGAGGTTATGGCTTAGATAATGACCCAATTTGACATGATCACTAAACATGTAATAGGTGCGGGTACTAAACCTGTAAATGCAATTGGTTCCCAGGGGATAGAGCACATGATGATGAGGATGTATAATCTCTTTATGATGAGGAATCTCATTTCATAGCGAACCAAAGTGTGGGTTCCTGCCCTAGTTACCAAGGTGCCAATCAAGGCCCTTGGAGACAGGAAAATGGAAATCAAGGTTGGACTACAGATCTTCATGGCTCTTAGAGAGATAGAGATAGGTATGGACATTAGAGAGACCAAGAACGTGACCAAGAGCGTGATGCTAGTTAGAGAGATAGGGACAAGGAAAGAGACTGATTTAATAATCAGAATGCCAATGCTTATATCCTACCTCCAAAGGCCGATGCTAATCAAATTAAAGCCTTCATGTGTAATGACCCTCAAGATCATTTTCTGCTTTTCATTATTTT
The DNA here is from genome assembly GCA_003996215.1 of Jaltomata sinuosa. Classification (NCBI taxonomy): domain Eukaryota; kingdom Viridiplantae; phylum Streptophyta; class Magnoliopsida; order Solanales; family Solanaceae; genus Jaltomata; species Jaltomata sinuosa. Next base: position 118,423 of record QJPP01003356.1, on the reverse strand, counting down.
CTATGTTTCGAGCTTTCCTATAGTAGCTACAGGTTCGTTATGACTTACAGGGACTGAAGATTTAGTGCCCAGGCCGTTCATTAGGTCGTTATGACCATTTTTCTGTTTTAGAACATGAACTTAGAAAATCGTTGACTTCGGTTATCATTCTTGGTAAACATGCTCAAAATCAAATTCTGGCAGTTCCATTAGCTCCAGAGCATGGACTTTGGTTTAGTGGGACCTTTGGTCATGATCCGAGAGCTTTTTATCTTTGATTCTCTCTTATTCTGTGTTTTTAAGACAGTTAGGCTTGTATGGTTTACTTTGGTTAACTTTTGGAGAAGATAGCCTGGGATGAAAATTCGGTCACTGTTGTTAGCTCTGGAATGTCGAGTTTAGGCTAGAAGGACTATTGGTTTAGGTCCCGAGGCTTCTGGACTTGATTTCTGCCCTTAGGTTTCATTTTAGAAATGTTGGCCTAAAAGTTGATTTTTGGTGTAGGGCCCACTTTTCATTAAATCGACCTCCGATGGAATTTTTGTCTATTTTATTGGATTCAAAATACCATTTCTAGTTGAATATCTCAATTGTTCATGTTTTCGAGACCTCGGGTGCATTCTCGGAGGTCCGTTCATTGGAAAGTCTCCTAGCTTGGCTGCAACATGTTGTTGCTTGCTGTTGGGGAGCTGTGGCGTGTGCCTGGGCATTTTGGCACCAGCGCTCTTGTGCCTGCATTGCTTCCCCTACGCCTGTCTGGCAGCTTATAGCTGGCCACTCTTTCATTTTTTTCAGCTCATTTCTCCTTTTTCCCCAAACGATTTCTCCATTGTCCTAAGCTCCCAAACCTCCATTTTCACCCTTGTTCCTTCCAAGATCTTGGAAGAAAATATTTTTTCGGTGCATGGTAATTTGTTGGCTCTAATTTGGTAAGTTCCATTTTTAAATTCCTTTTCTTCTCCATTTCGATTCAACATTTTCCCAAAGCTTTTCTACCATTTTCTTGAGCTTCTAAGCTCAAAATTTCTTGTGGGATGATTCTAGATCTTTGGGGTGGATAATTAATGGTCCGTGATTGATTTTTCCCGACTTTTGTTGGTAAGAATTCCTCGATAATTTCTATTATTCTTTGTTTAAAATTTCTCCTTGAACTAGTAGGACTTCAGGGCTGTTTTGGGCCTTAAAAGGAGTCCCATTCGTTCTCAACTTTTTGGTATGATTTCCTTAACCCATTGCAGACATTATTGTGATTTTTTATTTTTGTTTTATTGCGCATGCCCCGAGGGTCATTTTTCAACCCAATTTCTGGCTTGATTTTTTCATATAGTAATATGGGTGTCATTCTTCTCGACTTAACAAGTGGAATGTGTTTTTGATAGCGTGATAGCTTTCTAAGATAGTTTGGAAGGGGGAAGGCACACGAGCGGCAGTTCGTGTTTGCAGTTCGGGCCCGAGGTAGGTTACGACTTACTTTCTAGACTGAGTTTAGTTAGATTTTATATGTTGTATATTCCTGGAATGCCAGGTTGGAATATAGGTAGAATTAGGCTTAAATCTTGCGACTTTTATTAAATTAGCCATTACGGATCATAGATTAGGATTATTACTGTTATCCTTAGTTTATAAGCTTGTAGTATCATTGTACCTAGCCTAGAATCCTTAGTATTCTTTTAGGAGGTTTTAGAGGTAGAGTAGTTTCTCTCCATTTTTTTCGTAGTTGTTATTGTTCTCGTTATTTTTGGCTTTCATCGATTGTTTGTGAAATTATGGGCCCGAGGCCATAGCTTTGATTTGGATGGAGCTTTCAGGTCAGTTCTCTTGGTTGGAGGGTATTTTTCCTTGTTGTGTGCTATATTCTCTGAACGTGAAAATTTACATACTCATGTTGCATTCTCAGGCCTGTCAGTACAGAAGAGAAAGATTTTTTAGGCTTCTGGTTTTAAACTTGAGATCTACTATGGTTATTATGATTTTTGGAGTTTTATGGAGTTAGCTTGGGTCTTACTACTGATTTTGGAATGAAAAAGAAAAGTACTACTTTTATGCCGGTCCAAGAACATTCCCAAACCTTTTTCTCTGCTATTTTCTACATATATATTCATAGTTCGATGTGGTATTCTGGACACCCAATGCATTATTTTGGGTCTTATTTTCAAAATATATATACTTACAGTCAGATGTGGAATTTTGGACCCCCGATGCATTGCACTGGGTTTTAACGTCCTACATACATATATTTATATATACGCATAGTCCGATGCGGTATTCTCGATTTATACTATTATGCACTCATACATCACATCATATCCCATCGCATTGCATTGGCTTGAGTGCACTTGGATTATCGGTTTCCTGGAATGATTTTTTGTTATTATTTCTTTCTTGCTGGTTTGGATAGTTCTGTTTTTAGTGTTATAACTAGAATTAGGTGGATCCTTGTATTTAGCTTGCTCTCCTGTAGTATTATTTTATATATTATCTTTCTGCGCTTAATCGTCCTACGATGCCTACTGAGTACCTCGTTGTCTTGGTACTCATACTACACTCTGCATCTTTTTCTAATGCAGCACCTAGTATGATCCACCCTCGTCGATCTGCTTATCATTCGAGGCCAGCTGTTGTTCAGATCATGGTGAGCTCCTAATATTTTTGGAGACTTTTACTGCTTTCCTTCTAATTTTCTGTCTATATATTGTATTTTGGATAGATAGAGTTTCTTGTATAGCTACTCCATACTTTAGATGCTCTTGTAACAGTGACACCAGGTATGGGTTGGTTCTTGTGTATATTTTGTCTTCTGGGTCACTTTATGGCCATTTTTGTATATTTATTATAGTTGGTACGTATATATATTGTTGGCCCTATTCTTCTAATCTTTCTTTTCTGCTTTCCTTATATAAACTGCTTTATTTATCTTCCACTTGGTTTGGGTTGCCTTGCCTACTTGGGGGGTTAGTTAGGCGCCATCATGACCTTATTTTGGTCGTGACAGAGTGATATCAGAGCTCTAGGTTCACCGGTGTCGTTGAAAAACAAGATCATCTAGTAGAGTCTTGCAGATCAGTGTAATAATATCTATATCCTATCTGTGGGAGGCTACAAGGCACTATTAGCAAAACTTCCCTATTCTTGGCTCCTTATCGTGTGTTCCTGACTCTATCAACTTCTAAACTTCAGTTGTTCCATTCCTTCCCTGATACCTAGGACTAGGACGAGTACGACAGCGGGTGATGCCGAGGCTTCTGTGCCTAATTACATTAATTCTTCCTTCAGCCCCAAGATTTCAAAGTGTGGGCTTACCACTTTACCTAAGAGGGGTTTGGGGCTAGCCTAACTTTTGGTATGCTTTATGGCTATCCGAATTCTTGAGTAGACCGTGGCTAGGAATCCAAGTCTTTTGGAGGGTGTATCTATATCATGGGTAGGGGCAGCTCCCGGTTCTTCGAGAGGTGCTTTTGCTAGGTTTAAGGTTACGGCTTTCCCAACCTTAGACATCATATTTATCAGTTGCAACTGTATTAATTGGCTTCCTTTAGTTGGGTATTCTAGGTTTCCACACCATACCTTGCCCGTTCTTTCCGCCATCTTACTTCTTGCTTGGGTTGTAGTATTTGATCTAATGTTGTAGTATTACCCTTATAGCCCTGTGTGTCCTTTGTATATTCCTTTGGACCATAGATGATGGGATATTTGTGAATGTTCACGAGTCCTGAACATCGAGTTGTGATTTCAGGTTGGTTATATATGTTGTAGAGTTGATTGTGCATGTGCTGGGCTGATAGGTGATTTTGAGTCATTGGGCTATCATTTGTTTGTGATCGTATCATTCATGCAAAGGATTTTTCAGCATGTGTTACTACTGTTTTTGCTATGGGCCTACTATAAATGGTTTTCTAAACCTTGCATGGCCCTGAGGGCCTATTTTTGGTAAAATGATTATAATAGGGATTTGGAACTGACTTTATGGATCTCCGTGGAGTAAAAAGGGATTTTATGATATTTTTATCACCGATTTTCATACTGATCTAGGCTCGGCTATGCCATAGTGCTAGATATATTTTTATTATATATTTAGTCCAGGATACACTTTAGGCACCTTATATAGGGGTTTAAGATTGCAGTTTACTATTTTAGACCCGGATACCCTCCGAGAAGTTACATTAGAGATCCCGCAATTTTTGCATATGGTTATGTAGACTTGTATGGATCTTATCAATCCAGACTAGGGGCCACGAGCTACGAGTGCTAGGGGGAGTTACATACAATACTACTGTCACCCCTAGTTCTATCATATCATTCATATTGTGTTTGTATCCTTATTTGTTCTCTGCTCATGTACACTCTGGTAGTATGGGATGCTGGATGGTTGTTTTCACCTATGGGTATTCCTCAGGTGTACGAACGCCCATTGGGACTGTAGGTGCATTAGCATATGCTATCTTTTTATAGTGCTGGTTAGCGGCCTTCCGATCAATTGTGGTTTTTTTATTCTATCCTTTGGTGGTCCTTGTGAGTTTAGTGTTTATGCGTGTGTTTCTTGGTAGTTGAATTCTTTAGTAGTGGATGAGGTGTGTTGGATTTTGCAGGTGAATACCCTTGGGTTTGACTCGTGGGCAGGTCTTGTTAGCTTTATTTATGGTTTTCTTCATGGTTTTAGAATTGGTTTGAGTATTTCAATTTCTAGCGGTCTTGGGTAGTTGTTGCCTAGGCCATTATCTATCGTGTGCTAGGAGTCTTTCTGTTAGTGTGGTGTGGTATCGGTAGCCTTGTGTCTGGGATAGTTGTCTCATCTTAAGGAGCATGGTGTTGGTTGAGCAAGTGAGTATTGGTTGGGTTTGTTTTCTTGGGAGGTTAGGATCGATCATCTTTAATTGGTTGGTTCAGACAGTTAGCAGGTATATGGGTCTTCCTTATTGTTTTCTTCAGTTTCTTATCTGGTTGAGTTTAGATCACAACATTCTTGTTGGTTTTTGACTATAGCATGGTGGTTAAGTTTTGAGTGTAGTATGGTGGTTAAGTTTGGATTGTAGAATTGTGGTTGAGTTGGGCATCTAGCCTATTCTTTTCCTGCCTTATCGAGTGTTGCTAGTAGAAAGGTGGGATCTAAGGGAACAAGTCCAGAACTTTCTGAGAAAGTACTTGTAAGGTTCAGAGTATCATTGGAAATAGTTCCTTTTGATTTGGAAAAAGAGGGAGATGACTCCTTGTATGTATATATGGGTTACTAGTAGCTGACTGAGATGATGACTGAGGGTACTCTTTGGTTTGTGTATCGATGACGTAATTTGACCTACTACAGAGTGCAGTGTAATTGTACTTAGGTAAATTTAAAGGCAGAATTCCTTCTAGTAGAGATCGAGGTGGTAGAATTTTCCCGTATTACCTTTGGGGGCCTGTTGCATCTGATGTTATTACCTTGCAATATTCTTTGGAGGACCCAAGTTTCAATAGCATCTATGGATTGGGCAAACTTTATTTTTGAAGTGTAGTTGGCTTCAGTTCCTATAGTGTTTATCCACAGCATATGAGTCTACTCGAGGATTTTATAGAAGCATTGGTTGGTAAATTGGAGTTGAGTTTCTGAATCGTGGGCTAGCAGGTTACTATGGGTGATTCGTGGAAAGTTCTCCTTGGTTACAACTTCATATGGTCGGAATGTAGTAGTGCGGAAAAATTAGATTCTCTATTTCAATTTTGGAATGGTCGTTGGGCTTGGACATCCAATCCTTGGCTAACTATTTGTTTAGGCTAGACTTTCCAGATCCCAGTGGTGTTATTATCATTGCAGGGTCCATTCTACCTTTGTTGGATAGATTCAATAGTGTAAGTTCGAGGGTCAGCGTGGTGTGTTATATGTGATCAGGTTGTATGGGTTGAAGCCGGCAGGGCTACTATACGTTCTAATGGTACATTCAGGTTGTTGGTCTTCCTTGTGTATCAAGTGTTGAAGGTTAAAATTAGTGGATTGTCTAAGAGGTTATCCATTGCATGGGGTTCCAGGATTGATTAGGTTCTGCCAATATGGGACAGGAGTTATAACATGTTGAATGCTTTCAGAGTTAGTGGTTTGTATACTGGTGCAGTAGAGCTGGTGTTTTGAGCCAGAGAGGGAGTTGAGAGATATTAAGATTTTCAATAACTAGGTGGCGACCTTGAACTTCAAGCATCCTTTACTTTGCCTATGGGGTGTTTTGAGTTGATATTCGCAGTGTGGTGGACTTTTTTTTGAGGTGAGGTTAGTAGGATGATTTTAAGTCTGAATGGTATTCGAGTGTTTGGAGCTGCAATGGTATTTCTAGAGTTTGGAGCTTAGTTAAAGTCTATGGACTTCTTGGTAGGCTTACCACACTCTTGGCAAAGGTTGAGTTTTGTGTTTGGGTCTTCTTAGACAGATTGCCCTAGTCCATTACTTTCAGCTGATTCAGAATTGGCACGGTTCAGCGAGGTTAGTTTCATTCTACAGTTGGGAGGTCCTCTGTTGGCACAGATTGTTCATGCGTGTCTTTCCCCAATCCTAGGGTGCAAGTTTTAGTTGAGCTCTGATTGTTGGTTTAGTTTGGTTCAGGTAACGAGGTTGATCTTAGCAAAGGTATTCGTCCATTGGTTGATGGTCAGTCCAAGCAAATCACTATAGTTTTCAAAGATGTGCTTGGGTTGATATTTCAAATGTCAAAAGATGAGTAGACTATGGCTTGGTTTGGATAGAGTTTGAGTACAAAGGTGATTTTGATCGAGGTTGGGTATAAGCGTGAGCTATAGATCTCCGGTGGGTTAGATGATATTTCAAAAGTGACTCGAGTGTCCAGCGTGTTTGAAACATCATGGTTATGGTAAAGGTGATTTAGGTTAGATAGAAGGGTTTTGTCGGTAAACAAGTTCATGAGTTAGAGTTCTGGTTGATGGCTTTCTGGGTGTGCTTGGTTGTGGATTCAAGGTTTCGAGCTCCATGTGTTAATCGCCTTATTTTTTCTTATTTCAGTGTTGTGTCGGTGCTTTCTGATTGAGTTTCTAGGGGTTTGGTTAAGTTGTACGGCCTTTGGAGTATTTTTTAATAAAGGGTTGGAGTCTAGTTTGGTTAGTAAGGGGTTGGTAGTTTTCCGATTGGTTTAGCTCTATAGGGTGTCGTATAGTCGGGGAGGCGACCTGGGTTTTTGAGCGTGTGGTGCGGGCTTAGTATTCGTCTTTGTTTGAGTCTTCGGGTTCATTTCCCTTCTTTAACTTTCACGAATGAAAGTCCTTTTAGTAGTGGATGTTGTAATAACCCTCTAGGTCATTTTTAGGATTTCATGCTTTTTCATGTTTTGAGCTTTCCCGCAGCGTCTACAGGTCAGTTATGACTTGCCTGGACTGACGGTTCAGTTCCCAGGACATTCGTTGGGTCGTTATGACAATTTCTATGTTTTAGAACTTGAACTTAGAAAATCTTTGACTTAGGTCATCATTCTTGGTAAACATGCTCGAAATCAAATTCCAACAGTTCTATTAACTCCGGAGCATGGAATTTGGTCTAGTGGGACCTTTGGTCGGGATCTGGGAGCTTTTCAGCTTGGAATTCTCTATCGTTCTATGTTTTTAAGCCAATTGGGCTTGTATGGTTGGCTTTTGTCAACTTTAGTAGAAGACAACCTCGAATGGAAATTTTGTCAACGTTGTGATCTCTGAAATGTTCAGTTTAGGCTAGAGGGACCATTGGTTCGGGTCCTGAGGCTTCAGAACTTGATTTTGGCCCTTATGTTCCATTTTGGAATGGTTGGCCTAAAAGTTGATTTTAGGTGGGGGATCCACTTTTCATTCAATCGACCTCCGATGGAATTTTCATCAAGTTCATTGGATCTTGAATACCATTTCTAGTTGAATAGCTCAGCTCATTTGTGTTTGCGGGACTCCGGATGCGTTCCCGGAGGTTCGTTCATTGGAAAATCTCCTAGCTTGGCTGCAGCATGTTGCTCTTGCTATTGGGGTGCTGTGGCGTGCGCCTGGCCGCTCTGGCACTAGCTCGCCGGTGCCCACATGGCTGGGAGCTTATAGCCTACCACCCTTTCATTTATTTCAGCTCATTTCTCCTTTTCCCCAAACAATTTCTCCATTGTTCTAAGCTCCCAAATCCTCCATTTTCACCCTCGTTTGTTCCAAGAACTTTGAGGCAAATATATTTTTGGTGCATGGTCATTTGTTGGCTCTAATTTGGTAAGTTCCGTTTTTAAATTTCTCTTCTTCTCCATTTCGTTTCAAAGTTTTCCCAAAGCTTTTTGTAACACCCCACATGTTTTAAGATTGTCCTTCGTCTCGTATCAAAAGTTTACGAGCCTAAGCTTAAGAATTTTATTAGCATTGCGCGTATTCAAAAATATTTGAATCAAAATCAAAATTTGGTAAAAAGTTTTATTTTTATTGTCTTCCTATAATATTTTAAATATTTATGAAACATACTTTTGTTACAATATATATGTGTATGTATTTATTTTATAGGAATTTTATACTTATTAATATTTTAACGAAGATAGTAAATTTAGTCATGTTGACAAATTATTATATATATGATAGATTTTATTCAAAATAATTATTTGTTAATTGGAAAATGTCTCAAAACACACATAAACTATGGTCGGAATTGTTGTTACACACTCTAACTTTGCGGAGGTCCTATGACCCCCATGGACTATTTTATAGTGTAATATTTAGGGTATTATCAGTTTAGCTTGACCACTAAATCACTCAAACTAAAGTAAGTGCTTTCACACGCTATCAAAAATAGGGGTCAGTTCTCATTAATGTTAATTTATCTTCAATTAACCCTAGAATTTTCTTAAAACTCTCTAACTTTATCTTCATGATTATTGATCAAATAACACAAATCATTCCAATTTCATGTGATTTTTACTTTCAATCTACTATTTTAAAGTTGTTGCGTATACGTGTGTTCACTTGCATGTCCATCTATGGTAATAATACCCACAATATTACACTATAAAATAGTTGAGGGGGGTCATAGGACCCCCACAAAGTTAGAGTGTGTAACAACAATTTCAGCCATAGTTTAGGTGTGTCTTGAGCTATTTTCCATTTATTAATTGTGATATATTCAAAAAGTTATATGTATTTTATCACGAACATATGCAATACCCGAGTGCATATGTATCTGATTAAAAAGAGATGTAGTGGCACCACACTTCCACGTGGAAGTGTGGGAGTATAGCAGCAAGGTAAATTTTAAATAGGTGGCATGCTTTCTATTTTTAAATTAGTTTATATATGTATATATATGTATTACTTTATATAGTAGTGGTAATATATTTGACATATACACTTACAGCAATTCAATCCATATTTCCCATAAATAAAGACAAGAATTGATATGGTTCCATGATATACTTTTTTCTTTCATTTAAAGAAAGTAAAGTGTGTTTTCAATATGTTGCATATAGATACAAATCCACGTTAAAGAGAAATTTGGTGGAAAAATATTTTTGTGACAATTTATTTGATCCCTAAAAGAATATTGATTATCTACGTCAAGTTATTCAAGCTCGGATTCTAAGTATGTCAAGGTTATCCCGTTTTTTTTTTGCATGATTTCTTACGATTTAAAATCTTCGTATCTAGCGTGTTATCAAAGATCTGACTATTTGATGTCTCTAAATTATTGTTGGTCTTATTCTTATGAAGAACTCAAAGTTGGTGATGTAGATTTAGTGTTAAGTTTGAAGGATGTGGCGTATATTTGTGGTTATTAGATTACGGTGGTTGTCGGATTAATCGTGGTATTGTGGTTATGGTATGGAAGAGGTACGGTGGTTCTTGGGTACTTGGGAGCTGCCTTAAAAGTTTATATTGCATTGTGTGTTGCATATTTTATCATGTGTGTTGCATTTTTTGATTCTGGTTGCCTAGAGGGCTCACAAAAACCTGTAAGGCATGAGACCTTGTGCATGGTTGAGCCTGTGGCTTTGCGAAGACCTATAAGGCGTGAGACCTGTCTGCATGGTCGAGCCCATGGCATTATGAGGACTTATAAGGCGTGAGTATTTTTCCGCATGGCCTCCTTTATGTATTGCTCTCCCGTAAGGCATGAGTTCATTCCGCAAGTTGACCCTTTTGTATTGTGTTGTGATGACCCTTTCGGCCATCTTTACATTTACGCATTTATTGCACTGTTAGAGCCTTTCTGTAGCGGCCCAAGTCATTTATGGCTTGTTGGGACCGGTGGTTCGGTTCGCTGGCCGTTGGTTTGGTCGTTTTGGTCGTTTGCCTGTTTTAGAGCTTAAACTTAGGAAATCATTGACTCTGGTCAACATTGTTATCTAACATGCTCAAAATTGAATTTTGACAGTTTCGTTAGCTCCGGAGTGATGAGTTTGGTCTAGTTGGACCTTTAGTTGAGGACTGAGAACTTCCGGTGTGGGTTTTGTGTGGTTTTCTCAGTTTTAAGGCCATTTGGAGTTGAAAGTGCAAATTTGGGTGACTTTCGATGATCGGAGTGTCAGATTCAAAATCTGACGATTCCATCAGCTCTGGAATGTTGAGTTTGGGCTAGAAAGGTGGTTGGTTCGGGTTCCGAGTGAGCTGGACTCATTTCGAGCCCTTGAGATCTTTTTCGTTACTGTTGACTTAGGTCAACATTTCTCCGAAATGACCTCGTATGGAAGTTTCATTGATTTCGTTGAATCTGGAACGTCGTTCTTACTCTGTTAGCATTATTGGTTTTTGAATATTAGTTTCTGATTGTGCCCGAAACACCCCGTGGAGGGTTAGAGAAATTGCAGAAAATTGTTGCAGGCCAGCCTTCAGCGCAATCGCGCCAAGGCCAGCGTAATCGCGCTTAGATCCTGCCAGCCTTCAGCACGATCGCGCCCCTCTAAGCAGGATAGCGCTGAGGCGCCTGCCACACCTTTAGCGTTGTTGGCGCTGGCCTAGCGTCGATGGCGCTGGCCAGTTCCAAGCAGCTATAAAAAGCTGGGAGTTCATTTTTCCAGCATTCTCTCTCACATTTTCTAACTCTAAACTCTAAATCCTCTCCAACAATTTGCTCTATATTTATTCCAAGCCTTGGGAAGTCAATTGTGGGTGGATTTTCCGTACTTCTTCGTCGTTGGTAAGCTCCCTCCTCTCTTGAATTTTTCTTAAACCTCCATTGATGCTCTTCTCTAAAGCTTGAGTTTTCCTTGTGAATTCTGGCCTTCCATTTGGTGCATGCTCGTGGGAGTGGTAAATTATCCTTCTTGACTCGAGTTTTTGCCTTTTTGGTAAGTATTTCTTGCCAAATTTTCATTTTATTTTCCGGAATTCCATTCTTTAAACCCCAACCTTTGTGGGTTGTTTAGATGCCCTTTTCCTTGGCCATTAGTGCTCAAATTTTGTGCATTCCCCCTTGGCATCATTGGGGTCGTGGTGGCTCTTTTCATTTTTGGTTTTGGATTGTGGGCCTCGCGGGCTTGCTTTTTACCCGGATATCGTCCCAACTATAATTGTGGCAATAATGGTACCGTTAGACTCGTTTTAACGTTATATTTTTGGTCTTGATAGTTTGATTGTCGTTTGCAATTTCTCGGAGCGTTTTGGGCTTGGACCTAGTTGTTCAGGCAGCTTGTCGTAGGCGACAGGTAGGTTACGGCTTAAATTCCTAGACTTTGCATATGTGGCATAAAATTGTACTAGTTGGCATCCTTGGGTTGGGTTATTAGGTTGGTACCACAGACCTTGATCGCTTTTCCATGATTTATCCTATTTCTTTCCTCCGTTGTGTGTAGTATTCCTATTAGTTGGTGTATTTATTACCCTTGTGACCCCGTGAGGTCTTGTTGACTCTGGAACATAGAAGGTGGGATTATTGGGAATGTTCGCGAGTTCCGGACATAGAAATATCCTTCTAGGCTGGTTATGCTTACTGAGTAGCTTTCTAGCATGTGCAGGGACATCAGGTTGATTGTGAGCTACGGGGTAGCTATTTGTGATGATCATATCATTTCCATGCATATAAAGAGGTTTTCCACGTTTTATTATGGATTTTGGCTTCGGGCCTGAAGGAAAATGATTTCCTAAACCTTGTATGACCTCGGGGGCCCATTTTTGATGAAATTGGATTTGGAAATGATTTGACTTGATACGTGGATCTTATAGGGGTAAAAAAGGTTAAAAATATGATTTTATCATGATTTACTACTTTTGCTAGACTCGACCGGGTCGGAGTGCTAGCTGAGTTTTCTCACTGATTTGAAATGGCTTTAGGCTCGACTAGGTCGAGCATCTGAGAGATTTTACTACTGTTTTAGACCTGGTTGTGCCCGGTCACCCTTGGAAGGTTTTTTGAGACATCTTTCTCATGGTTTTAGTCCTAGACAGGGTATAGGCATGCATATTTGAGACTTAGCCACTTGCTTGAACCCGGACTCGATTCCAAAAAGCATATTTTGATTCCAAGATTTAGTATGGGGTACGGGACCTCCATAGACCTTGCCGCTCTGGGCTAGGGGCTTCGAGCTGTGTGTGCCTGGGGAAGGGTATACAGTGGAGTAGAGGTATTCGGGCTGAGTCCTTCCATGGAACCTTCCTGCTGGGCCCGATTGGCACCGAAGGAGGTACATACAGAGATTCTATTTCACCCTGAGGTCATCAGGCATCATATCATCCATTGCTTGAGATACCACCCTTGTTTGCTATTTGTTGATTGTACGCTCCGGTAGTATGGGATGCCAGAGGGATTGTTTTCACTTGATTGTGTTCCTCCGTTGTATGGGCGGTAGAGGGACTATAGGTAGACTCTCTTACTTAATTACGAATTTGTTCTCTACTACGGTTATAAGTGTGGAATTGGACTTGCTAGACTGTTACTTATGGATTTGAGAATTGGCATGGTTTGGGTGTTTATTCATTCTGTTTATTGAGCATGTCTACTTTATCCTTCCCTCCCATTCTATATACTTGAGGTTATCAGTATACCATTCATTGCTAGAACTTATCTATATATACTGTTTTTGCAAGGATCCCAGGTGCGTTATTATTTTTCCACGTGTGTTTGCCATGTATATATCCTATTTTCTAGCCTTGCTTATTGCTTTTAGTTGTCTTCCCTCTGGGCTAGTTCTTGTGTACTTTATCTTTGTTTTCTGTGACTGTTTGTTTCTACTCTGCCTGCTACTGTTCCTTTACTTTATATATGCCCAGTCGGCCTATGATACCTACTGGGTACCTTATGCTTCGCATTTGGTGCTCACCCTACCCCCTGCATCTTCTGGTGCAGATCCTGGTGTGGGCCATCGCTGTTAGAGCGCCGGAGACTCATTCGAGAAACTTTTTTTGGATCATCCAAGCTGAGGGTGAGCTCTTGGCATTAAGAGCTTGACTTAGTTTATCTTTTGTATATTCTGCACTCTGTTACTATTCGGAGACAGCTTATGTATATATCTCTTTTGGACCTTTTGTACTCCTATTGTAGTTCGGCTCTTATATACTATGATACAAGGTTTTGGGTTTGATTAGCTTTTGTTTTGTATTTATATTACTCCGATTATCCTGTTTATTCATATGGTTCCCTTGCTTCCGCTTATTTATTGTTCTTCCACTTAAACAGTTAGAAAGTAGCCCATTACTAACCATTCTGGGATACGGGGATTGGTTCGCCTACCAGGAGGTTGTAGGTGCCATCATGACCAAGAAATCGGGTTGTGACAGCTTGGTATCAAAGCTCTAGGTTCACCGGTGTCATCAGTATAGGAGGTAATGTCTAGTAGAGTCCTGCAGATTGGGGCGGAGACATCCGTGCTCAATCTTCGAGAGGTTATAGTGACATCTTAGGGAAATGGACTTTTCTTGCTTCTCTTTCGTGCGTAGTATCCTTCAAAGTTCCTAAAAATCTCACTTGTTCTGGTTCACTATTCTGCAGATTATTCGTATGAGATCGTCTGCTTCAGGTGGAGGAGAGCCTCCTGCCCCTGCACCTCTGACTCCAGCTAGGGGTCGGGGTGGTCACAAGGGCAAGGCTAGAGGTCGTCCCAGAGCGGCGACGCCTGCTAGGGACACCATAGTTGATATAGATCCGGAGTATGACTACGAGCCAAAGTTTTCTCCAGAGCATCAGCATCTGGACCCGGGGATGGCCCAGGTACCACCAACTCTAGTAATTGTTCCAACATCGGTTTCTATGCTAGCTTCAGCCCCAGCTCAATTTTTTGATATTCGGGGTTTACTTGTTCAGCTCTTAGGTATGATTGGGGAGCGTCCTTTATAGGCAGTGCAGACATCCGCTCAGGGGGAAGCCCTGGTTGTTCACAATTCAGGAGCGCAACCTATTACTGTAGCTCCCCATGCTGAGGTTATTCCAGTCCCATCAGTTGCTTAGCCTCTTTCTCCTATCCCCGCCATGACAGATGGGGAGCAGAAGGCATTGGGTAGGTTTCTGAGATTGGCACCATCGATAGCAGGGTCAGGACCCCCATTATTATATCACCACCTGTGTGGAGATGTTGCATCAGTTGGGGTTATTAGAAACCACGAGGTTGTCTATACTTCATATCAGCTGGAGGGTCTAGCGAAGTTATGGTGGAGAGCACAAGTTGCTTGCAGGCCTTTATGGCCAAGTTCTTGCCACCGAGCGATAGGGAGTGTCAAAGGGAGGAGTTCACTCGACTTTCCCAGGATTCTATGACTGTCTCGGAGTATGAGACCCATTTCCATCATCTTGGTCCATTTGGGGCCATGATTATGCCTACTGAGGCCGATAGGATTCATAGGTTTGTTTGGGGGCTGCGGAGAGAGTCCAGAGAGCCTACAGAGATACTAGTTACTAGCGGTCGGTCATTTCAGGCTATTATAGACAATTCCTATACGATTGAGGATTCATGTCGTCATGACACTCGGACCATAGATAAGAGGCCTCGACATCAGGGTTGTTACAGTGGTTCTAGGCATGGTGGTAGAGGCCTCGGCCAGTGGGGCCAAGGTTATCAGCCACAATAGCATCAGGGTCAGTCTAGTCGACCAGTTCAGGCTTCACTTCAGGCTTCGGGGTCTCAGTTTGAGCAGGGTCAGTGTAGCCATCATGGCCAGAGTGGTCAGTCTTTGAGGGGTGCATCCGACCATGGTGGACATTCAAGTTCTACTAGTTCATCTCGACTGGGTAGGTCATCAGGGTCTTGTACACTTATGGTGTGGTTGGTCACTTTGCTAGAGATTTCCCACAGCAGGGTACAGTTCAGCTGGCCGAGCCATTACGAGCAGTTCAACCTCTGGCTAGGGAGGTGTTGTCAGGCTAGGGGTAGTGCCCAACATGGCAAAGCCGGTGGTAGGGATGTCGGTCAGGCTGGTAGAGGTCGTCGTCAGTTCTATATAGTCCCTGGGAGACCGGAGGTAGAGGCCTCGGATGCTTTGATCACAGGTACGATTTTTGTATGCCATGATCCAGCTTATGCTTTGTTTGATCCTGGATCCACATGTTCATATATATCAGCCTACTTTCTGCGTTGTTTAGGGTTGGCTGGTAAGCCATTGTCTGTGCATGTTTCTGTTTTGACCCCAGTAGGAGATTCTTTAGTAGTAGATCGGATTGTGAGATCCTGTGTGATATTTGTTGGTGATTTTGATACTTGGACTAACTTGATGATACTTGATATGTTAGAATTTGATGTGATACTAGGCATGGACTGGTTATCCCCTCACCATGCAGTTTTGGATTTTTATGCCAAGACCATTACCATAGCCATGCCTGGTGTGTCCCCGGTTGTATGGTAGGGTTCAGTTAGCCATGCTCCGTCTGGGATCAACTCTTGTCTTCAAGCTAGGAATTTGATTTCCAGTGGGTGTCTAGCTTATCTAGCATATATCCAAGATTCTAGTGTTGACCTTACGTCCCCTGAATCTATTCCTGTGGTTAGAGACTTCCTAGATATGTTCCCTACCGACCTGCCAGGCCTTCCACCAGAGAGGGATATTGATTTTATCATTGAGTTAGAGCCATGCACCAGGCCCATTTCTATCCCTCACTATCGTATGGCTCCTTCTGAGATGAGAGAGCTTAAGGAGCAGCTCCAGGATTTGTTTGCTAAGGGGTTTATTAGACCGAGTGTGTCTCCTTGGGGTGCTTCTGTCCTCTTCGTGAAGAAGAAGGATGGGTCAATGCGGATGTGTATTGACTATCGGCAGCGGAATAAGATGACAGTGAAGAATAGGTATCCGATGCCGAGGATTGATGACCTGTTTGATCAGCTTCAGGGTTCCACCATATTTTCTAAGATTGATTTGTGGTCCGTCTACCATCAGTTGAGGATTAGGGTGGAGGACATCCCTAAGATAACATTCAGGACATGTTACGGCCACTATGAGTTCCTGGTTATGTCTTTTAGGTTGACTATTCCCCCGCAACCTTCATGGACTTGATGCATAGGGTGCTTAGCTCATACCTGGATATGTTCATGATATTCTTGATGACATTCTGATATACTCAAAGAGTAGGGACGAGCATGAGTAGCATTTAAGGACCGTAATTCAGACTTTGAGAGATCATTGGCTTTATGCTAGGTTCTCAAAGTGTGAGTTTTGGCTTGGGTCAGTTGCATTCCTAGGACACTTGGTGTCTAAGGATGGGATTAGAGTGGATCCGAGTAAGATTTATGTGGTTCGTGATTGGCCTAGACCTACCACTCCTGTTGTAGTTTGCAATTTTGTTGGGTTAGCCAATTATTATAGACGGTTCACTGAGGGATTCTCTTCCATAGCAGCACCCTTGACTATGCTGACTAGGAAGGATGTTCCATTCCAGTCGTCTGATCAGCGCGAGGATAGCTTCCAGAGGATTAAGGCCTTATTGAATTCAACTCTAATTCTGACTTTTAGGGTTGAGGGTTAGGGTTTCTCCATGTATTGTGATGCTTCAGGGGTCGGTCTTGGTTGTATGTTGATGCAGTAGGGTCGAGTGATTGCATATGCATCGAGGCAGCTAAAGGTTCATGAGCGCAACTACCCCACTCACAACTTAGAGTTGGCGGCGGTAGTTTTCACGCTCAAGATCAAGAGGCACTATCTATATGGAGTTCATTGTGAGATATTCACCGACCATCATAGTCTTTAGTACATTACGAGTCAGAGCGAGCTAAACTCAAGGCAGAGGAGATGGATTGAGCTGCTGAAGGACTATGATTTCACTATCTTATACCATCTGGGCAAGGCAAACGTGGTAGAGGATGCCTTGAGTTGGAAGGCGGTGAGTTTGGGTATCCTAGCTTCACTTTTAGCTTTAGAGCAACCGTTGGCCTTGTACCTCTAGTCCTTGGCTAACCGTTTAGTTAGGCTTGACTTATCAGATCAAAGCTGAGTTCTTGCCAGTGTTGAGGTTCGCTCTACCCTAGTTGATCAGATTCAGAGTTGACAATTTGAGGATCAGAGTTTGTGTGACCTTCGCGATCAGGTGATTCGGGGTGAGGCTAGCCGGGCAACCTTAGGTTCTAATGGGGTTCTGAGGTTCTATGGTGAGCTTTGTGTTTCAAGAGTTGGTGACTTATTTCAGTGGATACTTCGCTAGGCCTATTGTTCCAGATACTCCATTTATCCTGGCTCAACGAAGATGTATAGAGACCTGAGATAGCTTTACTAGTGTAGTGATATGAAGCGGTACGTGGTAGAGTTCGTGTCTTACTGCTTGAACTGTCAACAGGTGAAGTTCGAGCATATGAGACCGGGTAATTTGATGCAGCAACTTCCCATTCCTGAGTGGAAGTGGGAGGCATTACTATGGACTTTGTTTTTGGTCTGCCTCATACTACTCAGAGGTTTGATTCCATTTGGGTGATCATGGATAGGCTGACTAAGTCAGTGCATTTCTTGCCAGTTCAGATTTCCTTTGGGGTAGAGAGGTTAGCTCAGATCTACATTCGTGAGATTGTGCGGTTGTATGGGGTCCCAACTTCTATCATTTCAGACCACGACACCCAGTTCACATCTCAATTTTGGAGAGCTATACAGAGGGATTTGGGTACAAAGGTTCAACTTAGTGCTTCATTCCACCCTTAGACATATGGCGAGTTCGAGAGGACCATTCAGGTCCTGGAGGACATGCTTCAGGCCTGTGTACTTGACTTTGGAGATTCATGGGATCATTTTATGCCACTGGCTGAGTTTGCGTATAATATTAGCTTTCATTCGTGCATTGGCATGGCACATTTCTAGGCTTTGTATGGTAGGCGTTGCAGATCGCCCATTGGTTGGTTTGATGGATTAGAGTCCAAACCACAGAGTATGGATTTGCTTAGAGATTCCTTGGACCTAGTTCGTTTGATCTAGGATAGACTTACAGCGGCCCAAAGTAGGCCGAAAATCTACGTTGATCGTAGACTTCATGCCTTGGAGTCAGTGTTGGTTACCTGGTTTTCCTACGTTGGTGATTTTGATACTTGGGGTGACTTGATGATACTTGATATGTTAGACTTTGATGTGATACTAGGCATGGACTGGTTATCCCCTCGCCGTGCAGTTTTGGATTTTTATGCCAAGACCATTATCATAGCCATGCCCGGTGTGTCCCCGGTTGTATGGCAGGGTTCAGTTTGCCATGCTCCGTCTAGGATCAACTCTTGTCTTCAAGCTAGGAAGTTGATTTCCAGTGGGTGTCTAGCTTATCTAGCATATATCCAAGATTCTAGTGTTGACCTTACGTTCCCTGAGTCTATTCCTGTGGTTAGAGACTTCCTAGATATGTTCCCTACCGACCTGCCAGGCCTTCCACCAGAGAGGGATATTGATTTTATCATTGAGTTAGAGCCATGCACCAGGCCCATTTCTATCCCTCACTATCGTATGGCTCCTTCTGAGATGAGAGAGCTTAAGGAGCAGCTCCAGGATTTGTTTGCTAAGGGGTTTATTAGACCGAGTGTGTCTCCTTGGGGTGCTTCTGTCCTCTTCGTGAAGAAGAAGGATGGGTCAATGCGGATGTGTATTGACTATCGGCAGCTGAATAAGGTGGCAGTGAAGAATAGGTATCCGATGCCGAGGATTGATGACCTGTTTGATCAGCTTCAGGGTTCCACCATATTTTCTATGATTGATTTGTGGTCCGTCTACCATCAGTTGAGGATTAGGGTGGAGGACATCCCTAAGATAACATTCAGGACATGTTACGGCCACTATGAGTTCCTGGTTATGTCTTTTAGGTTGACTATTCCCCCGCAACCTTCATGGACTTGATGCATAGGGTGCTTAGCTCATACCTGGATATGTTCATGATATTCTTGATGACATTCTGATATACTCAAAGAGTAGGGACGATCATGAGTAGCATTTAAGGACCGTAATTCAGACTTTGAGAGATCATTGGCTTTATGATAGGTTCTCAAAGTGTGAGTTTTGGCTTGGGTCAGTTGCATTCCTAGGACACTTGGTGTCTAAGGATGGGATTAGAGTGGATTCGAGTAAGATTTCTGCGGTTCGTGATTGCCCTAGACCTACCACTCCTGTTGAAGTTCGCAATTTTGTTGGGTTAGCCGATTATTATAGACGGTTTACTGAGGGATTCTCTTCCATAGCAGCACCCTTGACTATGCTGACTAGGAAGGATGTTCCATTCCAGTGGTCTGATCAGTGCGAGGATAGCTTCCAGAGGCTGAAGGCCTTATTGAATTCAGCTCTATTTCTGACTTTTCTTGTTGAGGGTTAGGGTTTCTCCATGTATTGTGATGCTTCAGGGGTTAGTCTTGGTTGTATGTTGATGTAGCAGGGTCGAGTGATAGCATATGCATTGAGGCAGCTAAAGGTTCACGAGCGCAACTACCCCACTCACAACTTAGAGTTGGCGGCGGTAGTTTTCGCGCTCAAGATCTGGAGGCACTATCTATATGGAGTTCATTGTGAGATATTCACCGACCATCGTAGTCTTTAGTACATTACGAGTCAGCGCGAGCTAAACTCAAGGCAGAGGAGATTGATTGAGCTGCTGAAGGACTATGATTTCACTATCTTATACCATCTGGGCAAGGCAAACATGGTAGAGGATGCCTTGAGTTGGAAGGCGGTGAGTTTGGGTATCCTAGCTTCACTTTTAGCTTTGGAGCAACCGTTGGCCTTGTACCTCTAGTCCTTGGCTAACCATTTAGTTAGGCTTGACTAATGAGATCCCAGCAGAGTTCTTGCCAGTGTTGAAGTTCGCTCTACCCTAGTTGATCAGATTCAGAGTTGACAATTTTAGGATCAGAGTTTGTGTGACCTTCGCGATCGGGTGATTCAGGGTGAGGCCAGTCGGGCAACCTTAGGTTCTGATGGGGTTCTGAGATTTGATGGTGAGCTTTTTTGTTTCAAGAGTTGGTGACTTATTTCAGTTGATACTTCGCTAGGCCTATTGTTCAAGATACTCCATTTATCCTGGCTCAACAAAGATGTATAGAGACCTGAGATAGCTTTACTGGTGGAGTGGTATGAAGCGGTACGTGGTAGAGTTCGTGTCTTGGTGCTTGAACTGTCAATAGGTGAAGTTCGAGCATATGAGACTCGGTAATTTGATGCAGCAACTTCCCATTCCTGAGTGGAAGTGGGAGGCATTACTATGGACTTTGTTTTTGGTCTGCCTCATACTACTCAGAGGTTTGATTCCATTTGGGTGATCTTGGATAGGCTGACTAAGTCAGTGCATTTCTTGCCAGTTCAGATTTCCTTTGGGGTAGATAGGTTAGCTCAGATCTACATTCGTGAGATTGTGCGGTTGTATGGGGTCCCA
The DNA here is from genome assembly GCA_003996215.1 of Jaltomata sinuosa. NCBI lineage: Eukaryota > Viridiplantae > Streptophyta > Magnoliopsida > Solanales > Solanaceae > Jaltomata > Jaltomata sinuosa. Next base: position 97,755 of record QJPP01003356.1, on the reverse strand, counting down.
ACTTCTATCATTTCAGACCACGACACCCAGTTCACATCTCAATTTTGGAGAGCTATACAGAGAGATTTGGGTACAGAGGTTAAGCTTAGTACTTCATTCCACCCTCAGACATATGGCGAGTCCGAGAGGACCATTCAGGTCCTGGAGGACATGCTTCAGGCCTGTGTACTTGACTTTGGAGATTCATGGGATCATTTTATGCCACTGGCTAAGTTTGCGTATAATAATAGCTTTCATTCGTGCATTGGCATGGCACATTTCTAGGCTTTGTATGGTAGGCGTTGCAGATCGCCCATTGGTTGGTTTGATGGATTAGAGTCCCAACCACAGAGTATGGATTTGCTTAGAGATTCCTTGGACCTAGTCCGTTTGATCTAGGATAGACTTACAGTGGCCCAAAGTAGGCCGAAGAGCTATGTTGATCGTAGACTTCATGCCTTGGAGTTCAATGTTGGTTACCTGGTTTTCCTTCGTGTATTGCCCATGAAGGGTGTGATGAGATTTGGTCGGAGGGGCAAGCTTAACCCCAGGTTCATTTGGCCATTAGAGATTCTACAGAGGGTTGGTAGTATTGCCTACATATTAGTCTATATTTTCAGCTATTCACCCAGTGTTTCATGTCTCAATGTTGCGCCAGTATGTACCAGATGAGTCTCATGTGTTGCATTGGGATTCGGTTCAGTTGGATGAGAAGTTATCATTTGTTGAGGAGCCGATAGCTATTTTGTCCAGAGATATCAGGAGGTTGAGATCTAGGGAGATTCCGGTTGTGAAAGTTTAGTGGAGGCACCGTCTGGCTGAGGAGGCTATTTGGGAGATCGATAGTGAGTTGCATGCTCAGTATCCACAGTTGTTCGAGCCTTCAGATACTCTCTTGACTTTCGAGGATGAAAGTCTTTTTAGTAGTGGATATTGTGATGACCCTTTATGTCATCTTCGCGTTTATGCATTTATTGCACTATTAGAGCCTTTCTGTAGCGGCCTCAAGTCATTTATGGCTTGCTGGGACTGGTGGTTCGGTGCCCTGGCCGTTCGTTTGGTCGTTTTGGCCGTTTGCCTGTTTTAGAGCTTAAACTTAGAAAATCATTGACTCTAGTAAACATTCTTAGCTAACGTGCTTGGAATTGAATTCTGACAGTTCCGTTAGCTCCGGAGCGATGAGTTTGGTCTAGTTGAAGCTCTAGTTGAGGCCTGAGAACTTACGGTATGGGTTTTGTGTGGTTTTCTCAATTTTTTGGCCATTTAGAGTTGAAAATGCAACTTTGGGTGACTTTCGATGATCGGAGTGTCAGATTCAAAATCCGACGATTCCATCAGTTTTGGAATGTTGAGTTCAGTCTAGAAAGCTGGTTGGTTTGGGTTTCGGGTGAGCCGGACTCATTTCAAGCGCTTGAGTTCCTTTTCGTTAGTGTTGATGTGGGTCAACATTTCTCCAGAATGACCTCATATGGAAGTTTCGTCGATTCCGTTGACTATGGAATGTCATTTCCACTCTGTTAGCATTATTAGTTTTTGAATATCGGTTTCTGATTATGCCCGGAACACCCCGTGGGGTGATAGAGAAATTGCAGAAATTTGGTGCAAGCCAGCCTTCAGCACAATCGCGCCAAGGGCAGCGTAATCGCGCCTCAGCACCTACCAGTCTTCAGCATGATCACACCTCAGCACCTGCCAGTCTTCAGCACGATCGCGCCCCTCTCAGCGGGATAGTGCTGAGGCGCCTGCCACTCCTTTAGCGTTGTTGGCGCTGGCCATTTTCCAGTAGCAATATAAAGCTGGGAGTTCATTTTTCCAGCATTCTCTCTCACATTTTCTCACTCTAAACTCTAAATCCTCTCTAACAATTTGCTCTATATTGATTCCAAGCCTTGGGAAGTCGATTGTGGGTGGATTTTCCGTACTTCTTCGTCGTTGGTAAGCTCCCTCCTCTCTTGAATTTTCCTAAAACCTCCCTTGATGCTCTTCTCTAAAGCTTGAGTTTTCCTTGTGAATTCTTGCAATCCAGTTGGTGCATACTCATGGGAGTGGTAAATTATCCTTCTTGACTTGGGTTTTTGCCTTTGTGGTAAGTATTTCTTACCCAATTTCCATTTTATTTTTCGGAATTCCATTCTTTAAACCCCAACCTTTGCGGGCTATTTTGATGCCCTTTTCCTTGGCCATTAGTGCTCAAATTTGGAGCATGCCCCCTGGTATTATTGGGGTCATCGTGGCTCTTTTCATTTTTGGTTTTGGGTTGTGCGCCCTGCGGGCTCGCTTTTTACCCGGATATCGGCTCAACTATAATTATGGAAATGGGTACCGTTAGTCTTGTTTTAACGTTATATTTTTGGTCTTGATAGTTTGATTGTTGTTTGGGAGTTCTCAGAGCGTTTCGGGCTTGGACCTGGTTGTTCGGGTAGCTTGTCGTCAGGCGACAAGTAGGTTACGACTTAACTCCCTAGACTTTGCATATATTGGGTAAAATTGTACTAGTTGGCATCCTTGGTTTGGGTTATTAGGTTGGTACCACAGACCTTGACTGCTTTTCCAATATTCATCCTATTTCTTTCCTCCGTTGTGTGTAGTATTCCTATTAGTTGGTGTATTTATTACCCTTGTGACCCCGTGAGGTCTTGTTGACTCTGGAACATAGAAGGTGGGATTATTGGGAATGTCCGCGAGTCCCGGACATAGAAATATCCTTCTAGGCTGGTTATGCTTGCATAGTAGCTTTGGAGCCTGTGCAGGTTCATCAGGTTGATTGTGATCTGCCGGCAGCTATTTGTGATGATCATATCATTTCCATGCATATAAAGATGTTTTCCACGTTTTATTATGGTTTATTGCTTTAGGCTTGCGGAAAGTGATTTTCTAAACCTTGCATGGCCCAGGGGCCCATTTTTGATGAAATTGGATTTGGAAATGATTTGACTTGATATGTGGATCTTATTGGGGTAAAAGAAGGTTAAAAATATGATTTTATCATGATTTACTACTATTGCTAGACTCGACAGGGTCGGAGTGCTAGTTGAGTTTTCTCACTAATTTTAAATGGCTTTAGGCTCGGGTGGGTCGAGCATCTGACAGATTTTACTACAGTTTTAGACCTGGTTGTGCCCGGGCATCCTTGGAATGATTTTTATGACATCTTTCTCACGGTTTTAGTCCTAGACAGGGTCTAGGCATGCATATTTGAGACTTAGTCGCTGTCTTGAACTCGGACTCAATTTCGGAGGGCACATTTTGATTCTGAGATTTAGTATGGGGTCCGGAACCTCCATGGACCTTGACGCTTCAGGCCAGAGGCTTCGGGCTGCGGGTAGCAGTGGGGAGGGTATACGGTGGAGTAGAGGTATTCGGGCTGAGTCCTTCCATGGAACCTTCTTGCTGGGCCCAATCGGCACCGGAAGAGGTACACACAGAGATTCTATTTCATCCTGAGGTCATCATGCATCATATCATCCATTGTTTGAGATACTACCCTTATTTGTTGTTTGTTGATTGTACGCTCCGATTGTATGGGGTGCTGGAGGGTTTGTTTTCACTTGATTGTGTTCCTCGGTTGTATGGGTGGCCGAGAGACTGTAGGTAGACTCTCTTTACTTAATTACAGATTCGTTCTCTACTACGGTTATAAGTGTGGAATTAGACTTGCTAGACTTTTACTTATGGATTTGAGAATTGCCATGGTTTGGGTGTTTATTCATTTTGTTTATCGAGCATGTCTACTTTATCCTTCCCTCCCATTCTATATACTTGATGTTACCAGTATATCGTCCCTTGCTAGAACTTATCAATATATACTATTTTTGCGAGGATCCCAGGTGCGTCATTCTCTTTTCACCTTTGTTTGCCATGTATATATCCTATTTTCTATCCTTGCTTGTTGCTTTCGGTTGTCTTCCCTCTTGGCTAGTTCTTGTGTACTTTATCATTATTTTCTGTGACTGTTTGTTTCTGCTCTACCTGCTACTGTTCTTTTACTTTATATGTGCCTAGCCGGCCTATGATACCTATTAGGTACCTTATGCTTTGCATTTGGTGCTCACCCTACCCCCTACATCTTATGGTGCATATCCTGGTGTGGGCTATCGCCGTTAGATTGCCGTAACTCGTGCGGGCTGCTATTTTTGGATCATCTAGGCTAAGGGTAATCTCTTGGCGTTCAGAGCTTGACTTAATTTATCTTTCTTATATTCTGCACTCTGTTACTATTCGGAGACAGCTTATGTATATATCTCTTTTGGATCTTTTGTACTCCTATTATAGTTCGGCTCTTATATACTATGATACCAGGTTTTGGGTTGGATTAGCTTCCGTTTTGTATTTATATTATTTCGATTATCTAGTTTGTTCATCTTTTTCCCTTGCTTCTGCTTATTTATTGTTCTTCCACTTAAACTATCAGAAAGTAGCTCATTACTAACCGTTCCGGGCTACGGTATTGGTTCGCTTATCGGGGGGGTTGTAGGTGCCATCATGACCGAGAAATCAGGTCATGACATGTGTTTTTCATCTTGTATTGCATTCATATGTTATGATTGTTGTGGTTAGCTGCATCTTGTGTTTTATAGGTGATGAGTGGTCAAAACTGTGGTTGTTGTGGGGCCTGGAGTAGGGGAAGGTAAGGTATTATTAGGATGACGTGTCTATATAGGTTGTGGCTGGAATATTGATATTGCTCCTACTTTGACTTCCTTCATATTGTGGTTTCAATTTTGATTTATACTATTTCATTTATTTTGTCGCCTTGCATATTCAGTACACTCTTTCCTACTGACATGCCCATTGCCTGGAGGGCACTACATTCATACCTGGAGATTATCAGGTAGATAGTGGTCCTAGTCGCGTGTGATCGAGTTTAGCTGATGGTTGGTACGCTCTGTTCTTTCAGGAGTTGACAAGTCTAGAGATTTCTTTTATTTTATATTGGTAACGGGTACGTCAGTGCCCTGTGTCGACTCGTGGCTAGTAGTATTTCATCTTAGAGGCTTGTAGACATTTGTTGTGGGTCTGTAGTAAGTTGTGGCCTTGTTGTTTAATACTTTTGTTATATTTGAGGTTATTTCCATTGCGTTTCATTTGATTGGCTTGGCCTTAACGGCCCCTGATGTTGTTTGGTTCAATTTCTATTGGTTTGTTTGATCAAATGTTGCACTGGGTGCTAGTCGCGCCCCCATGGAATTGGGGCTTGACACTTTTCTACCATTTTCTTGAGCTTCTAACCTCCAAATTTCTTGTGGGCTGATTCCAGATCTTTGGGGTGGATAATTCTTGGTCTGTGATCGATTTTCCCAACATCTATTGGTAAGAATTCCTCGTTAATTTTCATTATTCTTTCTTTAAAATTTCTCCTTGAACTATTAGGACTTCGGGGTTGTTTTGAGCCTCAAAATGAGTCCCATTCATGCTCAACTTCGGGCATAGGTTCCTTAACCTGTTGCGGACATTATTGTGATTTTTGTTTTCTCTTTTGTTGTGCGGGCCCTGAGGGTCATTTTCTATCTCGATTTTCAGCCTGATTTTTCCGTATAGTAATATGGGTGTTATTCTTCTTGTCTTAACACCTGGAATGTGTTTGTGATAGCGTTACAACTTTCTGAGATAGTTCAGAAGGGGGAAGGCACATGAGCGACAGTTCTTGTTTGCGGTTCGGCCTCGAGGTAGGTTACGGTTTACTTTCTAGACTGAGTTTAGTTAGATTTTATATCTTGTATATTACTTGAATGCTAGGTTGGAATATAGGTAAAATTAGGCTTAAATCTTGTGAGTTGTATTAAATTGGTCAATTCGGATCATAGATTAGAATTATTATTGTTATCCTTTGTTTAGAAGCTTGTAGTATCGTTGTGGCTAGCCTAGAATCCTTATATGCTTTTAGGAGGTTTTAGAGGTAGAGTAGTTTCTCTCCGTTGTTTTCATAGTTTCTATTTTTCTGATTATTTTTTGCTTTTATCAGTTGTGTATGAAATTGTGGTCCAGATGCCATAGCTTGGATTTGAACGGAGCTTCGAGGTCAGTTCTCTTGGTTGGAGGGTATTTTGCCTTGTTTTACCTTGTTGTGTCCTATATTCTCTGAACGTGGAAATTTACACACTCATGTTGCATTCTTATGTATGTTGGTACAGAAAAGAAAGATTTTTGAGGCTTTTGGTTTTAAACTTGGGATTTACTATGGCCATTATGATTTTCGGAGTTTTAAAGAGTTATCTTTGGTCTTACTATTGATTTTGGAATGGAAAGGAAAAGTGCGACATTTATGCTGGTCCAACGGAACTTCCTAGAACTTTTTCTTTGCTATTTTATACATATATATATATATATTTATAGTCCAATACAGTATTCCAAACACCTGATGCGTTATTTCGAGTCTTATTTTTAAAATATATATACTTATAGTTAGATGCGGCATTCTGGACCCTTGATACGTTGTATTGGATTTTTACTTCCTACATACATACATATATTTATATGCATAGACCGATGTGGTATTTTGGGTGCCCGATGTGTTATTTTGGATTTATACTATTATGCACTCATACATCACATCATATCCCATCGCATCGCATTGGCTTGAGTGCACTTGGATTGTCGGTTTCCTGGATTGATTTTTTGTTATTGGTTCCTTCTTGCTGGTTCGGTTAGTTCTAATTTCAGTGTTATAACTAAAATTAGGTGGATCCCTATATTTAGCTTGCTTTCCTGTAATATTATTTTATATATTATCTTTCTGCACTCAGTCGGCCTATGATGCCTAATGAGTACCCGATTATCTTGGTACTCATACAACACTATGCATCTTTTTCTGATGTAGCACCTAGTACGAGCTACCCTCGTCGATCCGTTTATCATTCAAGGCCAGTTGTTGTTTAGATCGTGGTGACTCCCAGCATTTTTGGAGACTTTTATTGCTTTCCTTCTACTTTTCTGTCTATATGTTGTATTTTGGATAGACAGAGTTTGTTGTATAGCTACTCCATACTTTAGATTCTCTTGTACTGGTGACAACAGGTCCAGGTTAGTTCTTGTGTATATTTTGTCTTCTTGGTCACTTTAGGGCTATTTTTTTATATTTATTACAGTTGGTACGTATATATATTGTTGGTCATGTTCTTCTTATTTTTCTCTTCCACTTTCTTTATATAAATTGTTTTATTTATCTTCCACTTGGTTTGGGTTTTCTTGCCTACAGGGAGGTTATGTAGGCGCCATCATGGCCCGGTTTTGGGTCGTGACACCATGAGTGATCTCAAAAGCAAAAAACATGAAGATATGCTTGCGAGAGTACTATAAAGAGTTGAGTCGATCGATATAGGACTCCAAGAATTGAAGGTTAAAGTGTCCACCCTAAGAAAAACTATGAGCTTTCATTAGCCATCCATAAGACATCTTGAAGCTTAATTGACTCAAATGTCCGCCCAAATGAATCCTTGGCTCAAAGATACACTTCCCAGTGATACCTATCCAAACCCAAAGAATGATGATCATTGCATTGACCATGATGAAGAGTGGAAAAATATTTGGTGATGTGGTTGAAGATGTTGAGGTTGTTCTGGGTTGAAAAAAGACAATTGATAAATCTCAAGTGGAAGCAAAGCAAGTGGTATCTTTGTCGGGTGATGAGGCTAGTCCTAAGATTGATTTTCCTATTCCTGATTCCTAAGAGCAAAAGGTAGATCAACCGGTGATGGGTGAAAAGGTTGTTCAAAAGAATGTGCGAGAACCCATTCCACAAGTGGTCATTGATACTAAGGGTGAAAATGGGGGAAAGATCTCAAAAACTCATTTTCCATTTCCAAAGTGTCCCCATTCCTTCTCACAAAGACTGATGCAAAGGAAGGAGGACGCCCATTTTGGCAATTCCTTACTATGTTAAGACAATTATTTGTAAATGTCCCATTAGTGTATGTGTTGCTTCAAATGACTGGATATGCTAAATACATAAAGGATGTGTTGACAAAGAAGAGTCACATGGATGTAGGCACTATAGAGGTATCACATATCATGGTGAACAACCTAGCCCCAAAGAAGGAATATCCAGGTGTTTTTACCATCCAGTGTACTATTGGTGTTTACAATTCACCCAAGCATTGTGAGACCTAGAGGCGAGCATAATCTTGATACCTCTTGCTATATTTAGAAAGTTGGGACTCAAGGATCCTTATCCCACTCTTATGATGTTGCTCATGGCAGATAGGTCAATCAAATGCCTGGTAGGCATTTTGTACAATGTATTAGTCAAGGTGGACAAATTTGTTCTTCGAGATGACTTTGATGTACTAGATTTTGAGGTTGACTTTTAGGTGCCAATCATTTTGGGGAGCCCCTTCTTGGCCACCACACGTGCACAGGTTAATGTTGAGTTCGGCGAGTTGAAATTTTGTATGAATAAAGATGAGGTTACCTTTAGTGTGTTCAAATCAATGAAGCAATCGAAGGACCTGCAAGTGATCTCTATGATTGACACAAGTGATAAGTTGGTTGAGACAAATTTTGAAGAATATTTTTAAGGGGAATCGTCAGATAAGTTCTTGTGAAATGTGATGAGTTGGTTGTAAGGGACTCTAAGAAGGTTGGCAAGACCGTGAAGGGTTTAGGTTAATCTACTAAATGAAGTTTGGAGTTAAAGCGTAGGCTACCAAACTCTATGGATGTTCATCATGGTCCCAATGACACATTATCAATTTTCACCTCCAAGGAGTTAAAGGGGTGGTAAAGAGAAGATCTAATGACTATTGTGAGAAAGTACATCCGACTTTTTAGATGGAAGTTTCCCAACATCCCAGGAATTCCTCCAGGTGCTCCTTGATCTTGAGGTATTATAATTGTGATGCGATGTTAAATCTAGCGCTTATTGGGAGGTAATCTTAGTATTTATTTGATTTTGTTTTACTTCACTTTTGTTGCTTTTTGTGTGTTTATGTCACGACCCGATTTCTCAGTCATGATGGCACCTACAACCCCCCAGTAGGCGAACCAATTCCCGTAGCCCAGGACAGTTAGTAATGGGCTACTATCTAACAAATAGGGGAACAAGACGAAGAGAATACATAACAGGGATATATATATATACACATGCGGAAACTAAACCAAACCCCAAGACCTGGTATCATAGAATAGAGCCAAACTACATACATGTAGTGCAAATAATCCAAAACAATATATACATATGTCTCTGAATGGTAATAGAGTACATGAAGCAAAAGATAAACTAAAGCTAAGCTCCGATCGCCAAGAGCTCACCCTCAGTCTGAAGTAGTCCCCAACAGATCTCCAAGCACGAATCACAACGATCTAACGACGATGGCCCATGCTAGGCTCTGCACCCAAAGATGCAGGAGGGTAGGGGTGAGCACCAAATGTGAAGCATAAGGTACCCAGTAGGTATCATAGGCCGACTGGGCACATATAAGATAAAAGCGTAGTAATAGACATAATAGAAGCAGGCAGTCACAGAAATCAACGAAAGGTACACAGGAACTAGCCCAGAGGAAAATCAACAGAACCACATGTGAGGCCAGTAAGCAGAAAATAAACACCATAGGCACAGGTGAAAGTAAGAAATAACGCACCTGGGGTCCTTGCAATAACAATGTATACATAATAAGTTTCCGAAATGAAAGGTATACCGGTAATCTCAAGTGTAAGAAGAGGGAAAGAGTAATGATAGACATTCTCAGGGACATGAATCAAACTCAACTAATTATATCAATATCAAATCCAGCAACTAACAGTCTAGCAGTAACCAATTTCATAATTAACCATAACAGGGAACAATTCTGTAAGTAAATAGCAAGAGTCTACCTACAGTCCCCCGGCCGCCCATACAACCGAGGAACACAAACAAGTGAAAACAAACCCTCCGGCATCCCAAACTACCGGAGCGTACAATCAACAAATAAGGGTGGAGCCTCAAACAATGAACGATATGATGCATGAAGATCTCAAGTGAAATGGTATCTCTGTATGTACCTCCTCCGGCGCCTATCCGGCCTAGCAGGTAGGTTCCATGGAAGGACACTGCCCGTATACCTCTACTCCACCGTATACCCTTCCTCCGGCACACGCAGCCCACAGCCCTGGCCCGGATGGCAAGGTCCATGGAGGTCCCAGACCCCATACTAAAACTCAGTATCAAAATATGTCGTCCGGAAGCAAGTCCGGTATCAAGATAGAGACCCAGTCTCGAATATGCATGCCTAGACCCTGTCCAGGACTAAAGTAGTAGGAAAATTTCTCAAAAACCCCTCCAAGGGTGCCCGGGCATAACCGGGTCTAAACAGTAGAAAGTCATCTCAGGTGCTCGGTCCGACAGAGGCTAAAATCATCTCAAGTGGCAAGAAAACTCAACTAGCACCCCGGCTCTGCCGAGTCTAGCGTTAATCGTAAAACTGGTGATTTAAAATATAATTTTACTTCCTTTTATCCAGGAATATTCACAAGTTAATTCAAACCATTTCCAAATTATTTCCATAAAAAACGGGCCCCTCGGGCCATGCAAGGTTTAGAAAATAGTGCCAGTAGGCCCGAAGCCAAAACCATAGTAAAACATGGATAAAATCTCTTTATATGCATGGAAATGGTATGATCACACACAATAGCTGCCCAGCAGCTCACAATCAACCTATCGACCCTGAACATGCCCACAGCTACTCAGCAAGCATAACCAGCCTAGAAGGATAATTCTATGCCCGGGACTCGCGGACATTCCCAAAATCCCACCTTCTATGTTCCATAGTCAACAAGGCCTCACAGGACCACAAGGGTAAATAAAATATATCGGCAAATACTACAAGCAACGGAGGAATAAAATTAGGCGGACATGAATAAAGCGGTCGAGGTCTGTGGTACCAACCTAATAAACCAACCCAAGGATGCCCATTAATACAATTTATCCTATATATGCGGAGTCTAGGGAAAATAAACCGTAACCTATCTGTCGTCCGACGACAAGCTGCTAAAACGACGATGTCCAAGCTCAATCCGCTCCGAAAATCTCCGAAACGAAATTTGACTCAAATTCGGGCTTGAATAACTTGACGTGGATAATTGATTTTCTTTCGAAAATCAAATATAGCGTCAAATAACTTTCTGTAGGAATTTCTTACCAACGTGATATGAACTAATATATAGAAGTTAAGTGAAATGGATTTGCTGAAGTAAAATGTTAAAAAGATCCCTATATTATCCTATCTATATTCTATATATATTGACAAGCTAATAAGCCAAAACATAGTGGCTTAATACCCCTTGCTTGCTGCCACCTATTTAAACAATGAACATGCTGGTCACTTCCTCCACCTCCACGTGGAATGGAGGTGGCAACCAATATATTCACTTCCCAATATATATCTAATCGGGTAATTGCATAAGTTCGTGGTAAAATAAATATAGCTTTTTGAATATACCATAATTAATAGAAAATCATTTCAAATAAAACCTACTATATTATAATAATAATTTTCAACATAACTAAATTTACTATCTCCGTTAAAATATTATAATGTATAAAAACCTTATAAAATAAATACATATACAATTATATCGTAACAAAAATATTTTTCATAGACCTTTAAAATACTTTTTAAAAAAGGTAATAGAAAATATAACTTTAAAATAAAATATTTTCAAATACACGCGATGTTAATAAATTCTCAAACTTAGGCTCGCAATTCACCAACGCACGATTTTGATACTCACGAACTCTCTTGGAATCCTCCCTTATATTTTCTCACTGTTTCAGAACTGAAAAGACGTTTTAAAACGTGAAGTTGAGTCTTTAAATCAGTTTTGAACCGACCCGGTTCGCGACTCGGTTCGCAACCCGGTTCCTGCCAGACAGTCCGCGGTAAAACAGTCATAACTTTTTACTCCGCGATCAGTTGGACGTGAGGTTTTGTGCGTTGGAAACTAGACTCGTAGACCTTCGATTTCGTATTTCGGGGGACTTCTAACTCTTTATATATAGAGAGAAAAGCTCCGAGACATTTTACCCAAAGTTCAGAAAATTTATTAAAGAACTTACGATAACTTTTGCCGACTTGCTTGACATTAAAACTTATAATGCGACCAAACAAATGGACCCGACACCGAAATACCGGTCCTGACGAGCCTTAAGTGACTTGGGGCCACTACAACAAGCTCTAACGGTTCAAGGAAAACGAATATGTGGAAATAACCGGAAGGGTCATTACATTTGTATTATTAGAAGCATTATCAAGGGTGACACTAATTACTTTATTACAAATTCCATAAAATTGTAAAACATCTATAATAGTTTGAGCTATGTAACTACCGGTTTTCAGCATTTCACAACATTTATAACCTAAAATTCTTTTTTGCATATTCCAATTTTCATCAATCCAATGACCAGTAATAGTGAAATAATCGTTACCATTAGGACTACGACCCATATCAGAAGTGATAGCCATTCTACAAGTATTATAGTTAAATAAACAACGAAGATATTGTACATGTTGTCCTTGATAATCAAAAATTGTTTTTTTAATAGTATTTCTTGAAAAACCTGTGAAAGAAAGATTATACACTATTTGAATATAATGAACAAAATCGAGATTTTCAGCAAAACTAAAAGGCAAGCCACAAAGAACAATCATTTTAGCTAATTCTTCAAGATCTCTTTCTCTACTATAACTGCGATGTGTACTAGGTCTAGAAACATTAGAAGGGTTTAACTGTGTTTGGATCATGTTAGAGGCCCCTACTCCTACAGATGCATCGGGAAGGGGAGTACCATATTTTTTTTGCATCGGCTATAGCCTGAGCTTGCAAAAATTTATTTTTTTCAACATCCCATTAAATGATTTCTTAAATGTCCCATCCCACCCGACTTTCCCGTAGTTTTATGATTCAAAATATATTTACATATTTTACAAATAGCTTGAGTTTTATCCTCACTTTGAATCATAAATTGCCACACAACAGATTTTTTAGGACGTTCAGCCTTTGGCTTAGCCCTAGTAGGATGTACAGGGGGAGTGGGAGCGGGAGCGGGAGCAGGAGTGAGACTAGTAGCCGTAGGCGGCTCTGTTTCATCATCATCATAAGTATCATTACCATCATATTCATTATCATATTATACTTCTTCATCTAGTTCTTCATTAAAATTACCAAACCTTGTCTGTAAAGATTCATGATCTAATTGAGTATTGCTATCAATATTAAAAGGAGTTTCATCAACATGTGTAAAATCATCCGTATTTATTCTTAATTGAGGCTGTTGTCTAGTTTTAGATTTGGATTTAGAAGAACTACCGACTTTAGTTTTCTGATTACTGCGTTAGTCAACCTACCAAAAAGTATTTTTTTACCTTGGCCGACATTTTTATCACCGGATTTCATATTAAAATATTAAAATATTAAAAGTAAGTAAATAAATAAATACAAAAATTAAATGCAAATAAATAAATAAGTAAAGAGATGAAAGTTGGAACGAATGTACCAAACGTCTGCGTAAAAACAGACGTGTATAACCAAAAGCTGAAATTGATAGATGAAACTTGAAGCTTGAAAATTACTTCAAAATAATCCAACAAATAAAATTAACAATTTAATAGAGACTATTAGAGAATAGAGAGTAGAAGAGCAGAAGATTGAGAGTTGAGAGAGTAGATGAAGAAGAAGAAATTTTGTGTAGTAAATAATGAAGGGGTGGGGGGTTTTTATAGTTAAAATTTAGGATTAAAATATATTTTTAAAAACTTTGGGGTATTAAAAAAGGTTTGGGGGGTAGGGGGGTGTTTTGGCTCAAATAGTCGTTGGGTGGGGCCCACTGACCGTTGCCAACGGCTACTTAATTAAAAAAAATGAAATTTGGTTTTCCACCCGGATCGAACCGGACCGGACCAGACCGGTACCGGAACGGATCAGACCAGGACGATCCGATAAATTTACCCCTTCCGTCCCGTTACCCCTACCGGCCAACCGCTACACCAGACGGAACCAAAGTACACCGAATCGGAACCGGACCGGTAACGGATCGGGACGGACCAGAACCGGTACCTGCACCTCCCGATTCCGTTGTCACTTTTACTTGTGGCTCTAAGCACCGTGTTACGTCTAGGGGGTAGTCTCGGGGCATGACAGAAATATTTTGTCATCTAACCAATATGATAAAATAAAATAATTTATCGTCAACTGATCATCGAACAACATATGTTTCAGTTGAAGAGTCTATAATCATTTTTCTTATTATTGTAGCACGTAATGGCAGTCAGCGCTTGACAAATGAGTGTTTTTAATATTCGCTCGAAATAATTAATCGACACGTTAAAAGAGTTGCTAAAGCAATTAGTTGAGTGACACCAATAGTTATATGTCCAAATATATTTTCAACATACATCCAAAGATTCGATATAATAGCCGTTTTTAACTTTACTTTAAGGTAAAATTTAAATTTATCAATTTGACATTTACGGTTAATGCTTGAAAATTCTTTAACTTTCAATGTCTAAAGAGTTATAAATGGGGAATGCAATATTTCAAATTAACCTTAACAATTGTATAGTAATCTGCTTGTTTAACTTCAAATTAGTTTCTTCAAACTTTCTTTTAGTTTCTTCAAATTAATTAATTCAAAAAATAATTATAACCAGCTTCTTGGTTAGCTTTAATCGTTCCATGCTCTTGTTTGATAAAATTGTGTTGATGCAATTGATGGGACATATGTACAAGGAGAAGGTTCAAAAAAATAAGCAACATGCATATCGTAATCGCAAAGAATTTACTTTGCAAGGTATTCTATGTGTATGTGATTTTGATAGGCGGTTTACCTTTATTGCAGCTGATTGGGAAGGTACTGCACATGACAGTAGAGTGCTTGAGAATGCAATTGTTGATCCAAATGTAAATTTTTCTTTTTCACTATATGGTATAGAACTTGAATTTCATTATTATTTTTATGTTGTTAGCTAGTTTGAGTAGTTGTATTTATTTTAATTTGGCAGATAAATATTACATTGTTAACGCTATTCTGCGAAACACAAATTTTTTTTAGCTTCATACAAAGAAATACGATATTATTTGCAGGACCACAAAGGAAGTGAAAGAGAGCCTCAAAATGACAAAGAATTATTCAACTCTAGGCATTCATCTCTATGCAATGTGATTGAGAGAATATTGAATCATGAAAAAGTAGATTCAGAATATTACGACAATGTATAAACAATTATAATATAGACACACAAATAATGATTGTAATTATTTATGCTATCTTGCATAATTTTTTGCGAAAATATCAAAATAGTGATAAAATATTTGCAAAGTATGAACATGATGATATAGTTATTGATGACACTTACGAACAAGTGACTAAGATTAACAATATTCTTTCATCTTTTTGGGAAGCTAATCAAATAATGCATGCTGGATGAGAAAAATTATTCACACAATATGATAGGACTTTATTAAAGAATAGCTACTTACTAGTGTTATTTAATTTATGCATTAATGAATTTTTGTAATAGGCTGATTTCATATAGAGCTTGTATGTTGGTATTGGGGGAGGGGGGGTGAAAAATAAGGATTTGAAGTGGTGTAAATCTGCACTGATTTATTAATAATTGATTTTGCTATGTAGACCTTGCAGCTTGATGAAAATTCTGTTTCGAGTTTGTTTCAATAGTGAAAAATTTACGACCGTATGAGAATTATGTTTCGAGCTTGTTTCAATCAATAAGCTTTGGCCTTCTCTCTTACATAACAATCCAATTTGGGCTCTTAAAAATTTTGCAGTTTGGGATTGCAATTGTGAGCTCAAGTCCTCAATCTTTGTTTCACCAAATATGTCATATGTGTAATAAATTTGGGCTCTTGAAAATATTTGATTTAACATAGTTCTTTGACTATTCTTTTCACTCCTGATATGTTTCTAGTGTATATGCAATAAAAAACACGAATTTGTGAACAATTTCCTCTACCATCAAAGAGAATTAAGTTACAAAGACGAACAAAGAGCCTTTTTTGATAGAATAGTTTAATAGCGTGACAAATTTGTCATTAATTTGATTATAATCGAAAGACAAGAATGTTTGCAAGACAAATCAGATGCTATAATTGATTGGAGAAATGAAGAAACTATCGAAAAGTTAATTGTATCTTTAGGTGAAGTAAAAGTAAGAATTGAAGAAATGCAAATCTTCTGGCAATCGATTGAATACTCTGTCCTTACTATGGTTTTGAACCTTATCTTCTTGAAATAAAAGACTTTGATTTTGTTCAATATATTTACTTAAAAATTGAGGGTATAAATCGTATTTATAAAAAAATATATTCACATTCTAATTTTTTTTTTTGCAAACATCATGGTCATACACAATTTCAACTTCAAATTTTTTAAACAATGTAAAATTGCTTGATTTTAGTGGCCAAACGCCTACTTTATGATGAAATAAATTTTATCAAAAATTACTTGAAATATCTATGGTCGGGTCCCGATTATTTTTTTGCTAGCCACGTGGATAAAATTGGAAGCCTGAGCTGAATCTCATGTTTGGGGGAAAAAAGTGGGAAAATTGAAGAAGCCAATGAGATAACGACACGTGTAATTGAGACTCCAGGTACGTAACTCAGAAACTCCAATGAACTAAAATTGATAAAAACAGTTGGGGTCCGCTCTGCTCCAAGTAGAATTTCCAGTCTCTCACAGAGTCAAAGCTTCTGTATGAAAAGTCCTTGAAACTTGAGCACAACTCGCAATTTTCAACTTTACCTTCTTTCTTACCTGCCGGAGATTCCTTTTTTTGTTGTTCTTCTTCTTCTTCTTCTTCTTCTTCTTCTAGGGTTTCACCGTTTGTTCCGATCGCGATTCTTTGTGCACAACTCGCGATTTTTAAAGATCACAAGCTTTGAGCTTTTGTTAGCTGCTGGTACGTATCTTTTCTTTGCACCTCCTGTCTCCTTATCTTTTCTACGTTTTCATCAGAACGACAGAAATGATAGCTCAAATGCAGACAGTGTTTTCTCAGCTCAGTTTGATTTATTTTTTAGTGATTCTATTTACTGACTTTAGCATAACATTTCTGTAAGTTCTGGGTGGTGTGTTGACGATCATATAAAGATGGAAACTTTTACACATATCAAGCAGCTCTTTTTATAACTGATTATGCTTTCTGAATTCTGAGGTGTATAAACATGCGCGAGAGAGTAAAGATATGTTTCCTGGAGCTGTATCTTTTCCTTCCTTTTTCTTTTTTGGTCTGAACTGAAGTGCATCAGTAGATTTCAGGATCTCCAGTTTGGTTCTGCAATTGAAACCAAAAAAATGGGCAGCGAGCCATTCAGATACCCAAAGATCAGGAAGAAAAAAAATAAGGGAAGGGAGGGCTTCATTTTGCTATACCATTGAGAATTGTGGTGACTTCCTGTGAACATATATGCAATCAGGGATCCTCTGGCTGCGTTTGGATAATGAAATGGTCTTGAGAATTTCCCGTTGCCGGTGATATAGGATCTCTTTTAGCTTTCTGCAACTGTATCCTGATAGTAGGAAAGCTGCTTTCTTCCATGATTTGCTTGCAACCTTTCCTTCATCTTTTGCCATCTGAAACAAAGGAAAGGCTCTTAAGCTCAAGAATGGCTGGGGATATAGTTAGTTTGTTTTCAAATAAAGCAAAATTTTGGGAATGCTGTGAGGGAGCTTAGTGAAGGTTCTTCAGCAACTAAGGGTGATACAGACAGTTCAAAAGATACAAGTATTGAAGCATGCTTTTGAAAATAATAAAGGGGGATTCAGGAGGACGAGATAAATCAAAAAGTGAAAGACTGCACAAATTATGTGGTCAATGTCATAAGAGAAGCGTTGATGATCACTAAAATAGTAGGAGTTATTGTATATTTTAGGATTTGAATTGAAACTACCTGTCTATTGTATTTTCATAGAATGGCTGAAAATGTGATCAGGAACTTTCAGGGGGTGTGAGGCTGGACGGGTGAATGGGGAGATGAAGAGGTTGGTGAGGGCTATTGTGTTTTGTAAATTAAATTTCTATGCATAAAGAGAAATTGGTACGCAGTTTGCAGACTGAGATCTTGAAAATCTTTATTCTCTAACAAGTGTTGGTGTGTTCAAATTCCTTTGGGATCCTCTCAAGCTCTGGAGAAGATCGATCATTGTTATGTTATTGGACCTTTTTTCTGTACAAGACAAGGAACTATTTTAGCCTGATAATTTCCTTTTTTAATTGTTCATTCATATTGTTCCTGGTGTCAAATGTTCAATCAAGGGACACACTTGAGAGTTAAGATACTGCTGAATTCTGCTTCAACTTTGCAAGCAATGGCACTGAAGTTTTCTTTGTAATGTTTCTCCGCACAAACTTCTCTGCAATGATACAGTAAATTGTTTATGCACACAAGTCATAATTTACCATTTGGATGACAAAAACATTAAATAACCCAAACTAGCAGTATTATGTCTGCAATTCTTACTATGTTACTCAACAGCATGTCAAGTGGCTATGGCTCTATTCTGGTCATTTCAGGTCCATGTTGTACGAATGTGTGTGCTATTTCATGGTTCAGAAATTATCGCACAACTTTGAAATGTAGATATAGTGTCACATGCATCTTTTCTAATTTTTGTATATCGGTGCATCCCAGGTTTTTGGAAGCTGATGATCTATCTTTCAAGTTGTGCCCATTCATCACTACCATAAGCAAGTTCTTATCTTTGTTCCTGATATGGCTTCTGGCGCTATAATGCCTTCAGCAGGTGGAAAAACTCAAACTGATGTCATGCTTGTCGACAAACTTCCTGAAGAAATAAATGAAATGAAGATCAGAGATGATAAAGTAGAAAAGGTTGGTTCTGGGAGGAGGACTGCATATTCTGGTCTCTTCGTCTATGTACACTTGGTTTATCTTAGCCAGTTTCACCTGTGATAGGAAATGGAAGCAGCTGTAGTTGACGGAAATGGAACAGAAAAAGGCCACATCATTGTGACAACCATTGGGGGAAAAAATGGTGAGCCTAAGCAGGTAAGAATTTTTAATTATTGATTGTTCAGTTTTCAAATATTGGGTTCAAGCTCTAGAATATGTTAGTTACACTTGTTAATTGAGTGATACTGCACATGACTAATATCATCTAATGGTTTTCATATTTATTTCATGAGTACTACAAACTAACAGGATAAAGAATATATATCATTGAGGAAAAAGGATTAAAAAAAATAAAAAGGGACAATATGCAAGGTCTAGAGTCATCTCACAGAAGCTTTAATCTTATTGATTTAAGCAACAAATATCTTTGCATTAGTCTCTTATTGTTTTAGGAATTCAGAAAGTAATATTAGATCAAAACTAAAATTTGATTGATCTATCGATTCAATGAGCCATTCTCATTCTAATAGTTTCCTTTTTGGTCTGAATATCATAAGTAAAGTGAGATCTTGCTCCCCTATCGTTTCTTGCATCTTATGTGCACTAGATTATTGACTGAATATTTAATCTTATGCTTTTAGATTAAATGCCAGCTCATGACATTTAATTGATCCAGAGGTGGATACTTACCTTATTATCATAAAATGTAAAGGAGAGAGCACTTTTTTGTTTTATAGATGTTGAGGTGAGTAAGAGAGAGAGGGAGGGGGGAAGGGGGGGGGGAGGACATGTACTACCTTTTGTGAAACAAAAAAAGAAGAAGAAATGTGTAATAACATATACATACCTAACATTTTTCCTCAAAGCAGCGATATGTACTGTAGAAATCTTTTCATTTTCCAGTTAATCCTATTATTCCATTCATAGAGCA
Organism: Jaltomata sinuosa; assembly: GCA_003996215.1. Taxonomy (NCBI): domain Eukaryota; kingdom Viridiplantae; phylum Streptophyta; class Magnoliopsida; order Solanales; family Solanaceae; genus Jaltomata; species Jaltomata sinuosa. Next base: position 78,002 of record QJPP01003356.1, on the reverse strand, counting down.
ATTTTATTCGGTGGCATACATTTGTTGCACACCCTTACGGAGGGGCAAATAGTTTTGAAAGACTCCAATTACCACCAAAGGTTGTGGTGGTGTGGTAAGTACCCCTCCATCATTAACTAGAGGTCTCATGTTCAATCCCTAGGTATGGAGTTGCCTTTAGTGGGAGCGCTTTACCCCCCATAGGTAGGACTTTCCTGTGCGAACCCGAATTAGTCGGACACCAAAATGGGTATTGGACACCGGGTGTGAAACCAAAACAAAAGGACTCCATTTTTTCATCTTCGTATGATCTAATAGTATACGTTTATCTGGTTTAAGTTTTAGAAAACAAGAATTCTTATTCAAATAAGTAGATGATTAGTTATGTTAGTAGCATGCTTGTAAAGTTTAGATGACGTTTTGGCAAGATGTGCATTAGCGATATCTTACGTCCTTCTCTTCGGCTCTGCTTGTATCCTGGAGAATGGTAATTGCAGGGGGGAGGGGGGTAAAATCTACCACACAATAAAATTGGTAAGTTGCTGGCATGAAATCCGTAACTTTTTTATACGCATTGCCTTGAGCCATCTGGGGCTTATCTTTTTTCTTTTTTCTTTTCTTTTCAATTTTAGATTTCTCCAAATTGGAGAATTACCAAATAATTGCAATCAATATACAAAAATCACAGATAATGAGATGAAGAATCAATATGAGAATTGGGAAGGGTGCAAATATTTTAGAGTGTTTTTGGAACACATAAGTCTAGATTAATATTTCTCAGAGGACAAATTATACTAGGGAATATGGAAATTCAATGGAGTGGCACGAACCCACTCAATGCTCATAATTATCATGTCTCTGTAACCAACCCACTATTCTCGTGTCATCTTACTTCTCTACTAATATTTGACATTTCCTTTTATGCATTTTTCATTAATGTTTTTCTGTGGTGTTTAAAGTTTCTATTTACTAATTTATTCTCTTTTCACATTCAGACCATTAGTTACATGGCCGAGCGTGTTGTTGGACAGGGTTCCTTTGGAATTGTGTTCCAGGTACAAACTGTTTATATTTTACAAATGATGACCACCATTAATTAAGGCATATTGTACGCCAAAGGGTTGAGTAATACCCTTTTGTTTCTACGAGAACTTGTCTAGCAGATTATTTATAAGTCCAAGTTTGTTACTGATTTGGCAACCGTGTGTGTAATTTTGCAGGCCAAATGCCTTGAAACTGGAGAAACTGTGGCAATAAAAAAGGTTCTACAGGATAAGAGATACAAGAATCGGGAATTGCAAACAATACGCCTTCTTGATCATCCTAATGTTGTTTCACTGAGACACTGCTTCTTTTCAACCACAGAAAAGGATGAGCTTTATCTTAATTTGGTTCTTGAATATGTACCTGAGACTGTCTACCGTGTGTTGAGACATTACAGCAAAGCAAACCAACGGATGCCTATGATTTATGTCAAGCTGTATACATATCAGGTTTTCCATTTTAAATTGAAAGCAAATTCATGTTCTATAGCAAACTTATGTGATAGTTGTTGACTTGTTGCAGCTTGTTTTGTTTTACTTTTTATAGTTGTTGCAGCTCATGACTGTTAGTAAGCTTTTCCGTTACAAATACCTGAAAAGATATTTTGTTGCAAATCATTGTTTATTAATTATACAGTTCTTCAGATTTTCAGAGCTTTGGCTTACATACACGGGATAGGAGTCTGCCACAGGGACATCAAGCCTCAGAATTTACTGGTCTGTTTTTAAAGCTTAAGAGTCTGTCTATTAAAATTTTTATGATATTGACTACTGCAGTTTGCTATGGCAGGTCAACCCACACACTCACCAGCTTAAGCTCTGTGATTTTGGGAGTGCAAAAGTTCTGGTAATTGTAACTTGTAATATTTTTGTTTGTGACTACTCGAAAGTTGACTAACTCCAGTTATGGAGAACAACGTTTATTTATTTATTCAGTGACAGCAGTTTTGCGACTTAGAAGTTAATGTATGCCACTTTTTGTCACCTACCCATTTCATGCAGAAGAGGAATCCTCAATAGATTTGTCTCATAAACCAGGAATGATTAATGGTTGTGTACCAATCTTTTGTGATGAGTGATTGTGGTTGTGCACTACTATTATCCACTTGCAAATAAATCAGGAAAAAGTTGTGGTTGTGCACATTCCTTTTGTTGGTAACAAGTGATTGTGGTTCTACACTATCGTGATGGTTATATTTGTTACATAGTTACTAGGATTTTACAGAAGTTGAACAATGTTACATTGTCTGTCCCCTGATTATTTAGGAAAGCGAAGTGTTTTGCAGTAAAATAATAAGTATTGTTTTCTACTTTTTCATCTTTTTTGTACTGTTCTAGTTTCCGAGGAAAAACACTTACTATTGAAATAGTCTCCCTTATTTTTGAAGAGTGTATTTCATGATCATGATCTCTGGACCTTCGAGTTTTGTCTGTCAACCAAATGATAAACAAGTAACTTTCAACACTGTACAATATCAAAAAGGGATTCTACCAGAACAAAAGATTTTCTTTTCATTAATGTCAATCAAGTTAGACTTGATCAATTTCCTTAGAAACCCACATTTCATTCTTTTCTCGATTTCATTTTCTCTTGGGTATCAGAAGAGTTCAGCTCAATCTTTTGTTTATTTTGATCTTCACGTTTCTCGTAAAATAGCTGTCTATTATCCTTCAGGTCAAAGGCGAGCCAAATATTTCATATATTTGTTCTCGTTACTATCGTGCGCCTGAACTTATATTTGGAGCAACTGAATACACATTTGCAATTGACATTTGGTCTGTGGGTTGCGTCCTTGCTGAACTGCTTCTTGGGCAGGTCTTGTTCTTTCAGAATCATGTTCTTTAATTCTAGACAGAGAACCAATTTCATAATTTGACATCTTTCTAATCTTTTTCTATTACCATATCCATAGCCCCTCTTTCCTGGTGAGAGTGGAGTTGATCAGCTCGTTGAAATAATCAAGGTATCTTAACTCTAGTAATGATGAACATAATTTCACGATCTTCAGATTGCACAATACAATTGTACTGAAATCTTGTATGGTCTAGGTTCTTGGAACACCAACTCGGGAGGAAATCAAGTGTATGAATCCAAATTACACTGAGTTCAAATTCCCACAAATCAAAGCTCACCCTTGGCACAAAGTAAGGTTCTTGGTCTCTGTTCCTACATAGAGAATACACTGCTGATCATTCCAGGCACACCTATATACTCATTGCCTTTTCTGTTTTGTGCTCAGATTTTTCATAAGCGGATGCCTCCTGAAGCTGTGGATCTTGTGTCTAGGCTTCTCCAGTATTCTCCAAATTTGCGGTCAACTGCTGTAAGTATAAACCTTTTTCCCCTTCAATTTCTCAGCTGCAAATATAGATGAATTGGGCAGATCAAGAAATAATATCAAGCAGTACTACCTGGTCAAACTTCAGACCACAATGTGAGGGCTAACAATTGTATGATTCTGAAAGGTTAATTTAGGAGTCTTTCCTCTGGAATCGCTTTTAGATGATTGTGGGGCCAAAAATAACTAACTACTAAGGGCTTCATAGTCACAGTAATAGGACCACATGCTCTTCGTATTGTGTGCACTACTTGGCCTTGTTTAGAATTTCCCCTCGAAACAACTACATTTTTTTTAATGTTACCAGTTTAGAAAAAAATAAATAAACTACATTTTTTCCCTTATCCAAACAAAGAAGAAGAAAAAACTAGGTTGCCAGTCGTTGTACAGTTGTTTCCCCTCTATTTGTTTCTAAACGCCGGACAATCTGTTTCCATCTTAGACTATCCCAAGCTACCTAAGAGCCCTACCTTAATAGTAACAACAGAAAAAGGGGACCCGGTCTTCATTAGCAATTTATGGCATGAGCTCTTTCTTAGCTTCAGATCTTTACACCTTAAAAATGCTTTAGCAAAACCAGTCAAGTCATTTCTGAATCAGTTGTTTCATAACTGAAGAATTAATTTTCTTTAATTTCTTGGGCTGATATAATTTTCGAGAAGTGCATTTACGGCTGATATGAAATTGCTTTGTCCGAAAAAAAAAAATGCTTCCTGAGATGATCTTGTTATATCATTTCTGTTATGTAACATAATTCTATGAAATGATGTATGAAGTCAGATGTGTAACATAATTCCTGATAGATTCTGTTACTTATGGAGTCGGATGTTTTACAATCATTTGATTGCATAATTTGGAAGCCTTTTATGTATTTTAAGTGCATAAGAATGATGAAGAGCAAAGTACCTTTCTTTCATGTTTGGCGAAGAAAATATCTATTGGTTCTCTACTTGAAAGAAAAAATGTTCCATTAAGCTTTTGTAATATCTACTTGATTACCATTTGCAGTTGGAGGCTTGCAACCACTCTTTCTTCGATGAGCTCCGTGACCCTAAGACTCGTCTCCCTAATGGTCGGCCGTTGCCACCTCTCTTCAACTTCAGGCCTCAAGGTTTAATCATTCCCTTAACAGTACTTTTAGGAGTTAAAGTTTTCTTCGTTACTTATTTTTGTGCAATTTCATTTGCAGAGTTGAAAGGAGCATCTGCAGAGCTCTTAAACAAACTGATACCAGAACATGCTAAGAAGCAGTGTACCTCCCTTGGTTTCTAAACTTTGTGAATGTTATGTATCTTTAGTAAACTTATTTGCAACCACTTTGTTTATTATCTACTTTGGCACAAACTGTTTGTTGTCTCTTCCTTTCCATTAGAACTGTTGACTGACAAAAAACATTGTGAAAGTTGTTCCTTGTGCAAATGCTACTTACTTGGACTTGCTATTGACTGCCTTTTATTTCCTTTTACCATTTTCCGATTCCAAACAGAAAAACAAAAGAATTTGTTGATACAGGTGAATTCCAGCTGAAAAGGTCAATCATGTTCATGTTCTTGGCTGTTATATTGTACACGTTGGGTAGACCGCTACAAGTTAGATTCTGGCAACTGCTTGTTATATCCGATATGAGATACAATTTTTTCTAACTTATGTGTCTTATCTTAGATTTGAAAAAGCATCCCTATGATTCTTGTTGAACTTTGACAACCAAAGTATTATGATTGTTAAAAAGAAGGCAATGATACTATGTTGGATTACTAAGTAAGATCATAGGCTAACATCTTATTAACACAAAATCGGAAGAAAAGATATGCACCTTGTAGGGTGTATAAAATCGAACCGCAAATTGAATTAAATCATAAATTGAGTCAAATCGGTAAAAAAACTCGATTAGTGGTTTGGTTTGACTTGGTTTGATATTGAAAAAACAACCTGACTATAATTGGTTTGGTTTGGTTTTAACTAAAAAAAGTCAAACAGAACTGAACCAATCCGATATTATGTGTATACTATTTTTAAAAATATTTTATACATAAAAATATCTATTGTGATGTAATTTACAAATATTTCTTAAATTTTTTCATAGTTTTATCTTTTAACATATTATTATAAGTTTAAACTTAGAATTTTAAATGATCAAACACATATACATGCCCTCAAACTTGCTCGAAAATCCCATTTAGACACTTAAACTTTGCCTTGTTTCAATTGAACACAAAACTATACACAAGTTTGTTCCCATCAGACACAACATGCTGACTTGGTACAAAGTGTGGGCTGCACAATATTTAAGCACATGAGTGTTAGTTGACATGGATTACAACGGTAATATAACCATCTCTAAAAGCTTTTATTTAAATCCTAATTTCTTATACACGTTTTTCTTTAGTCTTTTCTTCATTGTTTGTCTGTTCTTCAACCAACACTCACACGCTTAAATGTTGTGCAGCTCACACTTTGTGCCAAGTCAGCATATTGTATCTGATAGAAACAAACTTGTGTATAGTTTTGTGTTTAATTGGAACAAGACAAAATTTAACTGTCTAAATGAGACTTTCGGGCAAGTTTGAGGACCTGTATATGTGTTTGGCCAATTTTAAATGGTCCGATAAATTTTATAACCCATATATATCAGTAACTCAAATAAAGCCCAAATCAATACTACTGCTAACAAAAAACTATTTAATTCAAAACTAGGAATGACAATCATGTTATATATCTATTCGTTAATTTATATAAATACATAAATTAATTTTATTTTTCTGTTTGATATTTAATCATCTAGTTAATACTTATTAGACTTATTTTAGCATGATTTAATACTTTTAAATTATGATTATTTTTATTATGACTTATTAATATGCAATATTTATTTTATGCATTTTAATTATTTTTTGGTTGAATATTTTATTGTCATCTCATTTTACATTTTGTGTCATTTTTTAAAAATATACCTTAGATAGTTGTATCTTGGTAAGACTAAAGAAATATTTGAAGTATAAGTTAATTATATGTTTGTATGAAGACTTTATCGAAAATGCCCGAAAAATCTGAGGACACCGAAAAATTCAAAAAAATTCGAGGTTGAAAAACTCGACTTTTATTGATTTGGTTTATAAATTTAAAAATCGGAACTAATAATTTGATTTGGTATTGAAAAAATTTGAACCAACCCAGTTCATGTATACCACTAGTACCTTGAGCTATGATGTCTTCTAAGATTAAAACATCTGAATTTGAATGTGCATTTAAATGATGAAGATGTTTTTAGATTTGAACATTGAATGATTAAGATTGTTTGTTTTTGATATTTGAATGTGTACAATTTATTCATTTATAAATATAATAAATATACAATTCAAATAAAAAATAATTAAATGTTACAAAAATAAATAAATTTAATAAAATAAATTTATTATTTGATTAAAAAATGAAACACTTATGTTCGCTATTAACGACGGCGGTGATGGTTAATGCTAGTGGCGGTAATGGTGATGGTGAAGATGGTGATAGTTGTGATGGTGAAGGTGGTGATAGTTGTGAAAGTAGAGGTGGTGATAGTTGTGATAGAAGAGGTGATTGATGTTTCAGTGACTGGCGCGACAGTGACAATAGTGGTGATGATAGTTGTGACGGTGAAGTTGGTTTATGTTAGTAGTTGGCGATGTTGGTGATCAAAGAACGTGTGATGATTGACAATGTGTTGGTGATAATGGTGACGATGCTAGTTGTGATGGTGGAGGTGGTTGGTAGTAAGGATTGACCATAGTAGTGATAATGACCGATAGTGATGGCGGCAACAACGACATTGACGATGGTGGTGGTGACAGTGAATATAATTATAATAATGAAGGTGATAGGTGTGGTAGAGACTAGCTGTAGTGGTGAAAATGCTAGTTATGATATTATAGGTTGTTGATAGTAAGGATTAACCGTAGTGGTGGTAGTGACTGATCGTGGTGGCGACGGTGGTAGTGACAATGAATATAATTATAATAATGAAGGTGATAAGTGTGGTAGCGACTAGTTGTAATGGTAACGATGCTAAAGTTATGATAATGAAGTTGGTTGATAGTAAGGATTGACCGTAGTGGTGGTAGTGACTGATAGTGATGGCGGCGTTGATGGTGGCAATGAATATAATTATAATAATGAAGATAATAGGTGTGGTAGCGACTAGCTGTAGTGGTTGACAACAGTGATGGTTGTGATGGCAGGGTGGTTGGTGGTTGACAACTATCATAATGATTGCGATGGCTGAAGTAGTTAGTGATGGTGACAGATGATTGTGAATTGAGTGGCGGTGAAAATTATCCACACAAAAATATCTCTTAATGATATTAAGACTTTATTCAAAATTTTAATAATCAAAATTTTAATGATTAAGATCTATTCAAATCAAATAAGTATTGAATTTTGATGTAAATAAATACACTTAATAATCTAAAATTTGAACCATTCAAATTAAGACCTCCATAAATTACAAACAAATGTGCCGTAAACCTTGATGCGAATTTGAGAATTAAGACTGCAATTGTTGGTAACTACTTGCTTTATTGTGAATATTTTTGGTCTAGGAGGAGTCCTAACTTGATTTTATGTGCTTTGGTCAGTGAATTGCCATGTGTGTAATTGAAAATTTCGTATTACATTTTGGAATGTAACTTATCATTGGTTGAAATAATAAGGGAACAAGACTTGTGACTGTGGGAAAACTCCGATTTCAGGACAGCCGGGTTGGTTGGAAATTATGGGAAAAAGGGGAGGGGAGTCATTCTTGTCTGATAGCAGGAATGTGTTGGTGTGAACAGTTTTTCCTTGTAATTCATAATTGATTTGATGATAAGGTGATGCTAAATTTTGAATTATGCAGTGCCGGGAGTGGTCTTGGTGTGTTGTTTAAGACCATGGCAGAATTTATGGGGTTAACATTGGAAATTGGGAATGAGGATGAGTAAACTTTACTGGAAAGTTCAATTTTCTGGGCTGCTACCGTCAGGATCGCCATAGAGGAACTGTACCGCTACGACGATCCCGATATAGCGGGAATTTCCCCGCTATGGCAGTTCCACTGTAGCGGCGTGACAATTGCTATAGCGGAAGGGGCGGGGCAAAACCCCTGCCCTGTTTTCCCCTATTTTTCCTTTCATTTCCGCGGCATTTAAAAGCGTTTGTTAAGCTACGAGCTGCTATGTATAACTAGGAAAACACCAGTAGAACTAAATGTAGCATGCATATAAGGTAAATAAGTTTAAAACTAGCATCCATATGCTTAAAACAAAAGGGGAAAAGGAAAGGGAAAACATCATCTAGTACATGCCCAAAAAGGGGAAAAACCAAGCAAACAGTAGTCTAATATAATAAAGGGGGAATGAGAGGTCCTAGGCGAGGTCTTAGGCCTCATCGTCGCTCAAGAAGGGGAACTCTTGCAGGTCCTTTGGATATAGATGGGGAAGCTCCTGATCAGGGGCAGAGCAGGTGAACATGACCTTGATGATCTTCCACATCCGGGCAAGCATGCGGTCCCGGGAGCACCTCTTCTTCTTCTCCTCCTCATCCAACTCCCTACGGAGTGCTGCAAAGTCCTGAGCAGAGGGGGGTGGGGCTGTACCTCCAGCAGTAGTACACTCTATAAATCGCCTGACCGTGGTCAAGTTCTCCTCGAGCTGGCTGCTAGAAATCGAGGGCTGGGACTGGGAAGGAGGGGCATGAGTGTCATCATCATTATCATCAATAACCTCGGCATCCTGGCTGCTCCCTGCTTCATTCACCTTCCTCTTCTTCTTTCCTGTAGAGGTAATCACTTTCACCTGGGGGGGTTGAAGGCATGATCCATCTTTACCCCCTATCGGTCTCATCCTCAGGCACATGGGACCGCCTGCATAACTCAGACACCAGACCCAAAAGAAAGGGGCCCTTTCGAGGACCCCACCAGATGTCCCTCTACTCAAACACGATCTGATCCACCATATTCAGTAGAATTCCCTGCATGGCACAAGACACCACCAAGGCCCGAGCATAAGTCACGTCGGTGGTATTTCCCGATGGACGTATCCTCCGGGACACCAGATTCAGCCACCTCCTAGCATCGGCTGAAAAGTAAGCACTCATGATGTCCTTAGCACTGGGACAGTAGACCTTGTCCCTGAACTCCTCCTCCACCAAGGTATCCCTCAGCTATGCCATGTCCCATAGTCGAGCCTTGGCATTGTAAGCCTTGTTCGAAACATGAGGCACTCCTAGCACCTTGTTGATGGTCCGAGCATCCACAAGAACATCCACCCCTCGGATGCGGATAGTGGGGTTGGGGTCTTCCCAACAAATGATGAGGAGTATAGCATAGAACTCCCTCACCCAACTGGAGCGCCCGGGAAGGGGAGTCACCACCAGCGGGCCCCATTTGAACTCTTGAAGCCTGTGATAGAAGGCAGGTGCTTTCTCATCCACCACTCTCATGTTGAATACCGTCTCATAACAAAATCCTAGCCTCCGGATGTCCCAAAACCTCTACCGACTAGCATCATCCGGGAACCTCTCGAAAGGGAGAATGTGTTCTTGATTATCGGCCATTGAGTATGCTAACCTGCAAGGTGGCAAGGGGTGGGATTAGAACTCGTAAAGGCTCAAGGAAAAGTAATTTAGATGGAGGAATTTCAAATTGAATAGACCTGGGAGGCTACTGTTTTCGGTCTACCGCTATAGCGGCCGATCGTCCGCTATAGCGATCTTCTTCGTCCCAGAATTTCAAGGGGTGCATCAATGGTGCCCCTTGACCCAAAACTCCATTTTAACATTCCAAGTCCAGATCAGTGTTCCTAAAGTGCCCTATCACTAATTTATGTAAATATTTGGGCATTATAACCCCTAAATTTTGCCCAAATCACAAATTTTCTCCAAGAACAATCCTGCACCTTACCCACCATTTTGAGCCCATTTTGGGTCAAAAATCACAGAATCCTTACCCCCAGAATGCTGTGAAGGTAGTGTAAATGTAAGGGAAGCACCCATGCTTCAGAAATATGGCAAAGATCCAACCTATTTTCAAATTCAAAAACCAACTACAATATCTACCCCAAATCACTATTTTCTATCACAATCCTATCCATAATCATGCAATGAAGTAGAGAAGTAAGTGGATATGATAGTTTCCTAAATTTTTCAACATCGGGAGCAAGGTGATCGAGAGGAAGAAAGTGTTTTAGGATGGCAAAATAGAGGAGAATAGAAATGAAACCCGTTTCTCCCTTTTTTCAACTGTTGCCAACCGCTATAGCGATCGGCACCTCACTATAGCGGATTGCAGTTCAACTTTGGGAAAGTAAAGGTTCCTTTTGAGTCTTTTGAAATTCTTTCGCTCTGATATTTCTACGAGGTCCTAAATTTCTTGGATACTCAGAGAAGGTTATTCTAAGAATTTTCCAATAGCTCGGGGAGGAAATTCCTCATCAGAGCGGGATCCTAATATTTTCCTATTGAGTCAAGTGCGACTAAAATAGGCGGTTCTGATATTTTGCATAAAATCATAATTATGCTGTCAAGGTGGGACTGTGATGAGCCCCAAACTAGTTCTTCTTATCTATCTTACGGGATCATTCGGGGATGAGCGATGGATAAATTGGTAACTATTATAATGACCTGGTCCGCCGTTATTTTAGAAATCACCATATCGCAGGTTTTGGGAACTATCAATTTTTATTTTGACTTAAGTGGGATTGACGTGATAGAAATTTCCGATTTTTGAAATTCGTCCAGGTTGATGTCACTCTGCTATAGCAGAAATTATTTCTCTATAGTGCCACCAGTGTAGCGGTCAGCCGGTCGCTATAGCGGAGGCAAAAACTAGAAAACGTGATTTTTATTTTAGACTTCTCCTTCTCAGTTAGAAAACATATGATGGTTACTTAAAAAAACCTCCTAAGCTGCTCTAAAGCTTGGGAGCTATCGGGAGGAAGGATTCCGATAAAATGGGCAAAACCATGGATTTTGGGCTTGTCCTCCATCAGGGAACACATTCGTGGAGCCAGAATGTGGCAGGTGCAGTTGCTTGGCATCCAAGTAGGTTAGGTTCTTTTCATTGAGTAGACTTAGAGATGTCTCCATTTCATATTGTTGTTCTAGACTGGAAGGAGAATTCATGTTAGGCCTTCGGGCATGGAGTCTGGAGGAATATTGTATGGTCTGGTTGGTTTAATAATTAAGGGTTGATGATGTCAGGGTGACGTGTTTCCATTCTGGTTTGTATATTTATTACTTGGTGTGTGATGTTAAACTCCAAGAACCAGACAGACGGGAAGGTTCAGGGAACCAGAAATATTATGGGTAAGTAAGCTACTAGTTATAAGGGGCTTTGGGAATGATCACATATAAAAGAAGTATGGTAAACATGAAGGGTGAAAGCACCATGGTTAGGGGATGTCTTCCCTGTATTGTGTTGTATTGAAAGAAGGGTTCCTAAAATAATGTGTCAGTTGAACACGTGCCTAGGGGGTGAACTTGGACTTGGTCTCCGGGTAATAATTAAATATTGGGGTTGTGAACCCGGTTGTGGGATAGGTGATGGTTATTGTTTTCCAAATTCAATGTGTGTGCATGTAACTTTAACGTAGTAAGGTGGGTGCTTTGCATGCTTAGGGAATAAAGTTATGAATGTCCAAGTATTTGGGTGTCAATTATGTGAAATGAACTTGGTTATTGCTTGTTGGTCTTACAAGTGTGTTCTGTTTACTTAATTATTGACTGTTAGTTTGGTGTGACATTTGGTTGGCTCGAGTACCACGCCTGGTGATGTGCCGCCATTTTACGGCACTTTCGACTCCTTTAAACTAAGAACAATCGTACGTTTTCAAGCAACCGTTGTCGTTTTTGATGTTTTTATGTTGTATTTTCAGGAAATGGAGACAAACATGGAAACGGAAGGAAATATGCGAAAAAGAACATTCTGGATAAGAGTGACGGCCTGAGTGACCGTCAAGTTGGGCAGTGCCACTATCTAGTGGTGACGGCCCAGGCGACGGTCCGTCAAGCCAGTGACGGTCCGTCAGCCTGGCCGTCACACCTGGGCAGTCGGTTACGCGGAATCCGAGCGTTTTTGGGATTTGTTTCCTAGACTCCTATAAATACCCTATGTTAGGTTTATTTTATTTACCATGCATTAACCAAGCTTTTTACATACATTACCCAATAATTTTAGGAGTTTAAAGTCGAGTTTTGAGAGAGGAAAACACGCAATACACGTTTTCTTCCTCCTCAATCTTGTTCTTGATTTGTTCTTGGGATCTTGTTTTTCTTGTTCTTGGAATAATTAAAGATTGTTCTCACTACATTGTAAGGATCTCTTTTCTTTATTATGAATATGAATTTCTTTTATTCTTCTACAAGCATGAGTAACTAAACCTCCCACAACTAGGGTTGTGGGAGCCATGGCTAAAGTAGCGATATCGATTCCGGGTAGCGACGGGTTCAATATATATGTTGTCACGTTGTTAATCATTCATTATTTAACGTTTTCTAGTGGTTGCAAACATTAGAACATGCGTAGGTTTAATTTGCTTGAGTAAAGAGATTAAAACCGGGAAATTTGGTTAACTACGAGGATTCGAGACTACCAACTCTCGTCTTATGATTAATGCTGTAACTAGATTAATCTACTTGATGTTTAGGATTGAAATCTAAAAGCACACCTTTCAAGTTCGAGAGAATTGAAAAGTAAATTTGTCTATTTGGTTGAGAAACGTTTAGACGATACAATTAATTCAATCACATCGTGACACGCATATAGAAAGAACCCGGTTAAGCTTAGGATCGACATCGTTACCAATGCCATGGTAAACACTTCCCTAGTTCATTCTCCTATTGATTAATTCTCATACATTATTATTTGTTTACAATTTGTTCACACAAAACCCCCCCGTTATTTACCGGAAACTATTGACCATTAGTCACATACTTCACTAAAGACTTAATTCTCGCCATATTCTCTGTGGGATTCGACCCCAACCTTTGTTGGGTTCTATATTTGACTACGACCACTTACGCTTCGTTAATTTGAGGTGTAGTTTGGGCGTTATCAAAAAGTGGCGCCGTTGCCGGGGAATACGGTTGATTATTAAGTCCGGTGTGTTTATTTGACTCTTAGTCATAATTTCCTGCTTTTACGTTTATTTGTTGTTTTTGTTATTGACAGGGTACATAGTTGTGCATGCCAAGTACCCGGAGCTCGGGTGAATCAATATTACCTTACGATCCCGAGCTTGCTAGAACATTGAGGCGGAATATGGCCGCACAACAAGAGGCAGCAAGGCTCGCTGCAGAACTGCAGGCCCAACAAAATCTGAATGCTGGTGGTCTGCAGGACGATGTTATGCTGAATGATGAGGATATCGACTTGGATGGAGTAGGCGCTACGGGCGCCATTGCTCTTCCACCGCTAGCGCCCGGAGCCAAGTTCAACATCACAAGCACGATGATCTAGCTGTTGAACTTGAGAGGAGTGTCCGAGGTGCCGCTGGGGATGATCCAAACCAGCACCTAATGAATTTCGTGGGCATATGCAAGTCGTTCGAACTGCCGGGCGTGAGTCAGACAGCGATCAGGCTCAGGTTGTTTCCGTTGTCTCTGTCTGATGAGGCAGCGTTGTGGTTGACAGAGCTGACCCCGACTCTATCGCAACTTGGGGAGAGTTGAGAGGAGCTTTCCTAGAAAGGTTCTTTCCTCCCTCTCGGATGATACAGTTGAGGGACGAGATTAGCAACTTCAGGCAGCAACCTCACGAAGCATTGCACGAGACTTGGTTGCGATTTAAGAAGAAGATAACACAATGCCCGAACCATCAGTTGACCGATAACTTTTTGATGCAGACGTTCTACCGGGCACTGAATTCGGCTACCAAGCCGACGTTAGACAACGCAGCAGGTGGTGCATTCATGGGTCTCACTTTTGTTGAGGCCACAACTACTTTGGACAGGCTCACCAAAACCAACAGGGCCTGGCATACACGGGATACAGAGGTAGCAGCTAGCACTTATGCAGTTGGTATGCCAGCTGAGCAGCGCAGAAAAGAGGAGGAGCGCGACCAAGACATGGCGCATCTGAAAACGCAGTTGGACCTACTGACAAAGCACTTGTTTTCAGGAGGTATGGAGAAGGTAAAAGCTGTGGGTTCCCAAGGTAGAGCAGCAGAGTTGGAAACTGATGAGGAGGCGAATTACTTGGGGGGTTTCCAGGCCAATGGCCAAGGAAACCAAGGTCGGACCTATCAGAAGGACAACTTCTATGAAAAGGCTGGCTACAGAGATCGCGACCAAGGAAACTGGAGGAACAACACTGATAGAGGTGGGTTGTATGTACCACCTGGTAATCGGGACAAAGCTAGCAACGAGGCAGGGATGTCCAAGCTAGAAAACATGATGGGAAAGATACTGCTGAAGGTGGAATCGACTGACTCTGGGGTAAAGGAGATGAGGACTGAGTTATCAACATTGAGTCAAGTGGTGGAGTCTCATTCCACCTCGATAAAGCAATTGGAACAACAAGTGGGGCAGATCTCGGCATCCTTAAATCTGAGAAGGACGGGTACCTTGCCAAGCGACACCGTCCAAAATCCAAAGAAGGATGCGAGTTGTATGGCAATCACGACAAGAAGTGGTAAAACGTTACCGAAATCACATCCGGTAATTCAAACCCAAATTGATGTTGCGGATGAGGAATAGGCGGTAGAGGAGGAAACTCAAAAGCCCGCAGATAAAAGCAAGGAAGCCGAAAAACTTCCAACTATGATGCCTCGACCACCACCTCCCTTCCCACAATGCCTCAAGAAGAAAGCGGAAGATGGTAAGTTCCTGAATTTCATGACCATGCTGAAGCAGATATCAATAAACATCCCTCTGGTCGAAGCGCTTGAACAAATGCCTGGATATGCCAAGTTCATGAAGGACTTGATTACCAAGAAGAGGTCGGTAAGTTTCGAACCAGAAAATAACCTCCACCATTGCAGCGCTATTTCCTCTAGATCGTTAGTTGAAAAGAAGGAAGATCCAGGCGCTTTTACTGTTCCCTGCACTGTTGGGAAGCTCAACTTCGGGAAAGCCTTGTGTGATCTGGGTGCTAGCATCAACTTGATGCCGCTAGCCGTCTATAAACAACTGGGTTTGGGAGCTCCTAAACCAACGTCCATAAGAGTGATGATGGCTGACCGTTCAGTGAAGAGACCTGTGGGAATATTGTCTGATGTGCTAGTAAAGATCGGTAAGCTTATCTTCCCGGCTGACTTTGTGATCTTGGATTGCGAAGTGGATTTTGAAGTTCCCATAATCGTGGGACGACCATTGCTAGCCACGGCAAGAGTATTGGTTGACATGGAAAGAAACGAACTGACCTTCAGACTAAACAATGAAGCTGTCAAGTTCGATGTGTCTAAATTGATGAAGCAACCAAGTGACATGAGGGTGGTCGCGGTCGTCAATGTTATTGAGGAAGCTCCTACGAATGTGCATCTTGAGGAGAAGGGTTTGGTCAAGACTCTAGCTGTTGTAAGAAGGATGGTGCGAGAAGGGAGACATGTAGAGGAAGGAGGTGAAAATAGATCAAAGAAACGAAAACACCGCAAGAGAATCTGCAAAGAAAGAGCAAAGAAGTTGTCGCGACTAGCTGCGGAGCCAATGAAAGAAGAAGCTGAAATGCAACATGAGGTTGTCGCGTGCACACACTCCATCGAGTTTTCCTGTTTTGGAGACCCTGGCGGTCTCCAACATCATTCCAGAATCTGAGTCATATCGACTTCACAGGTATTCCTTTCTCTCACAATTTTTAGCTTTCATATGGATGCATTGGGGACAATGCATGAGTCTAAGTTGAGGGT
The DNA here is from genome assembly GCA_003996215.1 of Jaltomata sinuosa. Lineage (NCBI taxonomy): Eukaryota > Viridiplantae > Streptophyta > Magnoliopsida > Solanales > Solanaceae > Jaltomata > Jaltomata sinuosa. The sequence continues at coordinate 61,788 of QJPP01003356.1, read as the reverse complement.
GTGGGGAAACCTGTGAGTCACCACCGAGGGTTTTTATTGTCGTGTTTCTTTTCCCTCCGGTGTGCTATCTAGTAGAACCGGCATGTTTAGGTTGTTATTTTAAATTTTGTTAGTTGTTTTCTTGTGTCTAGAGCAAAGCATCATGGCGTTTTCTTGACTAAAACGAGGCCCCTTTAAAAAATTTCTGGTTTTGTACTTATGTTGAAATGATTGACTGTCTGGATCCTTGAATGTCATTGTGTGATTATGATTAGAATGAGTATGCTTAAGCCGAGCGGTTGTTTGATAGTTGGTAGCGATATAGTTTCTTGGTGCCAAGAGCGTGTGAGATTATTGTTATAAATTCTTACTCTGTGCATGCATCTAGAACTTGCCCGGTCTATTTTGTTAAGTTTGAAGTTTGGTTGCTTAGGAAAGGATCACAGACCCTTTTTGTATGCAGTCCACTTAACCTAAAAGACCGTCCAAATATAAATAATCCCTTTTTGATCCCTGTTGAGCCATAATTAACCTTGTTCTTTCAATAACCTGTCACCATTCCTGTTTAACTTTGAATCCCTATTTTGGCCCTGGTCCTTCCTTGAACATCGTGCACCTCAACTCAGGCAATCAGCCTAAGTTGAGGGTGGCTACTATAGAGGTAAACCCTTTTTTGGCCCTGGTCCTCCATTGGACATTGTGCACCTCAACCCAGGAAATCAGCCTAAGTTGAGGGTGGCTACTATAGAGGTGAATGATAAGAAAAAGAGGATAGTGAAGATTGGTTGTGAAGAGAATGAAAATTCGGGTGTGTGCCTAAGAAAAGAGAAAAAAAAAAGAAGAGATGAAAAAGATCGAAAAAGTAACAAAAAGAATGGTCAAAATAAAGAGGTCGCACCTGTAGCTAGAGAGAAGGAAATAAAAAGGTGAATAAGGATGGACAAAGCAAAGTTAGGTGGAAATAAGATGTCGGTTGTTCCAAGGAGGGCTTAGTCACTAACCCCTAAATGTATCCTACCTGCACCTGAAGCCTCATTACAAGCCTAAACAAGTCCTGTAGTGATCCTGAGCGGCTTTCTGAAGAACCAAAATAGAATAGTAAGGGCAAGCCTATGGTATCGCATGTGCATTGTTTGAAATCATTTGTGAGTGTGAGCGCTTACCTAGTCCCAAATCTTGTGTGTGGGATTTCTTTGTGGTGAGGGCACCAAGAGTTCTGTATTGCCTATTGATTGTTAGGATAGCTGCGCATGTGTATGCATAATATTCTATCATATCGGAATGACATGTTTGGATCCTTGCAAGTTAGTGTTTCATACATTTGTGTGCTACGAGGGAGTTTGATTTAATGAACTAATGAATGACCATGAGTTGCTAAAGACACGAGTTTGTTTGCTTAGTTGAGTCGTCATATTATTGTTTTGTGTCATGTTGCTTGAGGACAAGCGAACGTCTTAAGTTGAGGGTGTTGATGTGCCGCCATTTTACGGCACTTTCGACTCCTTTAAACTAAGAACAATCGTATGTTTTCAAGCAACCGTTGTCGTTTTTTGATGTTTTTATGTTGTATTTTCAGGAAATGGAGACAAACATGGAAACAGAAGGAAATACGCGAAAAAGAGCATTCTGGATAAGAGTGACGGCCTGAGTGACGGCCCGTCACACATGTGACGGTTCGTCACAGTGACCGTCAAGTTGGGCAGTGCCACTGTCTAGTGGTGACGGCCCAGGCGACGGTCCGTCAAGCCAGTGACGGCCTCAAGCAACATGACACAAAACAATAATATGACGACTCAACTAAGCAAACAAACTCGTGTCTTTAGCAACTCATGGTCATTCATTAGTTCATTAAATCAAACTCCCTCGTAGCACACAAATGTATGAAACACTAACTTGCAAGGATCCAAACATGTCATTCCGATATGATAGAATATTATGCATACACATGCGCAACTATCCTAACAATCAATAGGCAATACAGAAATCTTGGTGCCCTAACCACAAAGAAATCCCACACACAAGATTTTGGACTAGGTAAGCGCTCACACTCACAAATGATTTCAAACAATGCACATGCGATACCATAGGCTTGCTCTTACTATTCTATTTCAGTTCTTCAGAAAGCCGCTCAGGATCACTACAGGACTTGTTTAGGCTTGTAATGAGGCTTCAGGTGCAGGTAGGATACATTTAGGGGTTAGTGACTAAGCCCTCCTTGGAACAACCGACATCTTATTACCACCTAACTTTGCTTTGTCCATCTTTATTCACCTTTTTATTTCCTTCTCTCTAGCTACAGGTGCGACCTCTTTATTTTGACCATTCTTTTTGTTACTTTTTCGATCTTTTTCATCTCTTTTTTTTTCTCTTTTCTTAGGCACACACCCGAATTTTCATTCTCTTCACAACCAATCTTCACTATCCTCTTTTTCTTATCCTTCACCTCTATAGTAGCCACCCTCAACTTAGGCTGATTGCCTGAGTTGAGGTGCACAATGTCCAATGGAGGACCAGGGCCAAAACAGAGTTTACCTCTATAGTAGCCACCCTCAACTTAGGCTGATTGCCTGAGTTGAGGTGCACGATGTCCAAGGAAGGACCAGGGCCAAAATAGGGATTCAAAATTAAACAGGAATGGTGACAAGTTATTGAAAGAATAAGGTTAATTATGGCTCAACAGGGATCAAAAAGGGATTATTTATATTTGGACGGTCTTTTAGGTTAAGTGGACTGCATACAAAAAGGGCCTGTGATCCTTTCCTAAGCAACCAAACTTCAAACTTAACAAAATAGACCGGGCAAGTTCTAGATGCATGCACAAAGTAAGAATTTATAACAATAATCTCACACGCTCTTGGCACCAAAAAACTATATCGCTACCAACTATCAAACAACCGCTTGGCTTAAGCATACCCATTCTAATCATAATCACACAATGACATTCAAGGATCCAGACAGTCAATCGTTTCAACATAAGTACAAAACCAGAATTTTTTTAAAAGGGCCTCGTTTTAGTCAAGAAAACGCCATGATGCTTTGCTATAGACACTAAAACACAATTAACAAAATTTAAAATAACAATCTAAACATACCGGTTCTACTAGATAGCACACCGGAGGGAAAAGAAACACGGCAACAAAAACCCTCGGTGGTGACTCACAGGTTTCCCCACACCCTCAACTTAGACTCATGCATTGTCCCCAATGCATCCATATGAAAGCTAAAAACTGTGAGAGAAAGGAATACCTGTGAAGTCGATATGACTCAGATTCTGGAATGATGTTGGAGACCGCCAGGGTCTCTAAAACAGGAAAACTCGATGGAGTGTGTGCACGCGACAACCTCATGTTGCATTCCAGCTTCTTCTTTTATTGGCTCCGCAGCTAGTCGCGACAACTTCTTCGCTCTTTCTTTGCAGATTCTCTTGCGGTGTTTTCGTTTCTTTGATCTATTTTCACCGCCTTCCTCTACATGTCTCCCTTCTCGCACCATCCTTCTTACAACAGCTAGAGATTCGACCGAACCCTTCTCCTCAAGATGCACATCCGCATGTGCTTTCTCAATAACATTGACGACCGCGACCACCCTCATGTCACTTGGTTGCTTCATCAATTTAGACACATCAAACTTGACAGCTTCATTGTTTAGTCTGAAGGTCAGTTCATTTCTTTCCATGTCAACCAACACTCTTGCCGTGGCTAGCAATGGTCGTCCCAAGATTATGGGAGCTTCAAAATCCACTTCGCAATCCAAGATCACAAAGTCAGCTGGGAAGATAAGCTTACCGATCTTTACTAGCATATCAAACAATATTCCCACGGGCCGCTTTACTGAACGGTTAGCCATCATCACTCTTATGGACGTTGGTTTAGGAGCTCCCAAACCCAGTTGTTTATAGACGGCTAGCGGCATCAAGTTGATGCTAGCACCCAGATCACACAAGGCTTTCCCCAAGTTGAGCTTCCCAACAGTGCAGGGAACAGTAAAAGTGCCTGGATCTTCCTTCTTTTCGACTAACGATCTAGAGGAAATAGCGCTGCAATGGTGGAGGTTATTTTCTGGTTCAAAACTTACCGACCTCTTCTTTGTAATCAAGTCCTTCATGAACTTGGCATATCCAGGCATTTGTTCAAGCGCTTCGACCAGAGGGATGTTTATTGATATCTGCTTCAGCATGGTCATGAAATTCAGGAACTTACCATCTTCCGCTTTCTTCTTGAGGCGTTGTGGGAAGGGAGGTGGTGGTTGAGGCATCATAGTTGGAAGTTTTTCGGCTTCCTTGCTTTTATCTGCGGGCTTTTGAGTTTCCTCCTCTACCGCCTATTCCTCATCCGTAACATCAATTTGGGTTTGAATTACCGGATGTGATTCCGGTAATGTTTTACCACTTCTTGTCGTGATTGCCATATAACTCGCATCCTTTTTTGGATTTTGGACGGTGTCGCTCGGCAAGGTACCCGTCCTTCTCGGATTTAAGGATGCCGAGATCTGCCCCACTTGTTGTTCCAATTGCTTTATCGAGGTGGAATGAGACTCCACCACTTGACTCAATGTTGATAACTCAGTCCTCATCTCCTTTACCCCAGAGTCAGTCGATTCCACCTTCAGCAGTATCTTTCCCATCATGTTTTCTAGCTTGGACATCCCTGCCTCGTTGCTAGCTTTGTCCCGATTACCAGGTGGTACATACAACCCACCTCTATCAGTGTTGTTCCTCCAGTTTCCTTGGTCGCGATCTCTGTAGCCAGCCTTTTCATAGAAGTTGTCCTTCTGATAGGTCCGACCTTGGTTTCCTTGGCCATTGGCCTGGAAACCCCCCCAAGTAATTCGCCTCCTCATCAGTTTCCAACTCTGCTGCTCTACCTTGGGAACCCACAGCTTTTACATTCTCTACACCTCCTGAAAACAAGTGCTTTGTCAGAAGGTCCAACTGCGTTTTCAGATGCGCCATGTCTTGGTCGCGCTCCTCCTCTTTTCTACGCTGCTCAGCTGGCATACCAACTGCATAAGTGCTAGATGCTACCTCTGTATCCCGTGTATGCCAGGCCCTGTTGGTTTTGGTGAGCCTGTCCAAAGTAGTTGTGGCCTCAACAAAAGTGAGACCCATGAATGCACCATCTGCTGCGTTGTCTAACGTCGGCTTGGTAGCCGAATTCAGTGCCCGGTAGAATGTCTGCATCAAAAAGTTATCGGTCAACTGATGGTTCGGGCATTGTGTTATCTTCTTTTTGAATCGCAGCCAGGTCTCGTGTAATGCTTTGTGAGGTTGCTGCCTGAAGTTGCTAATCTCGTCCCTCAACTGTATCATCCGAGAGGGAGGAAAGAACCTTTCTAGGAAAGCTCCTCTCAACCCTCCCCAAGTTGCGATAGAGTCGGGGGTCAGTTCTGTCAACCACAACGCTGCCTCATCAGACAGAGACAACGGAAACAATCTGAGCCTGATTGCTGTCTGACTCACACCCGGCAGTTCGAACGACTTGCATATGCCCACGAAATTCATTAGGTGCTGGTTTGGATCATGACCAGCGGTACCACGGAACACTCCTCTCAAGTTCAACAGCTGGATCATCGTGCTAGTGATGTTGAACTTGGCTCCGGGCGCTAGCGGTGGAAGAGCAATGGCGCCCGTAGCGCCTACTCCATCCAAGTCGATATCCTCATCATTCAGCATAACATCGTCCTGCAGACCACCAGCATTCAGATTTTGTTGGGCCTGCAGTTCCGCAGCGAGCCTTACTGCCTCTTGTTGTGCGGCCATATTTTGCCTTAACGTTCTAGCAAGCTCGGGATCGTAAGGTAATGTTGATTCACCCGAGCGCCGGGTACTTGACATGCACAACTCTGTACCCTGTCAAAAACAAAAACAACAAATAAACGTAAAAGCAAGAAAGTATGACTAAGAGTCAAATAAACACACCGGACTTAATAATCAACCGTATTCCCCGGCAATGGCGCCACTTTTTGATAACGCCCAAACTACACCTCAACTTAACGAAGCGTAAGCGGTCGTAGTCAAATATAGAACCCAACAAAGGTTGGGGTCAAATCCCACAGAGAATATGGTGAGAATTAAGTCTTTAGTGAAGTATGTGACTAATGGTCAATAGTTTCCGGTAAATAAAGGGGGTGTTTTGTGTGAACAAATTGTAAACAAATAATAATGTATGAGAATTAATCAATAGGAGAGTGAACTAGGGAAGTGTTTACCATGACATTGGTAACGATGTCGATCCTAAGCTTAACCGGGTTCTTTCTATATGCGCGTCACGATGTGATTGAATTAATGGTATCGTCTAAACGTTTCTCAACCAAATAGACAAATTTACTTTTCAATTCTCTCGAACTTGAAAAGGTGTGCTTTTAGATTTCAATCCTAAACATCAAGTAGATTAATCTAGTTATAGCATTAATCATAAGACGAGAGTTGGTAGTCTCGAATCCTCGTCGTTAATCAAGTTTTCTGGTTTTAATCTCTTTACTCAAGCAAATTAAACCTAGGCATGTTCTAATGTTTGCAACCACTAGAAAACATTAAATAATGAATGATTACCAACGTGACAACATATATATTGAATCCGTCGCTACCCGGAATCTATATCGCTACTTTAACCATGGCTCCCACAACCCTAGTTGTGGGAGGTTTAGTTACTCATGCTCGTAGAAGAATAAAAGAAAGTCATATTCATAAAAAAGAAAAGAGATCCTTACAATGTAGTGAGAACAATCTTTAATTATTCCAAGAACAAGAAAACAAGATCCCAAGAACAAATCAAGAACAAGATTGAGGAGGAAGAAAACGTGTATTGCGTGTTTTCCTCTCTCAAAACTCGACTTTAAACTCCTAAAATTATTGGGTAATGTATGTAAAAAGCTTGGTTAATGCATGGTAAATAAAATAAACCTAACATAGGGTATTTATAGGAGTCTAGGAAACAAATCCCAAAAACGCTCGAATTCCGCGTAACCGACTGCCCAGGTGTGACGGCCAGGCTGACGGACCGTCACTGGCTTGACGGACCGTCGCCTGGGCCGTCACCACTAGATAGTGGCACTGCCCAACTTGACGGTCACTGTGACGGACCGTCACTCTTATTCAGAATGCTCTTTTTCGCGTATTTCCTTCCGTTTCCATGTTTGTCTCCATTTCCTGAAAATACAACATAAAAACATCAAAAACGACAATGGTTGCTTGAAAACGTACGATTGTTCTTAGTTTAAAGGAGTCGAAAGTGCCGTAAAATGGCGGCACATCACCTGGTACGGGATACAAACGGTTGGCTCAGGTACCACGCCTAGTACGAGTTTAATTATACATTACTGATTGTGTTTTGTCGATGGTCCCATGAGTGATTTGGGTTGATTGTTGAATCTGTGATTGTACATATTGGTCCTTGAGAGACCGAGTTGTAACACTTAAATATGGGGTTAGTCTTTTGGTGGACCAGGCATTGCATGTTAACACTAGGTGTTGGTCTAGGGATTCTCAGATGGTCCGGGTGTGGTGAAGAAGGGTAAGTCTTACTATTATTAGTCCTTTGTTTAAATGGTTGTTGAATCTGTTCCTTATGATTGATAAGTTGAAAGGTATACTGAGGGTCTAGAAATATATTACGGGCTGTTATTACATGTTAGGTATGTCCTAGGGGTCTCTAGGGGGGTCTGGGCACTGGTAAGTAGTATTACGAATCTAGGTGGTCTAGTGATTGAGTAGTGGAGTTTTCCACTGGTCATCGAGTCATAGTGGTTGACTTGGATAGTGGAGTGGCAGTCTAGGTCGGGACATACTTGGGAAGTCTAGGGGTAAGTGTGACTTGGGAAGTCGTAGGTGTCAGGTGTAGAGTCTCCGAGTGGTGGAGTTGGCAGCGAAATGGGGTAGAAAGGCTTGGGACAGAATGTATAAGTTCTTAGTGTAATATCATCGGTGGTAAAAGTGGCGGTTGAAGGAAATGGAGTATTGTAATTTATTGCATAATTCTCTTGATTTCTAATATGATGGTATGTAGTAGATTCGGGTTGAACGATGATACCTAATAGTACGTGTTGTTTGTACTGATACTACTCTTGCTATACCTCCTTGGGTATAGTCTGGTTGCAGGGCCAGTGATGTTTCTTAGGTATAAGACGACAGTGATCTTCAACAACTTCTACTCTTCGTTTCCGCGATGGAAGTTGTGTCCTCTTTTAATTCTTGTAATTCTCCTGTAGAAGCTCTTGTACCTGTTTTAGACTAGTTCCTAGGGAGGGTTGTTTTCAAGTTGTAAATGGAATTATTGTTATGTATATTGTAAACGGCTTTCTTGCATTAAAAAGAGTTACTTTCTAATGTTTTACTTATAACTTCCGCATTTACCTGTTGGATTGGGTGGTAACGGTTCTCCTATCTAGGTTCTTAGAGTAGGTGCTTGCATGACCCGGTAGTTGGGTCATGACATGTACCTCCTATCTTGCACATAACTTGCTAATAAGCACATGGAAGGGCATAGAATTAGCAAGTTGACAAGCTTTCCTCTTAATTTGGACCGCCACTATCTCCCCAAAGTTCACATGGATCCCAAACATGATGCAAGCAATCAAGATGGATCCCTCAATGGTGACTTTCTGATCATTCTTAGATGGCATGAGACAGGCGCAAAGAAGATGAAGCCACATCTTGGCTTCAAAACTGAGGTCTTGCCTAGGGATCTCACCACCAAATGTGGCCCACAATGGCTCACCAACAACAATAACCTCTGCTAGCCATTTGAGCTGGGTTCTCTTTATAGAAACCTTTTTTGTATATACAGTCCCCAAAGTTATCTATGTACCCCAATAAATATAATTTATGGCATCTAGGGTAATATCGATCTCCTTCCCCCTAACCATGACAGAGGGTAAGCAAGGGATATATCCAGCGATTTTTTATTCAAACACCATTGTTTAGGCAATAACCAACCAACATATGCTTGGGGAGGTCATTCTATTTCTAGCTTAGATCCTTAAATGGGTGATTCCGTCGATTTGAGCTATTTCTAGCCTCAATCTGGGTGGAAGCCCAAGTATCCATTAGCAATTTCACATCCCAAATCGTGAACCTCTTTCTCAAGCAAGAACACAACCAAGTAAGATAAATCAATGTTTGCAACCACCAATTTTAGAGTTAAAATATGGTCAAATTACTAGACCCATATCATATTAGCAATTATAAACACAAATAAGCAAGACCCATACCCTTTTTATCAAGTACCCATCATATACACATCCCTAGAGATGGAAACTTAGCCACTCATGCTAAAGGAAAAGGAAAGTATACCCATACGGAAATTCAAATTCCTTTTCATTAATTGTAGTAAGAATCTAATATCCAAGCTCAAATTTACAATCCCAAGGTTAAAGATTGAGAGAATGGATTGAAACCCTCTTTCTTGCCTTGGGAGAGAAATTTGCTTCCAAAAGTGAAAACTATTCAAAAACTGTCTAAAATTATGCCTGAATTGGGTTTAAGAACATTCCCAAAACGTCATACAAAATTTGACAAAAATGCCCTTCGGGGGCTGTGCGATGCGATGTGCAGTTCGCACGTCATGAAGTACGTGTCAAACAACTTGCTTCAGTGGTCCAGTGACTTAGGCCAACTTGGGAGCTCCATGCAAAGTGGGGTGCTGTTTGCACCAGGCAGTGTGTGCGTCGCTACAGATCCTTCAGTTAACTCCATGCTTCATGCGGTCTGAGGTTCGGTCCATACCAAGGCAAGTGTGTGTCGTACGAGGTCCGCATCTCTCAGCAGGATCTTCGTCTTGTTTGCTCACTTCACACTTCAACTCTTTTTAGGCTCTTTTTGGGTCCATTTTCTTGTTTTACATCTTTGATCATGAGTACCTGCATACACTTCAATAAAGGCCATAAGAGCCTCTAAATCTTATCTAAACATAGCAATAATTCATGAGTAAAGACTCAATAAGTTGGTAGATTACCGACCACATACCAACTGTAATAAATATACAAAAATGGCCCTAAAGTGACCAAGCAGACAAAACATACGCAAGAACCAACCCGGACCTGGTGTCACTAATATAAGAGCATCTAAAGTACAGAGTAGCTATACAACAGACTGTCTATCAAAAATACAAAATATATACAGAAAGGTAGAAGGAAAGCAGTAAAAGTCTCCAAAACACCGAGAGCTCACCACGATCCAAATAACATCTAGCCTCGAATGATAAGAGGATCAACGAGGGTGGCTTGTACTAGGTGCTGCATCATAAAAAGATGCAGAGTGTAGTATGAGTACCAAAAACAATGGGTACTTGATAAGTCAATAATCTACCAACTTATTGAGCCTTTATCCATGAATTATTTCTATGTTTTGAATAGATTTAAAGGTTCTTATGGCGTTTATTGATGTCTATGCAGGTACTTGTGATCAAAGATGGAAAAGTAGGAAATGGACCCAAAAAGAGCTTAAAAAGAGTGAAGTGTGAAGTGATCAGAAAAGATGGAGATTCTGACCCGTGCATATCACGACGTGTGAACCACACATCACGTCACACACCACCCAAAGGGCAATTTTGTCCAAAAAATTAGTGACGTTTTGGGAAAGTATAAAAAGCCAATTTAGGCACAATTGTAAAGAGATCTTTTTAGCTCTGAATATTTTCCAAGTAATTTTAGCTTTGAGAATAAGTTTTCCTCTCGAAGAAGAAGAGGGTTTCAATCCATTCTCTCTTCCTAATCTTGGTTAACCATTTATGTACAAAACCTGAGCTTAGAACTTGATATTACACTTGAATGAAGAGGAATTTGAACTACCCAATTGGTATATCTCTTTCTCTTAGTATGAGTGGCTAATTTCATTTGTCTAGGAATGTATTGATAATGGGTTCTTGCCAAATAGGTGTTGCTAATTCTTGCTTATAATTGCTTATTTGACATGGTTCTAGTAGTTTCACCAAGTTTTAATCCTACAATTGGTGGTTTCAAACATTGATTTTCCTTACTTGGCTATGTTGTTGCTTGAGAGAGAATTTCATAGTTTCGGATGTGAAATTACTAGTAGGAACTTGGGCTTCCACCTAGATTGAGGCTAGAGATAGCTTATATCGAAGGAATCACCCATTTAAGGGTCTAAGCTAGAGATAGTATGACCTCCCTAAGCTTGATCTTGGTTGTTTGTTGTTAAACCGATAGTGCTTTAACCGAGATTATTGGATATATGGTTGTTGATCAAGAGATAAATAATCCATACCCATGACCAAGGCTACCTATGTCAATGATCTAGAATAAGCATGAATAAGCAATTAACCTATCCAATATTAGAGCCTCATTGGATGCACATCCCTAGTCGTCTACTCAAATTTGTGCACCCGTATTACTTTCTTGCTTTGTTATGAATTGAGATTGTTGTGACAGAATCCCAATTCCCCCAATTCTTTATTTTCCTATTTTTGAGCATTTACTCTCTTAGAGAAGTCGTTTCAATACAATCATCATTATGCTATCGCAAACTCTCTGTGGGTACGACCCCGACACCTGTTGGGTACTTATAAATATGTTTTGCTTGACGATCGCTGTTACCTCCATCTTTGGAGAGTACGTTTGAGCGTTTATAAAAAATGGTGCCATTATTGGGGACTTGATTTGATAGCTATTTTTGACTGTAGATTTGAAATCACTTAGAGAGTTCTTGTTCTTTTATTTTTTATTGTTGTTTGTGTTGTGATTGAGCAGGCTAGCCTATGAGCGAAGCAGACAAAAATGAGAGCATTGACGGCTTCATAGAGGCCGACGAGGCTGAGCCTATGGTGCAAGGGGATGTGGGTGCAATCCTCCTACCCCCACAGTGGGAAATGCTATCTTTCATGTTACTAGCACCATGCTCCACTTGATCCAAATGAAGGGCATGTTTGGTGGAGCAGCGCATGAAGATGACAATCGGCATATTCAGAATTTCGTGGAGATTTTCCAACCATTCATGTTTCAAAATATCTCCTAAGAATCCATCTGACTATGCCTATTCCATTTTTCCTTGACGGGGGAAGCCACGACGTGGTTGAAAGAATTTCCAGATGGATCTATCACATCTTGGGCCGAATTGGTTGAGGCATTCACATCGAGATTCTTTCCTCAATCTCGAATGATGCAGCTAAGATATGAGATCACCAATTTTAGGCAACTCCCGGATGAGCCTCTACATAAGTTTGGTTAAGGTTCAAAAAGAAGCTTGTCTTGTGTCTGAACCATGAGTTATCAGACAATGTATTGCTCCAAAGCTTCTATAGATTGTTGAACTCTATGAATAAGTCGGTGGCTAACAACCTTGGAGGTGGCACCTTCATGGACTTAGAATTTCCCATTGCCTCGACTTTGTTAGAGCGAATGACAAAGACCAACCAAGCTTGGCATACGAGAGAAGCAGATGTGCCAACTTTGGGAATGCCCTCATCTATCTTGACCAATGAAATGAGAAAAAAGGATGAGGAGAGGGATGAGTCAATAGCTAAGATGATGACTCAAAATTGACTTGATGGCCAAGCATGTAATGGGAGTAGGTAGTGCGAAAGCTGTGAATGCTGTGAGTACACCAGAAATTAAAGCAAGTGATGATGAGTTGATGATACTTGTTGATGGTAAACTGTGTTTTATGTCAGCGGGTTCTCACCCAGGGTATTATTGCCCGAGGGAGGAGAACCAAGGTTGGATAAGAGATAAGGAAAGGGACGGAAATTGGAGGGATAGAGACAATGATGGTGATCGCTTCAATCACCAAAGCTCAAATCCATATGTACCTCCCAACAAAGCAGACTCTCTCTACCAACTGGGCACAAGCAACCCCGGTCATTCCAAGATAGAGGACATGTTGTCCTTGGTTCTCAAGAAGGTGAATACGACAAATCCTGGAGTGAATGAGCTAAAGAGTGAAGTTTCAACACTTCATCAAACTGTGAGCTCTCACTCAGCCTCGATCAAGCATCTTGAGGCCCAAATGAACCACCTCTCGACCCAAATGAATTCGAGGATGAAAGGGACGTTGCCTAGTGATACCATCATCAATCCAAAGAACGACTAAGGTTGAGGTACTTTTGTCGAGCCGCGACATTAAATCAAGCGCTGCTTGGGAGGCAACCCATGTTTCTTTCCTTTGTTTTTGGTTGTCTTTTGTTGTTTTTGGTGTGATTTTAGGGAATGCATGGAGCAGAAAAATGGACAAGTTAAAATGGGGCAAAAATGGGCTGTGTGGAAGACTGTGCGGATTGCACAAGTAATTATGCGTGTCGCACAGCTAGTGGTGCGCATCGATCAGTTCAGTTTGGTTTTGTATATTATTGATTTGGTTTATCAATTTTTGGTTTGTCAACATGCAAAACCAATAACCAAACCAAAAAGATATTCATTATTAGTTTTCGGTTAATTGGTTTTGGTCCTTAACGATTTGGTTTTCAGTTTAACCGATAAGAAAATGCTTCTATAATTTTTTTTTGCCTTCTCTTATTTTCATCTATATATATACACTACCTTCATGCATAAAAGTCTATACAAATTAATAGCATAAGCAAATTCAAATACGTTATTAGTAAAACAAACTTATTTTCTTTCTTGTTAACTAGCAAACTTGAATGTAGTAGCAACGCTAGCAATCTCTCAAAAAGAAGTACCCCACCAAACCAACGTCTTTAGAAAAAAACAACAACACTAAGACAACAACTATAAAATGGAAAAAAATAATAGGGTATATATTTAAAATCTAAAGCCACTATTATAATTATGGATAAAAATATAGTTTTAGTATAATCTTATTGGGTTATCAGTTTAACCATTAACAAAAATCTTAAAATCGAAATCGAACTGATAGCCCAATAAAAAAATTTACAAAATCGTTAAAAAACCCATTAACCCAATAACCCGATATCGATAAACCAATAACATTTTTATCGGTTTGGTTTATTGGTTAAATTAGTTTTTGCACACCCATATGCATAGCTCACCGCACGCCAAAACAGAGTGCCTGGAAGGAAGTTGAAAAATTTAAGGTGTCGTGCGCTTGGCCGTGTGGTCCGCACGCGCCCAAGTGCCCGTTGCACCTTCGTCGCATGGCAAACCAGAAGCCTGGGAAAACCCAGGGGAGAAAAAAGTGATATGCGAAATGACATGGGGTCCGCACCAAGGCTGGTGCGAATCGCACGTCGTGGCGCACAGAAGGTAAATTTAAATTTTATTGACCTAACCCATTGACCGACCGACCCGGCTCAACTTTTCTTCTTCTTTTCTTTTTATATTCTGCCTCTTCCACCACCTTCATCATATTTTCTATCCAACTCTCAAAATTCTCTCCTAAAACCTTCTACAAATCTCCTTATTTCTCTCAAAAATCTTCTTCTTCTCTCCCACAATCACCACCACCTCTCCTCTGCACCACCGCTGTCATTTCTCTGGGCAAGTCGATTGGGTCACCATTGTTGCTTGTCAAAAGCTCCAATTTTTATTTCTCTCCGCCAAATCTTCACTTGTGGTAAGTTCCCCGACTTTAAATACTTATTTTCATGAAGGTTGGGAACTCATATTGTGAAGCATGCTTACTATAATTTCCATGTTAATTTTGGGTAAGGTCCAAAAATTTTGGGTCCCGAATTTTGAATTGTGTTTATAATTATGCTTATTATCAACTTGGTAGAAATTGAATTTTGGTAATGCATGTTGATTGATAGTGATTTTTAGCCTTGAAATCTGTGTTTAGGGTGACATCTGAGTAACCCACTTGTGATGGATGTATGATTTGGCTTGATTATAGATCGGGTGATGTCTCTCTTAAGGACTCGTCATTTGTCATAAGGTTTTGCTAAAAATTGATTGATAGGGCTAGATTTTGCTACTTGTATGCCCATGATTCGTTGTTGAAAATTATCTTTGGCTGTATGATCTTGTGCGGGGAGGGGTTAATTGTGCTAAATTTTTTGGTGCCCATTGTTGCAAGTAAGGGCTTGATATTCCCGATGATAGATGGGGTAACGTCCATCTTAAGAGAAGTTGTTGAGTTCTTTTCTTGCTTGTTGATTTTGTCAATGGAAATCCGGGGAAGTCTGAGTACCCAGGTGTTTATGGTCATGTACCCCTTTCCCCTTTGTTTAAATTGTTGGTTTGCTGAGTGGTGCCAAGTGCCTAAGCACATCTTATTCTACGGATCACATACGTAACTCACAAGAACACAAGGAATCAAAAATTCCAATTGTTCCTTTATGCATTTCACATGTGATGCATAGATCTTGATGCGCGGGTCGCATAAGGAATTGCACCATGTTGAAAAAGAAAGCCAGTCACTGCTACGAGGAGCAAAGCGTGGTGCAACGCGCACTTTGGTTGGTGCGAATCGCACCAGCTTTGCATCTCAATGAAAAATCCCTGTAGGATTTTGTTAGCTCGTGCGACAGCATATGCGACGCACACTTCTTTTAGTGCGTTTCGCATGTGGTCCGCACAAGCCATCAGTTGCCTACTTCAGTTTTCTAGTCTTTTGCATTCCAACATTTTTAGTTTGTTAACTTCTTTGTAGGTTTTGTTTTTGGTTTTTTTTGGCTCACAATCTCTGTATGCAGAACATGTCTTCTAACTGGAGAAACACGGGAGGCCAACAAAGGCAAATGTCTGCCACAGAAGAAATAAGGCTTCACTTTGGGGTAGAAGGCATGAAGGCCTTCTATAAGCAGGACGAGAATAGGACTTTTAATGTGGAGCAAAGTTTTAACCCGGGGGAAGTTGGGATAAGCTGCCTAACATGCACCATCAATTTGCTGACCAAGGGTGGCATCCATTTTAGGATGTGCCTGATGGGTATTATGAGGAGATAGTTCGGGAGTTATTTATGGCATACCAAGCCACACAGGATTCCAAGGGCTACACAGGGAACAAAGATAAGTTTCCAAACTTGGATTCAATTGTCATTCGGGGCAAGACAGTTTCTGTCACCCCGGCTGCCATGAACGCCATTTATTGGGGTCACCCAGTTGAGCCTGCCCCTGCACTCTTAGCTAAGATAAATGCTGAGCAAAAGCCAATCCTATAGAGAATTGTAGCTAAGACAAAGAGATTGTAGAAATGACTTCCCAACGATAGTAGATTTTCCAAACAACAAACAATGTAAAAAGGGGGGAATTGGGAATCTGTCACAATTCAATTCCAAACCAAATAATAAAGTAAATGTGAGGTGTAAACTAGATAGAGGACGACTAGGGATTTGATTCTGATGAGACTCGAACACGGGTCAAGGTACTTGCTCAATTGCATAAATTCTTACTAAATAACATAGGTAGAATTGGTTTTAAGCGTGATTGTTAATCTCTCGATCACACAATCATTTATCCAATGGTCTTTGTACAAGCACCATTATTTAGACATAAACCAACCAATATAGGCTTGGGGAGGTCACACTATCACTAGCTTAGACCCTTAAATGGGTGTTTATAGCGAATTGAGCTATTTCTAGCCTCAATATAAGTGGAAGTACGTACTAGCAATTTCACATCCAAAATTATGAACCCCTTTCTCAAGCAAGAACACAATCAAGTAAATTAAATCAATGTTTGTAACCACCAATTTTAGAATTAAAATATGGTAAAATCCCTAGACCCATGTCATATTAGCTATTATAAACACACATAAGAAAGACCCATACCCTTTTATAAAGTACCCATTATCAACACACCCCTAAACAAGGAGACTTAGCCACTCATGCTAAAGGAAGAAGAAATTATACCCATAGGGAAATTCAAATTCCTTTTCATTAATTGTAGCAAGAATCTAATATCCAAGCTCAAATTTACAAGTCCAAGGTTGAAGATTGAGAGAATGGATTGAAACCCTCTTTCTTGCCTTGGGAGAGAAACTTGTTTTCCAAAACTGAAAACTATTCAAAACTATGCCTAAATTAGGTTTTAGAATGTTCCCAATTTGTCATACAAAAGTGGACAAAATTTCCCCTCGAGAGCTGTGCGATGCAACATGCAGTTCGCACGTCACATTGTGCACATCACACAGCTCCGCATAAGTGAACTAGAGACTTGGCTGATCTTCAATCGTCATGCAAAGTAGGGTGAGGTTCGCACCACGCCTTTTGTGTGTCACACGGGTGATGCATCCCCTTAACAAATTCTTCTCTTCTTCTAAGCATTCATGCGGAGGGAGGTAGAGACTGCACCACATGTTGTGCGTGTCGCACGAGGTCCACACCTCAAGACAAAATCTTTATCTCTTTTGACCAACATCACACTTTAACTCCTTTTGAGCTCTTTTGGGTCCATTTCCTTGTTTTCTTCTTTAGAACAAGAGAACCTGCATTCATGTCAATAAAGGCCATATGAACCTCTAAATCTTATCAAAACATGGCAATAATTTATGGTTAAAGGCTTAATAAGTTGGTAGATTACCGGCTTATCAATTACATTAAGGAAACTAACTTTTTATTGTGAATGGACAATTATTTTGTAAGCCAATTTGGCCAAGATCAAGTGAATCCATCATTTACATATGGTAAGTAATTGGATAAGTGTTATAATAATCACATAATAAATTTAACACCTTTACTCATCCTTTAACTAATGCTATATTTAATTTACAAATTATATATAGGTGCACTGTTCACCAAATGCAGCCATATACTCCCAATTGTTGAAGGATATCTCTTAGGGACCGGTTGAAGTTCATACAATGTCCCCATATGTTATAAATGGGTTTAAATTTGCCTCCAAGGACTAATCAAAGCATCGAAAAACTAACAATAGAGGTGTTCGGGTTAAAGGTGATGATAGAAACTAAAATGGAAATGTTAATTATTTCGCATCCTGCAGGAGATTCTAGAGTTGGAGTATTCTGTTGGCCAATAAAAAGAATAGTACTTTTTTAATGTAAATGGTTTGATCCACCCCAAAACAGAGGTACAAGAGAATTTAAGGAATATAACATTATTGAAGTTAAACACACTAGGACATATTGGGCTTATGATCTGTAATGACCCTCCTGGTCATTTTCTATTTTTCAGACTTTTTCTGTATTTTGAGATTTTTTGCAGTGGATACAGGTTATTTATGACTTGCCGGGACTGACAGTTTGTTTCCCGAGCCATTTATTTAGTCGTTATAACCATTTTCCTATTTTAGAACTTGAACTTAGGAAATCCTTGACTTTGGTCAACTTTCTTGGTGAACATATTCAGAATTAAATTCCGACAGTTTTGTTAGCTCCGGAACAGGGATTTTGGTCTAGTGGGACCCTTGGTCGAGGTCTAGGAGCTTTTGGTTTGTTTTTTGTCTTGATTTTTGTCTTTTCAAGCCAGTTAGGCTTATAGGGTTGACTTTGGTAAACATTCAGGGAAGACAGCCTCAGATGGAAATTCTATTAGCGTTGTAGCTCTGGAATGTCGACTTTGGTCTAGAGGGACCTTTGGTTTGGGTCCCGAGGCTTCTGGGCTTGTTTTTGGTCTTCTAGTTTCATTTTGTTAAAATTTGATTTTGGGCTTGGGGCCCACTTTTTGTTAAAACGATCTCCGTTGGGAGTACCATCGATTCTGTTGAGTCTGGAATGCTAATTCTGGTAGGGCAGCATAGTTGGTTTGTGTTCACGGGGTTCCAAATGAGTCCCGAGGGTCCATCGGCTGACTTCCTTTTCTCCCATATTCTTCCAAACTTCCACAACTTCTCTCCCAAAATCCTCCACAAATCCTCCAAACTCTCCAAAAATCTTCTCCTCCTCTCACCCACATCTCTCTACCGCTGCAACACCTATCACCATCATCGTCATCTTCGGGAAAAATCATGGGTCACCATTGTTTCACTTTGCAAAGATTCAATTTTTGCCTCCCTTCTCTTAATATTCACTTGTGGTAAGTTCTCTGATGTTAAATACGTGTTTTTATGTTGACTGGGAACTCATAATGTGAAGCATGCTTTGTAGAATTTCCATGTTGATTTTGGGTGAGATTCAAAATTTTTGGGTCCCCAATTTTGGGTTGTATAGATGATTTTTGCTTAGGATCAACTTGGTAGAATTTAAAGTTGTGATAATGCATGTTGATAGTAGTAGTTTTTAGGCTTGAAAATCTGTGTTTGGAGTGAAGTCTGAGTAACCCACTTGTGATTGATGCATGATTTGGCCCTATGATAGATTGGGTGACGTCATTCTTAAGGGAAAATCATCGTCTTCATGAGGTTTTGGTTGTAAATTAATGTTTGGGGCTGAAATGTATCACCACTCTTATACCCATGTTCTATGTTGAATATGCTTATTGGGTGTATGATTTTTGTTGAGAGGTAGAAATTATTGATTGAATGAATGTGCCTGCTTGTTATAATTGAAGGCTTGATGTTCCCGATGATAAACGGGGTAACCTCCTTCTTACGGGAAGTCGTTGAGTTCTTCTGTTGTTTTGGAGAAGTCTGAGTACCCGGATGATTTAGTTGGGGCATATAATGCTTGGCCATATTGTTTAAAATTGTTGGATTATTGGTGTGATGCTTGTTGCCAAGTGCATTCCATACGTATTGTTCTGCGAATCACATGATTAATACACAAGAAGACAAGGGATTAAAAAATCCCAAGTGTTTTCCCTATGCATTTTGCATGCGGAGCACAGACCTCTATGTGCAAAATGCACTAGGCACCGCACCCTATAAAAAAATGCTGCCAGTTTACTGTTTCGATGGGCGAAGTATGGTGTGATGCGCACTTTGGCTTGTGCGAACCGCACCAGCTTCACACCTCAATGCAGAAATCCCTGTAAGTTTCTGGTAGCTCATGTGATGTCACGTGCGATGTGCACTATGCCTTGTGCGGTTCGCATGAGCCATCAGTTACCTACTTTATTTTTCAACTTCTTTGCATTCCATCTTTGTAGTTTGTTAACTTCTTTTTACACTCTTAGGTTGTATATAAATACCTGGTGCCTGTTGCTAACCTTCATTTACAGGAATATGTCTTCCAATAGGCGTTACCAAAAGAGGTGTGCTTCAAATCGAGCTTCAACATCCACAGATGTGGGCTTGCCTGTGCAAGTTGAGGGCCCTATTAAATCGGAAATCCAATTTTACCTCGAGGGGATGGAAGTATACTATCTGAAGTTTCGGGAGAAACGACCAATTTTGGAAGAGTAAGGGTTGGATGTATAAGCATTTGAAGTTGATTTCCCAAACATCCCCAAACAATTTTGGATAAGGATATGGACCCACTTTGACAAGACTCCTGGCCCATATTTCCCAGAGTTGGTGCAGGAATTCTATGCCTCTTATCTGGCTAGGCAGGACATTTTTGAAGCATAAGGGTCCAATAAGCAGGTTTTCGTGCCTAGATTCTATTTGGGTGAGGGAAAAGGAGATAGATATCACACCATCATCCATCCACTTTGCTATATGGAATGATGAACCAATTCCGCAGTCACGGTACATGGAACATGTAGCTACAAAAGAGGACCAATATGAGTGGGTTGCAAGTATAATCACTGAGGGAACCCCCTCCTTGGGCCATTTCAAAAGGGCCCATTTATCAATCTGATCTCAAGTTTGAAGATCGGATGTGGTTAGATTTTGTATGCACATGACTCATCCCAACTGGTCACAAAACAAAGGTGACTATAGATGTGGCTATTCTGATCACTTATGTCATGACTAGTCTCCCATTACATGATGGGGAGATAATCACCGAACAAATCAAGTGGAGAGCGAGACAAGAGAACACCTCCATGACTTTCCATATCCTTATTAGCCTCTTGTGTTTCCAAGCAAACTGCCCGCAGGTTCGCTCTTTGGACAAAATTAGCCAAGCTACCGGAATGGTTCAATTGGATTCTAGGCGAGACAAAGATGCCCCGTATGTCAAGAAAAGACACCTTGATCAAGCTCCAAGTACCATGGGAGGACCTGAGATTGTTGCTCATAATCAATCGGACTTTTCATCCCTATCTCAGGAGGCATCAAAAACCACCCACATTGTTCCCCCAACAACATCTACCTTAGGTAATTTTGTTAAACTTGCTCACCTTGTTCAACATAATAAGGAGCACTTGCACAAGGTGGCTAGGTACATCCCACGCATGATTCAATCCGCCATTGCATCGTCTTTAAAACTGATAGTGTCTAGTGTGAGCAAGCTTTGTGCTAGAATGGATACCATAGAAGTGGAGGTTTATGAGCTTAGGCAAGTAATACCGCATGTTGAGCCAAAGATTTCTATTTGGGATCTTAATCTACAAACCCTGAATTCTACGTCCTCTCCAAGGGTTGATAGCCCTCCCGATGATTGGTACACGGTTTGGAACCCAAATGATGACGAAAGTGATTCCAAAATTCAAGCAGTGTTTGATGGACTATCAACTCAGCAATATTCGGATCCTCCTGATTCACCTGTGCCTGGATGGAGGCGTCGACCTAGGCCAAGTTGGTTTGCACCGCCACCTTTTTATCATGAATTGATGACCACCGAGGACAGATGGTTCGTGGATGACCCTGTTGGTCCCCTTAAGCTACCATGGGACCCTGCAATACCCCAGTTTGCGAGATTTCAAATTTACCCAGTGCATGCTTACATCCCGCCACCGGTATCATCACCACCTTGGTCTCATAGGCTACCTCAACGGGTTTACTCAAGGAGGCATCGTCGCCATCATTAACATCACCAGGGAGTTCTTGCACTCTTTCTTATCTGTATAACTTTTGTGCATCAAGGTCTATGCTTACTTTGAGTTTGGAGGGTCTGTAATTATTGATCACTCACTTTGTGCTTGATGATATTGCCCTTGCCGGGCCTTTTTATTCCGTTTTGAGCTTAATTGTGCCCTTGCTGGGCTTGATATTTTTTTGTGATTATGTTGCCGGGTTAGTTTTACATGTTCCCATTGTTTCACTACCCGTGCTTTGCAAATGCACTAAAGGCCTACACCGAGGCATATTTTCAAATGATTCATGAGCTTGCAAATTTAGTAATCGCCTTGTTAATGGTAGTTTAGAAATAAACTCCGAGGGTTTTCTTAATACAATGGTTCTTTCCCAAAGAGCAAATATTGTTCTATATTTTCTTTTTCTCTATTCTCTTTTCTTTTGTTTTTGTGTTGAACCGGGTTGGTATTTCTCTATGATGGATTGAGAGGCGGCTTTCTTAAGGAAAAATGCTAAGTTTTAGTTTTAATTTGTGTCCGTGCTTTGTTTGTCTCGAAATGGACCCACCAAAATTTTTTCTTGGCAAGAAGTTTTCAAAAAGGAAAGGAAAGAGGGAAAATAAATTTTTGAGGAAAGCATTCTCTTGTCATGACTTGCACACTCTCAGTTTGGCTTGATCGATTCAAAAATGAGTGTGTAATGAACTCGGAATAGCTTGTCAAAAGTCATTCATCCCAATTTATTTTGAGACTATTGTTGAAAGTTCTTGTGAGGCCATGCCGTGTGTGGTGAGGCTATACCTTGATTATCATGCATGCTTGGAAGATAAGCTTAGGCCCTTTTTAATAGCCACTTCACCGAAATGACTTCCTTTGACATCAATCCTAGTGAACCCTTTTGAGATTGTGACCGTTCTTTGGCACCTTGACCTTTTTGGAACCTCTATCTTGGTACCCGTCCTCCCTAACAGCTTGAAAGTGAAAGGTAGGCTAAAAGCCTAAGTTTGGGGGGGAATGAAATGACAACATAAGCAAAAGCCTAAGTTTGGGGGTGTATATGCTTAATGTAGAGAAGAAAATGAATACACTTCAAGTGCAAGGTAGCACCTTATGTTGAATTGAAAATAGCTCCAAAAGTTAAAATCCAATGAGCAAAATGAAAAGAAAAGAATTGGTGCTACCAAGTGAAGGTGTTACAAGGAGGTTGAATGATCAAGATTGAAAGGGAAAAGCTTGGGATGTGTGAGGGAGAAATAAGGTGAAGACAAAGTTAAAAAATGTGAGTGGTGTTCAAAATGATAAGAAAGAGCGTTAGGAAGGTTTAGTCACTTGAGCCAAATGCAATCCTCACCTTAGCTCTAGCCAACATCGTAACCCACAAGTCCTTAGTGATTCTAAGCTTGGCTATCACGACCTGATTTCTCAGGTCATGATGGCACCTATAACCCCCTAGTAGGCGAACCAATTCCCGTAGCCTGGAATGGTTAGTAATGAGCTACTACCTAACCAATACGCACTATAAGCCAAAATAAGCGGAAGCAGAATATAAAGATAGAACAACACGAAAGCAACAACCTGAAATATATACACAAGGAAACTACACCAACCCCAAGACTTGGTATTGATAGTACAAAAGCTTCTAATAGAATACAAGTGCTAAAAGTAACAAAATAAGATATACAACTGTCTCCGAAAGTACAAGAGTAACAGTGCCAAAAGATGAGATGTGGTCAAGCCCCGGTTGTCAGGCTCTCACCCTAGTCTCGAATGTCCAAAAGATGCATGAGTCTCCACGCGATCAACAGCGAAAGCTCACACTAATATCTGCACCAAAAAGATGTAGAAGTGTAGTATGAGCACCAATTGCTAAGAAATGGGTACCCAGTAGGCATCATCGGCCGAGTGAGCGCATATAAGATATAGAAATAGTAATAAAGTAGATAACAAGGAAGCAGTCACAGAAAACAATGGAGAAAGCACACAGAAGCTAACATGAATAGGAAACCAAGGAAATATAACAAGCCATGCTAGTCACATAATATATATATAACAGAAACACAGGTGTAAGAAGAAAGAATGCACCTGGAGTCCTTGCAATAACAATATATATAAAGAGAGAGTTTAAGGAGAAGAACGGTAACCAGTAACCTCAAGTAAAAAGGGAAAGAAGGAAAGTAAGCCAACATAATCAACTAGAAGCCATACACTAACAGAATCATGCTTAAAACAATAATTTCAAGATAAGAATAGACGTAAAACAATCTCTCAAGTATAACCATAGAATGGGATAACTAAGCAACAAGAACCGAGATCCACTAATTGAAAACACGATAAGGAATAGAGTCAGACAACCCACAAACGCTTCGAAGGCCATATCAACAGTACCTCGATAATACAGGACTCACTATCCCCTAATAATAAAAGTCCAACAATTGGAGCCTCAACAGGCTAGCAACCACTAATCCACTAAGAACTAAATGCCATAACAAGCTCTAAAAGCGACAAGAGTAATACAATCTACCTACAGTCCCAACGGCCGCCCATACAACCGAGGAACGCAATAAAGTGAAAAAAAATCCTCCGGTCGCCCATACAACTGAAGCGTACATTGAGCACACAACAAACAAGGGTGGAATCGGAACACAATATACATGAAGATGTATGATGAATCTGGTGTAATAGTAACCCATTTGTTCTCCCTCTGGTACCCCAAAGGCCCAATAGAGGCAGGACCTATAGAAGGACACTGCCCGTGTACCTCTACTCTGCCGTATACCCCTCCTCTTGGCACACGCATTTGGCTGTAGACAATTGCCCAGGAATGACAGGGTCCGTGGAGGTCTACTCATAGACAACATACAAAATTACGAATCTTAAAGTACCACTGTCCGTAGTGTGACAGATAGAGATCAATAATTAGAGTCTCGTAAAATGTGCCCAGAATCAAACTGGGTCTAAATTAGTAGTAGTAATCTCAAAGACTCTCTCAAAGGGTGTCTAAAGTATATTTGGGTCTAAATCAGTTATCAAAGTCTCAATAACCCTCTCAAAAGGATGCCCGAGGCATATTCGGGTCTAAAACCATCGTAAAACATGTCTAGCACTCCAGCATAGCCGAGTTTAGTATCAGTAAGAAAACCAGTGAGAAAATCAACATAGTACAACTTTTATCTCAAGAAAAATTCACCCATCAATACCAAATCTCATTTTATTATCATTTATACCAAAAACGGTCCCTCGAGGCCATGCAAAGTTAGAAAAAATCGGTGACAGTAGGCCTGAAGCCAAAATAGTAGTAAAACATACAAAAAATCCTTTTTCATGAATGATATGCTCGCAAAAATAGATTAGCCCAAAATGGCTCATAAATATTCCTATTGGCCCTACACAGGCACAAGCAGCTTTACAGCACAGATAGCCAGCCTAAAGTAAGGTCACAATATCAGGGACTCACAGAAATTCCCAAGTACCCCACCGTCTATGGTACAGAGTCATAAACAAAGGCAACACAAGTCCACAAAGGTTGAATAACAATACTACATGAATACTACAACCAACGCAAGAAATAAATGAATGAAAAAGGTAGACAAGGTCTGAGGGTACCAACCTAAAAAACTAACCCAAGGAAGCTAATTAATGTAGTTATAGCCTATATACACAGAGTCTAGGTAGGGGAAAACCATAACCTACCTGTCGTCCGATGACTAGCTGCGGGGACGACATCGCCCAAGCTCGAACTACTCCAAGAAGCTCCAATTCGCGAAAATAATATAGATACAATAATCTACACGTCAAAATGAAACCAACGATACCCATAATGCTACAAATATAACCGGGTTGAAATTCAGGTCACAAGCGGGCCCATAACCTAAAACTGGAAACAAAAAACACCCATGTGTTCTCCACATTCCTGGGAGAACATGCTCAAAAATTGAGCAGAAACGGACATCAATTGGGGCTCAAAACAACCATAATTCAAGAAATTACAAAAAGGGAAAAATAATGGAGGAAGAAAGAATCAAAGAGAGCATTTACCCATTTTAGAATCCACTAAACGAGCAAGAATCATCAAAATATTACCCCTCCAATCAATTGGGATGAACAATGAGTTACCATGGTGTTTTTATGCGCTTGGCAATGGAGGAACTGGGGTTTGGGTTTTATAAGAAATGAGGGAGAAAAAGAGAATGGGCAGCTTATAAGTTGCCAGCCAAGGCGCAGGGGTGGCCCATGGAGTGCAAGAGCAAGGGTGTTGGCCCTGGTGTAGGGGCGCTCGCATGGCTGAGGCGGCTGGCACGCAGGGGCGCTGGCCTGGGCGCAGGGGCGTGTGCACATGCGCGGTTGCTTGAAAACTCACGGTTATTCTTAGTTAAAGGAGTCAAATGTGCAGTAGAATGGCAGCACATCAACACGCTCAACTTAAAACGCTCGCTTGTCCTCATGCAACATGACAACAAAAACAAAAAGATGACTTAACTAAGAAAACAAACACGTGTCCCTAGAAAATCATAGCCATTCAACAGTTTATTCAATTTAAACCAACCCCCCCGTAACACACAAATGTATGAAAAGCTAACTTGTAAGGATACAAACATGTCATTCCGATATGATAGAATATTCTACATACACACACAACAGCTATCCCAATAATCAATAGATAATACAGAAATCCTGGTGCCCTCACCACAAAGAAGTCCTACACAAGATATTTGGGACTAGGTAAGGCGCTCACACTCACAAACTATTTCAAACAATGCACATGTGATGCCATAAGCTTGCCCTTGCTATTTTATTTTAGTTTTTCAGAAAGCCACTCAGGATCACTACATGACTTGTTTTGGCTTGTATGAGGCTTCGGGTACAGGTAGGATACATTTGGAGAATAGTGACTAAACCCTCCTTGTAATCACCGACCTATTATTTCCATTCAACCTTTTTCCATCCACTCTTAATCACCTTTGATTTCCTTATTTCTTGCTACAGGTGTGGCCTTTTTAACTTGATAACTCTTTTTCTTTATTTTTCACTTCTTTTTCAGTTCTTTTTCTGTCTTTTCATTTGGTACACACCTGCACTTTCTATCCCAACAACAACCAATTAAGCACAACCCCATTTTTCTTATCATGTACCTCTACAGTAGCCACCCTCAACTTAGGCTACCTAAGTTGAGGTGCACGATGTCCAAGGTGGGACCAGGGCCAAAATAGAGACTCAAATTTAAAAGGGAAAGGTAAGAGGTTATCGGAAGAACAAAGTCAACTTTGTCTCAAACAGGGATCAAAGAGGTTATTTACATTTGGATGGTCTTTTAGGCTGAGTGGACTTCACACACAAAAAAGGGCCTATGATGCTTTCCTAAGCAACTAACTTTGAACTTAAAAAAATAGGTCGGGTAAGTTCTAGATACATCTATAGAGTAAGAGTTTATAACAATAATCTCACACACACTTGGCACCAAGAAACCATACCACTACCAACTATCAAAACAACAGCTAGGATTAAGCACAATTATTACAATCACAATCACACAATGACATTCAGAGATCCAGAACAGTTAACCAGTTCAAACATTAGTACAAATTCAACATTTTTCGGAGGGGGATCCTTTTTAGTTCAACTTGCAAAAAGCCATGCTTGCTATAGACACCACAACACAAAAAAACAAAATTAAAATGACAACCTAAACATGATGGTTCTACTAGATAGCACACCGAGGGAAAATAAACTTGGAAACAAAAACCCTCGGTGGTGATAGACTCACAGATATCCCAAGACCCTCAACTTAGACTCATGCATTGTCCCCAATGCATATATGTGAAAGCTAAAACTATGAGAGAAAGGAATACCTGTGAAGCCCTTAGGCCTCAGAGCCTGGGATGTTGTTGGAGACCGTCGGGGTATCCGAGGTAGGAGTAGTATCTGGAAGAGGTGCAAGCAACATCAACCAGTTGAGCTCCAACTTTCTCTTTTATCGGCTCCTCAGCTATTCGAGACAACTTCTTTATTCTTTCTAACTTCTTTTTTTGTTAGTTCTCTTGCGATGTTTTCTTTTCCTTGATTTGTTCTCACCGCCTTTTTCTACAGGTTTCTCTTTCTTTGATTCCAACATCATCCTCATAACAGCTAGCGTCTCAACAACACCCTTTTTCTTAATATGCACATCCATAGGGGCTTCATCAATAACATTGATAACCGAGACCACCCTCATGTCTCTCGGTGGCTTTATCAATTTACACACATCAAACTTGACCAAATTATTGTTCAGTCTGAATGTCAGTTCATTTCTTTCTATGTCGACCAACACTCTTGCAGTGGCTAACAATGGCCATCCCAAAATTATGGGAACTTCAAAGTCCACTTCACAATCCAAGATCACAAATTCAACTGGGAATATCAACTTGCCAATCTTTACTGGTACGTCATACAATATTCCCACTGGTCGTTTTACTGAATGATCGACCATTGACACCCTCATGGTGGTTGGTTTGGGGGGTCCTAAGCCCAACTGCTTATAGACTGCTAGCGGCATCAAGTTTATGCTAGCACCAAGATCACATAAGGCTTTTTCAAAATTGAATTTCCCAATTGTACAGGAAATAATAAAAGTACCTGGATCTTCCTTCTTTTGCACTAACGATCTCGAAGAAATTACACTGTAGTGGTGGAGGTTATCTTTTGGTTCAAAGACTCACTGACCTCTTCTTGGAAATCAAGTCCTTCATGAACTTGGCGTATCTGGGCATTTTCTCAAGAGCGTCCACCAGTGGGATATTTACTGATATCTGCTTGAGCATGGTCATGAACTTGTGGAACTTGCCATCTTCCACTTTTTTCTTCAACCACTGTGGGAAAAGAGGAGGTGGCCTAGGCATCATAGTTGGAAGTTTTTCAACTTCCTTGCCTTTTTCTTCAATCGCAGGCTCAAAATATTTTTCCACAGTAGATTTTTTAGCACCTACTTTTGGAGCATCATTAGTGCCCAAGTCATCATCTACCATCACATTCTCATCTTCTACACTCCTTGAATCTTGCGGCTGAACTAATAGATGTGAGTCGGACAAGACTTTTACACTCCTTGTAGATATAGCCATACAACTTCCGTCATTCCTAGGATTTTGTATGGTATCACTAGGTAAAGTTCCATTCTTGCGCGGGTTCAGAGTGATGGATAGTTGCCCCATCTGTTGCTCCAACTGTTTAATGGACGTAGAGTGTGAATCCACCAACTGACTCAATGAAGATAGATCCTCTTGATCTCTTGTACCCCAGCATTGGTAGACTCCACCTTCATCAACACTTTAGCCAACATGGTTTCCATATTGGAAGTCCTCACACTGCTGCTAACTTTGTCACGATTCCCAGGTGGTACATATAATCCACCTCTGTCATCCTTGCTCCTCCAATCACCTTGCTCTCGATTCTTATAACCTGACTTTTCATAGTAATTGTTATGACCTTGGTTTCCTTGGCCATAAGCCTGGAAACCCCCCAAGTAATTAGCTTCTTCATCAGATTCTGCCTCAGTTGCTCTCCCTTGTGCACCTACAACTTTTACATTCTCAATTCCACCTGCCAACAAAAGTTTCGTTAGCAAAACCATCTGTGTCTTCAAGTGGGCCATATCTTGATCCTGCTCTTCCTCTTTTCGATACTGCTCAGCTGACATACTCATAGCATAAGTACTAGCGGCCACTTCTGAATCTCGGGTGTGCCAGGCTCTGTTTGTTTTGGTGAGCCAGTCCAGAATATTAGTGGCCTCAATTAAACTGATCCCTATGAATGCTCCTCCTGCTGCATTATCAAGTGTCGGCCTGGTAGCCAAATTCAGCAATTTGTAAAATGTCTGCATCAAAAACCCATCTGTCAGCTGGTGGTCCGGGCACTAGGTCAACTTCTTTTTAAACCTCAACTAGGTTTCATGCAGGGCCTCGTGTGGTTGCTGTCAGAAATTACTGATATCGTCCCTCAACTATAACATTCTGGAGGGAGGAAAGAACCTTTCTAGGAAAGCTCCTTTCAACTCACCCCAGGTTGTTATAGAATCTGGAGTTAGCTCAGTCAACCATAGCGATGCCTCATCAGACAGATACAATGGGAACAACCTTAGCCTGATAGCCGTTTGACTCACACCCGACATTTCAAAGAATTTGCAGATGCCTACAAAATTCATCAGATACCTGTTAGGGTCATCACCAGCTACACCTCTAAATAGCCCCTTCAGATTTAACAACTGGATCATTGTGCTGGTGATATTAAACTTAGCGCCCAGCGCTAATGGAGGAAGAACAATGGCACCCGTAACACCAACTCCATCTAGGTCAAGGTCATCATCATCATCCAAAGAAACTTGCCTTGGTTGTTGTCGACCTCTACCTCTTTGTTACGGCCTTTGCTCGGAAGGAGCAAGATTACCAACATTATCCACCGCTCTACCATTACCAACTAGAGCCTCATCATCCAATGCAACATCATCCTCAATATCATCAGCATTCAAGTGCTGATGGGCCTGCTGAGCTGCAGCGAGTCTTGCTGCCTCTTGTTGTTGTGTATTCATGTTTCGCCTTAAAGTTCTAGCAAGCTCGGGGTCGTAGGGTAATATTGGTTCACCCGAGCATCGGGTACTTGGCATGCACAACTCTGTACCCTGTAACAATAAAAAACAACAAATAAAAGTAAATCAGGAAAGTATGACTAAGAGTCAACTAAACACACCGGACTTAATAAACAACCGTACTCCCCGGCAATAATGCCAAAATTTGATAACGCCCAAATTACACCTTACTTAAGAAGCGTAAGTGGTCGTAGTCAAATATAGAACCCAACAAAGGTTAGGGTCGATCCCACAGAGAATAAGGTGCAAATTAAGTCGTTAGTAATTTAGATGACTATTAGTCAATAATTTCCGGTAAATGGGGGGAGTTTTTGTTGATCAATCTTTGTTTGTTTCAAGTAATAATTTGCAAGTTTCAATGAGGAAAATTCAGTATAAGAGGTGAACTAGGGATGTGTTCACCATGGCTCAATCAACAACCTCGGGTTAGAGTTCAACGGGGTTCCTTTCATATGCCTAATATGAAGTAATTGAAATCGTTCTTACGTCTAAACGTATCTCAACCAAATAGATGCATTATATTTTCAATTCTCTCAAACTTGGAAAGATTACAATTAAAAAACTCAATTTATACCCCAAGTAGATTAACCTCGCTAGAGCGTCTATCATTAGACGGGAGTTAGTAGTCTCGAATCCTTGTTGTTAATCCAATTTTTCGGGTTTTAATGCCTTTGTTCAAGCAAATCAAACATAGACTTGTTCTAATATTTGCAACCATTAGAAAACCATAAAAACATAAGATTAACAACGTACTACGCAATATATATTGAACCCAATATAACCCGAACCCTAGATCATTACTATGCCATGGCTCCCACAACCCTAGTTGTGGGAAGTTAGCTACTCATGCTATTAGAGAAATAGAAGATAATAGTATTCATGATCATAAGGAAAGAATTCTTACAATATATGAACACAAGCTTCAATTTTTCCAAGAACAATAGCCAAAAATCCCAAGAACATTCGATTGAAGAAGAAGAAGAAACGTATGTATGTTTCTACATTCAAAGTCTCCCAAAACGAGAGATAAAAATAGCCAAAGTGTCAAATAATGAATGATAAAACAACCCTAACACTGGGTATTTATAGTAGTCTAGGAAATAAAGCCCAAAAATAGAATTTCGGAGTCCTGCTTCAAGTTGACGGGTCGCTTGACGAACCGTCAGCCTTGTGACGACTCGTCACTTGAGCCATCACAACTGAATAGTGAGCTGGAGATTCTTCTTCAAGTTGAAGGTTTGTACGTAAATCACATTTGGAAAATGAGTTTATGTACCAATTGTCATGATGTGTAAATCACATATCCCAAATACGTTTTATGTACAATAGTTCTGTCTCATCTTGACGGTTCACTATGATGACTCATCATAGCCTTGATGACTCATCATGGCAGTCGTCATGGCTAAACAGTGAACTGGAGCTTCAGTCTTGGTGTGGTGGCTTGTTGTGACGACTCCCCATGGACTTGGAGAGTCATCATGGGAGTCGTCATGGCTAAACAATGTGCTGCTTTACTTTAGTGGTTCGCCTGGTGATTCACCAAATCTGTGGTGGCTCTTCAGGTGAGTCACCACCCTTAACCAGTGGGCTGTTTTACTTTGGTGGCTCACTTGGTTGTTCTTCACACTCGTGGTGACTCGTCAGGTGAGTCACTACACCTAACAGTACGCCCATTTCAAGTGCAAAATCTCCAGTCATTCCATTTTCGTTCAAGTTCCTGCAATTACAACACTAATACCATCAAAAACAACAATGGTTGCTTGAAAACTCATGGTTATTCTTAGTTAAGGGAGTCAAATGTGCCATAGAATGGCGGCACATCAGTGGCCTAGGCGGCACCCTGGCGCCACACCAGCCACCAACAATGCCAAGGGATGGTTTTCACACTTTGGGTCCCCGGGAACACATCCGAGGTCCCGCGAATAAAAACAAGCTGAGCTATTCAACTAGAAATGGCATTTTGAAACCAATGGAATTGACAAAAATCCCAGCAGGGGTCGATTTAACAAAATTTTTGCCCCGTGCCCAAAATCAACCTTTAGTCAAATAATTCCCAAAATGGAACCCAAGAGCCAAAATCAAGTCTGGAAGCTTCGGGACCCAAACCAATGGTCCCTCTAGACTAAAATCGACGTTTCAGAGCTAACAACGCTGACGTAATTTGCATCTGAGGACGTCTTCATCAAATGTTGACCAAAGTCAATCAAATAAGCCCAATTGGCCTGAAAACACAGAATGAGATAGAATTCCAAGCTGAATAGATCTCGAATCTTGACCAAAGGTCCAACTAGACAAAAGTACATGCTCCGGAGCTAACTGATGTGCCGCCATTCTACGGCACTTTCGACGCCTCTAAACTAAGAACAATCTTAAGTTTTCAAGCAACCGTTGTCGTTTTTGATATTTTTATGTTATATTTGCAGGAAAGGGAGACAAACGTTGAAAAGGAAGGAAATACGATCAAAAGAGCGCTTCTGCCTAAGAGTGACGGCCCGTCTGATGGCCTGTCTGACGGCCCGTCACTGACCTGATGGACCGTCACCCATTCCACCAAGATAAAACAAAGAAAAACACTGTAAGTCATCACTGGGCGGATGACTTACCAGAAATTTCCAGTAAGTCATCACAGGCCCGACGACTTACCAGAATATTCATGTAAGTCATCGAGCAGGTGACGACTTACCTGAAAAAGTGCCTGGGAGCTTACTGTTTAGTGGTGATGGCCCGTCACATGCGTGACGGTCCATCACCCAAACCGTCAAGTTGAGGCAGAACGCGCGACGCGGATTCCGAACATTTTTGGGTTTATTTCCTGGACTCCTATAAATACCCTATGTTAGGTTTATTTTATTCATTCATTAACAATACATTACAAGTTAATTACCAATACATTACCCAATAGTTTTAGGAGAGTTTTAGTCGACTTTTTGAGAGCAACAACACGTTTTCTTGGTCTTGAAATCGTGTTCTTGAATCGCTCTTGGGATCTTGGTTTTCTTGTTCTTGTATAATTGAAGATTGTTTCATTATATTGTAAGAATCTTTTCCTCTTTATTATGAATACGACTCTCTTCTCTCTTCTTAATAGCATGATTAACTAAACTTCCCACAACTAGGGTTGTGGGAGCCATGGCAAAAGTAGCAATATAGATTCCGGGTAGCGTTGGGTTCAATATATGTTGTCACGTTGTTAATCATTCATTATTTGACATTTTCTAGTGGTTGCAAACATTAGAACATGCCTAAGTTTAAGTTTGCTTGAGTAAAGAGATTAAAACGGGGAAATTTGGTTAACTACGAGGATTCGAGACTACCAACTCTCGTCTTATGATTAATGCTGTAACTAGATTAATCTACTTGATGTTTAGGATTGAAATATAAAAGCTAACCTTTTCAAGTTCGAGAGAATTGAAAAGGAAATTCGTCTATTTGGTTGAGAAACGTTTAGATGATATCATTAATTCAATCACATTGTGACATACATATAAAAAGAACCCGATTAAGCTTAGGATCGACATTGTTACCATCGCCATGGTAAACATTTCCCTAGTTCTCTCTCATATTGATTTCACTCATACGTTATTATTTGCTTTTGTTCACGTTTTGATCACGCAAACCCCCTATTTACCGGAAAATATTGATTACTAGTCATCTACTTCACTAACGACTTAATTCGCACCTTATTCCCTGTGGGATCGACCCCAACCTCTGTTGGGTTCTATATTTGCCGACGACCGCTTACACTTCTTAATTTGAGGTGTAGTTTGGGCGTTATCAAATTTTGGCGCCATTGCCGGGGAATACGGTTGTTTATCAAGTCCGGTGTGTTTATTTGACTCTTAGTCATATTTCCTGCTTTTATTTTTATTTGTTGTTTTTGTGTTTACAGGGTACATAGTTGTGCATGCCAAGTACCTGAGGCTCGGGTGAACCAATATTACCCTACGACCCCGAGCTTGCAAGAATGATAAGGCGAAACATGAATGAGCAACAACAAGAGGCAGCGAGACTCGCTGCAGCTCAGCAAGCCCAACAACGTGTGAATGCTGGTGGTCTTGAGGTCGACATAGAGTTGAACGATGAGGAGGTCGACTTAGATGGAGTTGGTGCCACGGGCGCGATTGCGTTTCCTCAGCTAGCACCCGGGGCCAAGTTCAACATCACTAGCACAATGATTCAGCTGTTGAATTTGAGAGGAGTGTTCCGTGGTGTTGCTGGTGATGATCCAAATCGGCACCTGATGAATTTTGTGGGTATCTGCAAGTCGTTCGAATTGCCTGGAGTAAGTCAGACAGCGATCAGGCTCAGGTTGTTTCCATTGTCTCTGTCTGATGAGGCAGCATTATGGTTGACAGAGCTGACCCCCGACTCTATCACAACTTGGGGAGAGTTGAAAGGAGCTTTCCTAGAAAGGTTCTTTCCTCCCTCTAGGATGATACAATTGAGGGATGAGATTAGCAATTTCAGGCAACAACCTCACGAAGCTTTACATGAGACTTGGTTACGGTTCAAGAAGAAGCTGACACAATGCTCGAACCATCAGCTTACCGACAACTTTTTGATGCAGACATTCTACAGGGCACTGAATTCGGCTACTAAGCCGACATTGGACAACGCAGCAGGTGGAGCATTCATGGGTCTCACTTTTGTTGAGGCCACAACTACGTTGGACAGGCTCACCAAAACCAACAGGGCCTGGCATACACGAGATTTAGAGGTAGCAGCTAGCACTTATGCAGTTGGTGTGTCAGCAGAGCAGCGCAGGAAAGAGGAAGAACGAGACCATGGCCCATCTAAAAACGCAAATGGACCTGCTGACCAAGCATTTGATGTCAGGGGGAATTGAGAAGGTGAAAGCTGTGGGTTCCCAAGGTAGAGCAGCAGAGTTTGAATCTGATGAGGAGGCGAATTATTTTGGTGGTTTCCAGGCCAACGGCCAAGGAAACCAAGGTCGGAACTATCAGAAGGACAACTACTATGAAAAAGCTGGCTACAGAGATCGTGACCAAGGAAACTGGAGGAATAACACTGATAGAGGTGGGTTGTATGTACCACCTGGTAATCGGGATAGAGCTAGCACCGAGACAGGGACGTCTAAATTGGAGAACATGATGGCGAAGATGCTGCTAAAGGTGGAATCTACTGACTCCGCGGTAAAGGAGATGAGGACCGAACTAACAACAATGAGTCAGGTAGTGGATTCACATTCCACCTCGATCAAGCAGTTAGAGCAACAAGTGGGTCAGATCTCGGCGGCTCTAAATCAAAGGAAGACAGGGACCCTGCCGAGTGACACTATTCAAAACCCGAGGAATGACGCGAGCTGTATGGCGATCACTACAAGAAGCGGTAAAACATTACCGGAATCACATCTGGTAATTCAGACTCAGGATAGTGAGATCGCGGACGACAAGGCGGTAGAGGAGGTGACTCAAAGACCCGCGGATGAAAGCAAGGAAGCTGAAAAACTTCCAACTATGATGCCTCGGCCACCGCCTCCATTTCCGCAATGTTTGAAGAAGAAAGTGGAAGATGGAAAGTTCCTGAATTTCATGACCATGCTCAAGCAGATATCAATAACATCCCACTGGTAGAAGCGCTTGAACAAATGCCCAGATATGCCAAGTTCATGAAGGACTTGATTACCAAGAAGAGGTCAGTAAGCGTGGAACCAGAAGATAACCTCCACCACTGCAGTGCTATTTCCTCAAGATCGTTAGTGGACAAGAAGGAAGATCCAGGTGCTTTTACTGTCCCCTGTACTATCGGGAAGCTCAACTTCGGAAAAGCATTATGTGATCTTGGTGCCAGCATCAACTTGATGCCACTAGCAATCTATAAACAATTGGGTTTGGGAGCTCCCAAACCAACGACCATGAGGGTGCTAATGGCTGACCGTTCAGTGAAGCGACCAGTGGGAATATTGTCTGATGTGCTGGTAAAAGTTGGTAAGCTTATATTCCCAGCTGACTTTGTGATCTTGGATTGCGAAGTGGACTTTGAAGTCCCCATAATCTTGGGACGACCATTGCTGGCCACTGCGAGAGTGTTGGTTGACATGGAGAGAAACGAACTGACATTCAGGTTAAACAATAAATTTGTCAAGTTCGATGTGTGTAAATTGATGAAGCAACCAAGAGACATGAGAGTGGTCGCAGTCATAAATGTGGTTGAAGAAGCCCCTGTGGAGTTGCATATTGAGGAGAACGGTCCTGTCGAGACCCTAGTTGCTACAAGAATGAGGTTGTGATCGCAAGAAGGGAAACATGTCGAGGAAGGCGGTGAAAACAAATCGAGAAAGAGAAAACACCGCAAGAAAACCAGCGATGAAAGAGCAAAGAAGTTGCTGCGACGAGCTGCGGAGCCGATAAAAGAGGAAGTTCGAGCTCAACGAGATGGGGTAGCTGGCACCTATTCCATCGATCTCGCCTGCTTTGGAGACCCTGGCGGTCTCCAACATCATGCCAGACTCTGAGTCCTATGGGCTTCACAGGTATTCCTTTCTCTCACAGTTTTAGTTTTCACATGTATGCATTGGGGACAATGCATGAGTCTAAGTTGAGGGTGTTGGGTTACCTGTGAGTCTTTCACCACCGAGGGTTTTTGTTGCCATGTTTCTTTTCCCTCCGGTGTGCTATCTAGTAGAACTGGCATGTTTAGGTTGTCATTTAAATTTTAGTTTTTTTTTTTTAGTGTCTATAGCAAGCATGGCATTTGTTGGTTGGAAAATATACCAAAAGGAGCCCCCTCTGAAAAAGTTGATTTTGTACTTATGTTTGAAACGATTGACTGTCTGGATCCTTGGATGTCATTGTGTGGTTATGATTGGAATAAGTATGTTAAGCCGAGTGTTGTCTTGATAGTTGGTAGTGGTATGGGTTCTTGGTGCCAAGTGTGTGTGAGCGTATTGTTATAAATTCTTACTCTGTGCATGCATCTAGAACTTGCCCGGTCTATTTTGTTAAAGTTTTAAGTTGGTTGCTTAGGAAAGGATCACAGGCCCTTTTTGTGTGCAGTCCACTTAACCTATAAGACCGTCCAAATGTAAATAATCCCTTTGATCCCTGTTTGAGCCATAATTGACCCTGTTCTTTCAATAACCTGTCACCGTTCCTGTTTAACTTTGAATCCCTCTTTTGGCCTTGGTCCTCCCTTGGACATCGTGCACCTCGACTCAGGCAATCAACCTAAGTTGAGGGTGGCTACTATAGAGGTAAATGATAAGAAAAATAGGATGAATAAGATTGGTTGTGAATAGAATGAAAATTCCGGGTGTGTGTCTAAGAAAAAGATAAAGAAACGAAAAAAAAAGGGGAGATGAAAAAAGAACGAAAAAGAAATAAAAAGAAGTGTCAAAATAAAGAGGCCGCACCTGTAGCTAGAAAGAAGGGAATAAGGAGGTGAATAAGGATGGGCAAAGTAAAGTTATGTGGAAATAATAGGTCGGTGAATCCAAGGAGGGTTTAGTCACTATTCCCCAAACGTATCCTACCTGCACCCGAAGCCGCATTACAAGCCAAAACAAGTCCTGTAGTGATCCTGAAATGCTTTCTAAAGAACTGAAATAGAATAGTAAGGGGCTTATGGCATCGCAAGTGCATCGTTTGAAATCGTTTATGAGTGTGAGCGTCTTACCTAGTCCTAAATCTTGTGTGTGGGACTTCTTTGTGGTGAGGGCACCAAGATTTCTGTATCGTCTATTGACTGTTAGGATAGTTGTGTGTGTGTATGCATAATATTCCATCATATCAGAATGACATGTTTGGATCCTTGCAAGTTAATGTTTCATACATTTGTGTGCTACTAGGGAGCTTGATTTGAAATTGAATAAGCATTGAATGACCATGAGTTGCTAGAGACACGAGTTTGTTTTCTTAGTTGAGTCGTATTATTGTTTTTGTGTCATGTTGCTTGAGGACAAGCAAACGTTTTAAGTTGAGGGTGTTGATGTGCCACCATTCTACGGCACTTTCGACGCCTCTAAACTAAGAACAATCGTAAGTTTTCAAGCAACCGTTGTCGTTTTTGATGTTTTTACGTTATATTTGCAGGAAAGGGAGACAAACGTAGAAAAGGAAGGAAATACGATCAAAAGAGTGCTTCTGCCTAAGAGTGACGGCCCGTCTGACGGCCCGTCACTGACCTGACGGACCGTCACCCATTCCACCAAGATAAAACAAAGAAAAACACTGTAAGTCGTCACTGGGTGGACGACTTACCAGAAATTTCCAGTAAGTCGTCACAGGCCCGACGACTTACCAGAATATTCATGTAAGTCGTCGAGCAGGTGATGACTTACCTGAAAAAGTGCCTTGGAGCTCACTGTTTAGTGGTGACGGCCCGTCACATACGTGAGGTCCGTCACCCCAACCGTCAAGTTGAGGCAGAACGCGTGACGCGGATTCCAAACGTTTTTGGGTTTATTTCCTGGACTCCTATAAATACCCTATGTTAGGTTTATTTTATTCATTCATTAACAATACATTACAAGTTAATTACCAATACATTACCCAATAGTTTTAGGAGAGTTTTAGTCGACTTTTTGAGAACAACAACACGTTTTCTTGGTCTTGAAATCGTGTTCTTGAATCGCTCTTGGGATCTTGGTTTTCTTGTTCTTGTATAATTGAAGATTGTTTCATTATATTGTAAGAATCTTTTCCTCTTTATTATGAATAC
This sequence comes from Jaltomata sinuosa, assembly GCA_003996215.1. Taxonomy (NCBI): domain Eukaryota; kingdom Viridiplantae; phylum Streptophyta; class Magnoliopsida; order Solanales; family Solanaceae; genus Jaltomata; species Jaltomata sinuosa. Next base: position 22,915 of record QJPP01003356.1, on the reverse strand, counting down.
GACTCTCTTCTCTCTTCTTAATAGCATGATTAACTAAACTTCCCACAACTAGGGTTGTGGGAGCCATGGCAAAAGTAGCAATATAGATTCCGGGTAGCGTTGGGTTCAATATATGTTGTCACGTTGTTAATCATTCATTATTTGACGTTTTCTAGTGGTTGCAAACATTAGAACATGCCTAGGTTTAAATTTGCTTGAGTAAAGAGATTAAAATGGGGAAATTTGGTTAACTACGAGGATTCGAGACTACCAACTCTCGTCTTATGATTAATGCTGTAACTAGATTAATCTACTTGATGTTTAGGATTGAAATATAAAAGCTAACCTTTTCAAGTTCGAGAGAATTGAAAAAGAAATTCATCTATTTGGTTGAGAAACGTTTAGATGATATCATTAATTCAATCACATCGTGACATACATATAAAAAGAACCCGGTTAAGCTTAGGATCGACATTGTTACCATCGCCATGGTAAACACTTCCCTAGTTCTCTCTCATATTGATTTCACTAATACATTATTATTTGCTTTTGTTCACGTTTTGATCACGCAAACCCCCCTATTTACCAGAAAATATTGATTACTAGTCATCTACTTCACTAACGACTTAATTCGCACCTTATTCCCTGTGGGATCGACCCCAACCTCTGTTGGGTTCTATATTTGCCGACGACCGCTTACACTTCTTAATTTGAGGTGTAGTTTGGGCGTTATCACTAACAGACCTATCAAAATTCGATTCCAAGAATGATAGCTAAGAATGTCGACTGAAGTCAACGATTTTCAAAGTTAAGGCTCTAAAACTGGAAAGCGGCCAAAAAGACCAAACAAACGGCCTGGGCACCAAACTATCGGTCCCAGCAAGCCATAAACGACTTGGGGCCGGTACAGGTAAGCTCTAACAGTGCAAAGAAGGCAAAAATGTGTAAATGACCGAAAGGGTCATTACATCATCCACTACTAAAAAGACTTTCATCCTCAAAAGTTAGGAAACAAGGAACACTAGGGACTTAAGAACAGCAGATACAAAGCCCGCACCACTCTCTCGGACAACTCGGGTAGCCTCCTAAAAAGAATGGCACCCAATAGAACGAAGCCAAAGAAAAGCAACTAAGCCCAAACTCCTTCCTAGCCAAGCTAGATTTTAACCTTTAACTCCCAAACTCCAAGGATCTGCCAACACAAACTGAACCTCAAGAATCTCAACCGGAAGCACCGACATAACACCAAAACCCAAGAACCAGGGCAATCGGCACACAAAACCCGAATCCTCGATACCACAACCAAGTTCACCCACAAAGTCACCAACCAAATCTCTAACTCATGAACCGATTGAATCGCAAGACCCTTTATTTTGATCTGAACCCCTTTCGCACCATAACCATGAAGCTCCATGCAAGTCGAGCGCTCGAGCCACCCTCAAAATATCAACTGACACACTAGGGATGCATAGTTCCCACTTATACTCCACCGCGAATGAAGTCACGCTTTTTATTCAAACTCTTTCCAAGCCAAGCTATAGTCTACTAGCCTTTGCTATCCAAGATAACAACCCGTAGCATATCATTGAAAACTAGAGTTACTTGTCCCGACTGACCATCAACCAACAAACGGATGCTTTTGCTAGGATCAAACCCGATACTAGAACTCAACTGAACCAACCATCAAAGCTCAAATGAAATCTGTACACCAGGGTTGGGAAAGGTATGTATGAACACTCTGGGCCAATGAAGAAATTCCTCAACTGCTAACTAAACCACCCGCGCTGAACTGTGCCCAGTATGAATCAACTGCAAGCGAATGAACTAAGGCAACCTGCCCAAAAGACCCAAACCAAAACCAAGACCTCACAAAAGGTGTGGTAAGCCTACCACGAAGTCTGTAGCCATCAACTAAGCCCCAAACTCTAAGAAATCTCTGCTGCTTCAAACACTCGAACATGATTAAAAAATTGGGATCACCTTTACTAAACTCAACTCAGAAAGAAGTCTGCCACACCGTGAATATGAAGTCCAAACATCCCATAGGCAAAGGAAAGGGTGCCTTAAGTCCAAAGTCGCTGCTTAGCTATTGACAATGTATTAACCTTCCAACTCACCTATTGGCACAAACATCTGATCTGCGGTACCTATATACAAACCAACAACCCCAAAAGCATTCAACATACCAAACTTCTGACCCACTCTGGCAGAGCCCAAACAATGCTGGAATTGCATACAATAGATGACCTCTAATAGAACCAATCCATTTAAGCCTCTATCTCCCGAACTCACCAAGGTGATCATTGACCTTGAAGTACTATCGAAATCTAACCTAACCCTGCCAGCTTCAACCCGTACAACCTGACCACATAAAGCATACACCACTGCTGATTCTCGAACCCACACCGCTTAGTTTGTCCAACCAAGGTAGAAGGAACCTCGTACTATTAACCACCAAAATCTGGAATGTCCAGCCTAAACTAAGGGTTAGCTAAGGACTGGGTGTCCAAGGCCAACAACTACTCTAAAACCAAAGTAAAGAAGCCAAGTTTCCCACACCCACTGCCTTCCAGCATAAAGATGTTGCAACCAAAGGGAAACTTCCACGAACCACCCAAAGTAGTCTACTAAGCCACGATTCTAAAATACATCATCAATTTTACAAATCAATGCTCCTGTCAAACACACGAGTAGATCCATCCGCCATCGAAGGACACTAATAGAGTAGGAGTCAACTAGGCGATGAATACACAACTTGCCCAATCTGTAGATGCTACTAAAACTTGGTTTCCCCCAAAGAAGATAATAAGGAAGCCAAAGCCGATGCAATAAGCTCCCAAAGGTAGGACTGGAAATGGCCACAACCTCAATATTCTACTAGAAGGGAAACTGACCTCGAACAGATCGAAGGAAAAGTCATAAAAAGCTGTAGTCAGTCGAATCACGTCATTAGCACACAAGCCGAAGCGAACCTCTAGTCGTCACCTCAGTCAGCTACTAGAACACACTTACGAACAAAGAGTTATCTCCCTCAGTTTTCAACTAAACAAAACCTTTTCTTAGCATACATTAAACCTTACAATCTGTTCCAACGATGCAACCAACCTGACCGACCCATTTTTAGATAAACCTGGAGCTATTTCCTTAGCTCCCACATCTATATTGTCAGAACTCAATAAGGCAGGAGAAGAATGGGCCGAATGCCCAACTTACCCAATGATAACGAACACAACTCATCCACGATGCTGCAGTCAACACTTAGCCAAAAATGACATAGTCGAAGCTCAACCACAATATCACAATCAAAAGCTTAACCAGAGAACTATGATCAAAATTCATTCCAACTGGAACTAGGGAAAAATAATACGACAACCCAACTTGACAAGAAACTAAAGAAGACTATGGGAACAACCCACATACCTGCCAACCTCCTAAATCAACCAAACAAAGAGGTAGACTCTAATTTCCCATGGACACAAAACCAACCAATGCTTACTAGCATAACCAACACCATGCGACTTAAAACAGGGCCTCAAACTCCGACACTACCACCAATATCACATCAAACTAACACAAGGACCTCTAGCTGATGCTAGATAATGGCGTAGGCAACAACCATCTAGGACCGCTATAGAAGGAAAATTCAAGCCAAGTCTAGAACCACAACCAACTGGAAGCGAGCTTAATCAAGACCTACCCACGAGCTACAACTCCAGGAAAACACCTCTCAAAGATAACTCACCCCATCCACTACTAAAATAAATGATCTACCAAAATACACACGAATAGAACTACAAACTCAAACAGTAACACAACTAACCAAGTAAAATAAGAAGACACATAAGCAAATACACGGAAAGGGTATAATCATAATGCGAGCAATGCTATCACCTGCAAAAGATAAATAGAGTCGTAGCCAGAGCAACAACATCAGGAGCCTCTACCTCTGGCCTATCAAAAGGGGCATCGAACTGACAGTGTGTATCACTGGATTAAGTAGTCGATGCTGAAGGCTCAACCATCCCTCGCCGGGGATAATCTCTATAAAGGTGACCAATCACTCTATAATCATAACATCCATGCTGACTGGGATATGTAAACGTGGGGAAATCCCTAGAAAAGTGCCCATGCTCACCGCACTGAAAGCAAATCCCACTGAATGAAGCCAAACGAGAAGATCTCACCGCACCTGACCGGCCATCACGACCTACACAACCTGAATGTAAGCCTCAAAGAACTTGACCCATACCTAGTCCACTCTGCTTGCCATGTCCTGTACCACCACCCTCTAAAACCTGTGGAGCAACTAAAACTGGACTGGTAGATAAGAAGCCATGGAACTTATCTTTGGTGGAGAATCCCGTACCTTGAGTATGAGAACCTCGGGAACTGTCTTGGCGACAACATTTCTTAGCACTACCTCCATAAGACTCACGACATAAACCCTTAATAGCCCAAGCATGGTCGACAACCTGAAGAAAGGTAGTCCCAAGTGTAAACAAGTGCTCAGTCGCCAAATGGAGTGATGAAATCAAACATCCAACAAAGCTCTGAACCCTATCAAACTCTGAAGGCACAGTCCTAGCAGTATGCCTAATAATCTCCTGAAATCTCACCTCATACTCCAATACCGGCATATATCCCTGCTGAAGAACTGGGATCTCAAGCCTACCTGATGCACCACTCGAAGAACCTGGTACTGAAACACCCAACGGAGGACTCAAAGTCCTAGCCACGGTGTCCCAAAGAACTGGGGTAGCCATAAATCTATTTGGAGGCTGGGCTGGCCCCACAACCCCTAACCAATAGGGTAAACTCTCACTCTGAAGTCCTGGAACTGATGGAAGCAATGAAGCAACAGGCACAAAAGCCTCGACATCACCCGCTATCGTACTCATCTTAGGCATCTGAGAAGGAATGACACAATCGAAGTTTAGAAGTCAATAGAGCCAGGAATGCATGATAAGAAGCCAATAAGATGGAATTTTTCCTAACAATTCCCTGTAGCCTCCCGCAGATAGGATATGGATGTCATGATACTGATCCGCGAGACTCTACTTAGACACTTGCTTCTGTACCACGACACCGGTGAATCTAGAGCTCTGATACCAAGCTGTCACGACCCGATTTCTAAAGTCATGATGGAACCTATAACCTTCCAGTAGGCAAACTAATTCTCATAGCCCGAAACAGTTAGTAATGGGCTACTACCTAACCAATACGCACCATAAGATGAAATAAGCAGAAGCAAAATATAAAGATAGAACAACACGACAACAACAACCTAAAATATATACACAAGGAAACTACACCAACCCCAAGACTTGATATTGATAATACAAAAGCTTCTAATAGAATAAAGGTGCTAGAAGTAGCAAAATAAGATATACACCTATCTCCGAAAGTACAAGAGTAACAGTGCCAAAAGATGAGATGTGGTCAAGCCCGGTTGTCAGGCGCTCACCCTAGTCTTGAATGTCTAAAAACTGCACGAGTCTCCATGCGATCAACGGTGAAAGCTCATACTAATATCTGCACCAAAAAGATGCAGAAGTGTAGTATGAGCACCAATTGCTAAGCAACGAGTACCCAGTAGGCATCATCAGCTGAGTGAGCGCATGTAAGATATAAAAATAATCATAAAGCAGATAGCAAGGAAGCAGTCAAAGAAAACAATGGATAAAGCACACAGAAGCTGACACAGATAGAAAACCAAGGAAATACAACAAGCCATGCTAGTCACAGAAGATATATAACAGAAATACAGGTGTAAGAAGAAAGAACGCACCTGAAGTCCTTGCAATAACAATATATATAAAGAGAGAGTTTAAGGAGAAGGACAGTATACCGGTAACCTCAAGTAAAAGGGGAAAGAAGGAAAGTAAGTCAACATAATCAACTAGAAGCCATACACTAATGAATCATGCTTAAAACAACAATTTCAAGATAAGAATAGACATAAAACAATCTCTCAATATAGCCCTAGGATGGGATAAGTAAGCCACAAGAACTGAGATCCACTAATCAAAACCATGATAAGGAATAGAGTCAGACAACTCACAACCTCTTAGAAGGCCATATCAATAGTGCCTCGATAATACAGGACTCACTAGCCCCTCAATAATCAAAGTCTAACAACCGGAGCTTCAACAGGATAGGAACCACTAATCTACCAAAAACCTAATGCCATAACAAGCTTTAAAAGTGACAGGAGTAATACAATCTACCTACAATCCCAATGACTGTCCATACAATCAAGGAATGCAATAAAGTGAAAATAAACCCTCCGGCCGCCCATACAACCGGAGCATAACCTAAGCACACATCAAATAAGGGTGGAATCGAAACACAATATGCACGATTATGTATGATGAATCTGGTGTGATAATAACCCGTATGTTCCCTCTCCGATACCTCAAAGGCCCAATAGAGTCCGGACTCATAGAAGGACACTACCCGTGTACCTCTACTCCATCGTACACCTCTCTTCTTGGCACACGCGTTGGCCCGTAGCCAGTTTCCTAGGAATGACAAGGTCCATGGAGGTCTACTCGTAGACCACATACAAGACCATGAATCTCAAAGTACCACTGTATGAAGTATGACCGGATATAGATCAATTATCAGAGTCTCGTAAAACATTCCCAAAATCAAACTGGTCTAAATCAGTAGTAAAAATCTCAAAGACCCTCTCAAAGGGTGCACAAAGTATACTCGAGTCTAAATCAGTAATCAAACTCTCAATAACCCTCTCAAAGGGATGCCCGAGGCGTATTCGGGTCTAAAACCATCATAAAACATGTTTAGCACTTCAACATAGCCGAGTCTAGTATCAGTAAGTAAACTAGTGATAAAATCAACATAGTACTACTTTTATCTCGAGAAAAATCCACTCCTCAATACCAAATCTCATTTTATCATCATTTATACCAAAAACGAGCCCTCGAGGCCATACAAAGTTAGAAAAAATTGATGACAATAGGTGTGAAGCTAAAATAGTAGTAAAACATGCAGAAAATCCTTTTTCATGAATGATATGCTCGCAAACAATAGATTAGCCCAAAATGGCTCATAAACATTCCTATGGGCACTGTACAGGCACAAACAGCTCTACATCACAGATAGCCAGCCTAAAGTAAGGTCACGATATCTGGGACTCACAAAAATTCCCCAAATACCCCACCATTTATGGTCCTAAGTCATAAACAAAGGCCACACAAGGCCATAAGGGTGGAATAGAAATACTACACGAATACTCAACCAACGCAAGAAATAAACGGACGAAAAAAGGCGGACAAGGTCTGAGGGTACCAACTTAGAAAGCCAACCCAAGGAAGCTAATTAATGCAATTATTGGCTATATACGCAAAGTCTAGGTAGGGAAAAACCATAACCTACCTATCATCCGATGACTAGCTGCATAGACGGTGTTGCCGAAGCTTAAGCTGCTCCGAGAAGATCCAATTCACGAAAAAACTATAAATACAATAATCTACACGTCAAAATAAAACCAACGATACCCATAATGCTACAAACATAACCAGGTTGAAATCTAGGTCACAAGCGGGTCCCTTAGGCCCCGCAAACCAAAAATAAAAAACACCCATGTGTTCTCCACATTCCCGAGAGAGCATGCTCAAAAATTGAGCGGAAACGGACGTCAATTGGGACTCGAAACAACCCACAATTCAAGAAATTAAAAAAAGGAAAAATAATGGAGGAAAACGGAATTAAAGAGAGGATTTACCCATTTTAGAAGCCACTAAACGAGCAAGGATAGTCAAATTATTACCCTCCAATCAATTTGGATGAACAATGGGTTACAATGGTGTTTTTATGAGCTTGGCAATGGAGGAACCGAGGTTTGAGTTTTATAAGAAATGAGGGAGAAAAAGAGAATGGGCAGCTTATAAGCTTCCAGTCAAGGCGCAGGGGTGTTGGCCCTGGCGCAGGGGCGCTGGCATGGCTGAGGCGGTTGGAACATAGGGGCACTGGCCAAGGAACAAGCGCGCGTGTGTAGGCGGTGCCCTGGCGCCACACCAACCACCAGCAATGCCAAGGGATGGTTTTCACACTTTGGGTCCTCGAGAATGCATCCGGGGTCCCGCAAATAAAAACAAGTTGATCTATTCAACTAGAAATGGCATTTCAGATCATTTGGAATTGATGAAAATCACAGCGAGGGTTGATTAAACGAAAAGTGAGCTCCATGCCCAAAATTAACCTTTAAGCCAACAATTCCCAAAACGAAACCCAAGGGGCCAAAATCAAGTCCGGAAGCCTCGGGACCCAAACCAATGGTCCCTCTAGCCTAAACTCGACGTTTTGGAGCTAATAGCACTGACGAAATTTCCATCTGAGGCCGTCTTCTCCAAATGTTGACCAAAGTCAACCAAATAAGCCCAATTATCTTGAAAACACAGAACGAGTTAGAATTCCAAGCTGAATAGCTCTCGGATCCCGACCAAAGGTCCAACTAGACCAAAGTCCATGCTCTGGAGCTAACAGAATTGTCGAAATTTGATTCTGAGAACGATAGGTAAGAATGTCGACTGAATTCAATGATTTTCAAAATCAAGGCTCTAGAACTGGAAAGAAACCAAAAAGACCAAACAAACCGCCTAGGCACCAAACTATCGGTCCCAACAAGCCATAAATTACTTGGGGCCACTACAGGCAAGCTCTAACAATGCAAAGAAGGCAAAAATGCGTAAATGACTGGAAGGGTCATTACATCATCCATTACTAAAAAGACTTTCGTCCTCGAAAGTCAGGAAACAAGTAACACTAGGCACTTAAGAACAAGGGATACAAAGCCCGCACCACTCTCTCAGACAACCCGAGTAGCCTCCTCAACTGGACGGCACCCAACAGAATGAAGCCAAAGAAAAGCAACTAAGCCCAAACTCCTTACTAGCCAAGCTAGATTTTAACCTTTAACTCCCAAACTCCAAAGATCTGCCAACCCAAACTTAACCTCAAGAATCTCAACCGGAAGCACCAATATAACACCGAAACCCAATAACCAAGGCTATTGGCACACAGAACCCGAATCCTCGATACCACAACCATGTTCACCCATAAAGTCACCAACCAAATCTCTAACTCATGAACCCATTAACCCGCAAAGACCCTATATTCTGACTTGAACCCTTTTCGCACCATAACCACGAATCTCCATGCAAGTCGAGCGCTCGATCCACCTTCAAAATATCAATTGACAGACCAGAGATCCATAGTTCCCTCTTATACTCCACCGCGAATGAAGTCACCCTTTTTATTCAAACTCTTTCCAAGCCAAGCTATAGTCTACCAGACTTTGCCATCCAAGATAACAACCCGTAACATATCATTGAAAACTAGAGTGTTACCTATCTCGACTGACCATCAACCAACGAACAGATGCTTTTGCTAGGATCAAACCCTATACCAAAACTTAACTAAACCAACCATCAAAGCTCAAACAAAATTCGCACACCAGGGTTGGGAAACGTATGTACGAACACTCTGGGCCAATGAAGAAATTCCTTAACTGCCAAAGAAACCACCCACGTGGAACTGTGCCCAGTCTGAATCAACTGCAAGCAAATGAACCAAGGCAACTTTCCCAAAAGACCCAAACAAAAATCAAGACCTCGCAAAGGGTGTGGTAAGCCTACCACGAAGTTCGTAGCCATCAACTATGCCCCAAACTCTAAGAAACAACTGGTGCTTCAAACACTCGAATACCATTCAAAAATTGGGATCACCTTTACTAACCTTAACTCAGAAAGAAGTCCGCTGCATCGTGAATATCAAGTCCAAACACCTCATAGGCAAAGGAAAGGGTGCCTGAAGTCCAAAGTCGCCGCTTAGCTATTGACACTGTCTTAACCTTCCAACTCACCCGCTAGCATAAATATCCAATCTGCGGTACTTGTATACAAACCAACAACCCTGAAAGCATTTAACATACCAAACTTCTGACCCACTCTGGAAGAGCCCAAACGACGCTGGAATTGTATACAATAAATGACCTCTCAGAGAACCTACCCATTCAAGCCTCTAGCTCCCGAACTCACCAAGGCGATCATTGACTTCAAAGTACTATTAGAATCTAACGTAGCCCTACCAACATCAACTCATACAACCAACCACATATAGCATACACCACTGCTGATTCTCAAACCCTCGCTGTTGAGTCTGTCCAACCAAGGTAGAAGAAACCTCATACTATTAAGAACACTACCGAAATCTGGAATGTCCAGCCTAAACTAAGGGTTAGCCAAGGAATAGGTGTCCAAGGCCAACAGCCACTATGAAACCAAAGTAAAAAAGCCAAGTTACCCGCACCCACTGCCTTCTGGCATAAGGATGCTGCAACCAAAGGGAAACTTCCACGAACCACCCAAAGTAGTCTGCTAAGCCACGATTCTGAAATCCATTATCAATTTTACCAATCAATGCTCCTATCAAACCCACGAGTATATTCATCCGCCATCGAAGGACACTAATAGAGCTAGAGTTAACTAGGCCATGAATACACAACTTTCCCAATCCGTAGATGCTACTAAAACTTGGTTTCCCCCAAAAAAGATAATAAGGAATCCAAAGCCGATGCAACAAGCTCCTAAAGGTAGGACTGGAAGCCACTACCTTGATCTTCTACTGGAAAGGAAACTTACCTCGAACCAATTAAAAAGTCATAACAAACTGTAGTCGATCAAATCACGTCATTAGAACACAAGCCAAAGCAAACCTCTAGTCGTCACCTCAGTCAGCTACTAGAACACACTTACGAACAAGGAGTTATCTCCCTCAATTTTCAACTAAAAAAAACCTTTCCTTAGCATACATTGAACCTTACAATCTATTCTAACGATACAACCAACCTGACAGACCCCTTTTTAGATAAACTTGGAGCTGTTTTGTTAGCTCCCATATCTATATTGTTAGAAGTCAATAAGGCAGGAGAAGAATGGGTCGAATGCCCAACTTACTCGAAGACTACGAACACAACTCAACCACAATACTGCAGTCAACACTTAGCCAAAAATGCCATAGTCGAAGCTCAACTACAATACTGCAATCAAAAACTCAACCAGAGAACTACGATCAAAATTCATTCCAACTGGAACTGGGGAAAAACAATAAGACAACCCAACTGGACAAGAAACTGAAGAAGACTATGGGAACAACCCACATACCTGCCAACCTCCTAAATCAACCAAACAAAGAGGTCGATTCTAATTTCCCAGGGACACAAAACTAACCAATGCTTACTAGCATAACCAACACCACATGACTAAAACAGGGCCTCAAACTCCGGCACTACCACCAGTATCACATCGAACCAATACAAGGACCTCTAGCTGATGCTAGATAGCGGCTTAGGCAACAATCATCTAGGACCGCTATATAAGGAAGATTCAAGCCAAGTCTAGAACCACAACCAACTGGAAGCGAGCTTAATCAAGACCTACCCGCGAGCTATAACTTTTGGAAAACACTTCTCAAGGATAACTCACCCCATCCACTACTAAAAGAAATGATCTACCAAAAAACACATGAATAGAACTACAAACTCAAATAGTAACACAACTAAACAAGTAAAACAGGAAGGCACATAAGCAAATACACAAAAAGGGGAGAATCACAATGCGAGTAATGCTATCACCTGCCAATGATATATAGAGTCATACCTGGAGCAACAGCATCGGGAGCCTCTACCTCTAGCCTATCAAGAGGGGCATCAAACTGACCGTGTCTACCACTGGACTGAGTAGTCGATGCTGAAGGCTCAACTATCCCTCGCCAGAAACAATCTCTATAAAAGTGACCAATCACTCTATAATCATAACACCCCTGCTGACCAGGATATACGAACATGGGGGAATCCCTAGCAAAGTTCCTATTCTCACCATACTAAAAGCAAACCCCACTGAATGAAGCTGAACGAGAAGATCTTGCTACACCTGACTGGCCACCATGGCCTACACGACCTGAATGTAAACCTCAAAGAACCTGACCTGTACCTAGTCCACTCTGCTTGACATGTCCTGTACCACCACCCTCTAAAACCTGTGGAGCAACTGAAACTGGCCTGGTAGATAAGAAGCCATGGAACCTATCTTTGGTGGAGAATCTCGTACTTTGAGTCTGAGAACCTCGGGAACTGTCCTGGCGATAACATTTCTTAGCACTACCTCCATAAGACTCACGGCATAAACCCTCAATAGCCCAAGCATGGTCGACCACCTGAAGAAAGGTAGTCCCAAGTGTAAACAAGTGCTAGGTCGCCAAATGGACCGATGAAATCAAACATCCAACAAAGCTCTGAACCCTATCAAACTCTGAAGGCACAGTCCTAGCAGTATGCCTAATCATCTCCTGAAATCTCACCTCATACTCCAATACCAGCATATATCCCTGCTGAAGAACTAGGATCTCAAGCCTACCTGATGCACCACTCGAAGAACCTGGTACTGAAACACCCAACGGAGGACTCAGAGACCTAGCCACGGTGTCCCAAAAAACTGGGGTAGCCATAAATCTATTTGGAGGCTGGGCTGGCCCCACAACCCCTTACCAATACGGAAAACTCTCACTCTGAAGTCCTGGAACTGATGGAAGCACTGAAGCAACAAGCACAAAAGCCTCGACATCACCCGCTGTCATACTCATCTTAGGCATCTGAGAAGGAATGAAACAATCAAAGTTTAGAAATAAATAGAGCCAGGAACGCACGATAAAGAGACAAGAAGATGGAATTTTTCCTAACAATTCCCTGTAGCCTCCCGCAGATAGGATACGGATGTCATCATACTGATCTGCGAGACTCTACTTAGACACGTGCTTCTATACGATTACACCGGTGAACTTAGAGCTCTGATACCAAGCTGTCATGACCCAATTTCTAAAGTCATGGTGGAACCTACAACCTCCAATAGGCAAACCAATTCCTGTAGCCTAGAACAGTTAGTAATGGGCTACTACCTAACCATAAGCTGAAATAAGCGGAAGCAGAATATAAAGATAGAACAACGCAGAAGCAATAACCTAAAATATATACACAAAGGAACTAAATCAACCCCAAGACTTGGTATCGATAATACATTAGCTTCTAATAGAATATAAGTGCTAGAAGTAACAAAATAAGATATACAATTATCTCTGAAAGTACAAGAGTAACATTGCCAAAAGATGATATGTGGTCAAGCCTCGGTTGTCAGGCACTCACCCTAGTCTCGAATGTCCAAAAGCTGCACGAGTCTCTACGCAATCAATGACAAAATCTCACACTAATATTTGCACCAAAAAGATACAGAAGTGTAGTATGAGCACCAATTGCTAAGCAACGGGTACCCAGTAGGCATCATCGGCCGAGTGAGCACATATAAGATATAAAAATAGTAATAAAGCAGATAGCAAGGAAGCAGTCACAGAAAACAATGGAGAAAGCACACGGAAGCTAACACAGATAGAAAACCAAGGAAATACAACAAGCCATGCTAGTCATAGAAGATATATATAATAGAAACACAAGTGTAAGAAGAAAGAACGCACATGGAGTCCTTGCAATAACAATATATATATAGAGAGAGTTTAAGTAGAAGGATGGTATACCGGTAACCTCAAGTAAAAGGGGAAAGAAGGAAAGTAAGCCAACATAATCAACTAGAATCCATACACTAACAGAATCATGCTTAAAACAACAATTTCAAGATAAGAATAGATGTGTATCTCAAGTATAACCCTAGCATGGGATAGCTAAGCCACAAGAACCGAGATCCATTAATCAAAACCACGATAAGGAATAGATTCAGACAACCCACAACCTCTCAGAAGGCCATATCAATAGTGCCTCAATAATACAGGACTCACTAGCCCCTCAATAATCAAAGTCCAACAACCGGAGCTTCAACAGGCTAGGAACCACTAATCTACCAAAAACCTAATGCCATAACAAGCCTTAAAAGCGACAGGAGTAATACAATCTACCTACAATCCCAATGACTGTCCATATAATCGAGGAATGCAATCAAGTGAAAATAAACCCTTCAGCCGCCCATACAACCGGAGCGTAAACTAAGCACACATCAAATAAGGGTGGAATCGAAACACAATATGCACGATTATGTATGATGAATCTGGTGTGATAGTAACCTGTATGTTCCCCCTCCGATACCTCAAAGGCCCAATAGAGGCCGGACTCATAGAAGGACACTACCCATGTACCTCTACTCCATCGTACACCTCTCTTCTTGGCACACGCGTCGGCTCGTAGCCAGTTGCCCAGGAATGACAGGGTTCATGGAGGTCTACTCGTAGACCATATACAAGACCATGAATCTCAAAGTACCCCTGTCTAAAGTATGACCGGATATAGATCAATTATCAGAGTCTCGTAAAACATGCCCAAAATCGTACCAGGTCTAAATCAGTAGTAGTAATCTCAAAGACCCCCTCAAAGGGTGCCCAAAGTATATTCGGGCCTAAATCAGTAATCAAAGTCTCAATAACCCTCTCGAAGGGATGCCCGGGGTGTATTCGGGTCTAAAACCATTGTAAAACATGTTTAGCACTCCGGCATAGCCGAGTCTAGTATCAGTAAGAAAACCAGTGAGAAAATTAACATAATACCACTTTTATCTCAAGAAAAATCCACTCGTCAATACCAAATCGCATTTTATCATCATGTATACCAAAAACAAGCCTTTGAGGCCATGCAAAGTTAGAAAAAACTGGTGATAGTAGGCCTAAAGCCAAAATAATAGTAAAACATTTAGAAAATCCTTTTTCATGAATGATTTGCTCGCAAATAATAGATTAGACCAAAATGGCTCATAAATATTTCTATCGGCCCTGCACAGGAACAAGCAGCTCTACAACACAGATAGACAGCTTAAAGTAAGGTTACGATATTCGAGACTCACGGACATTCCCAAATATCCCACTGTCTATGGTCCAGAGTCATAAACAAAGGTCACACGAGGCCACAATGGTGGAATAGCAATATTACACGAATACTACAACCAACACAAGAAATAAATGGATGAAAAAGGCAGACAAGGTCTGAGGGTACCAACCTAGAAAACCAACCCAAAGAAGCTAATTAATGAAGTTATAGCCTATATATGCAAAGTCTAGGTAGGGGAAAGCCATAACCTACCTGTCGTTCGACGACTAGCTGTGGGGATGGAATGCCCAAGCTCAAACTTCTCCAAGAAGCTCTAATTCATGAAAACACTATCAATACAATAATCTACACGTCAAAACAAAACCAACGATACCCGTAATGCTACAAATATAACCGGGTCAAAATCTGGGTCACAAGCGTGCTCGTGGGCCCTGTAACTTGAAACCAAAAATGAAAAACACTCATGTGTTCCCCATATTTCTGTGAGAACACGCTCAAAAATTGAGTGGAAACGGACATCAATTGGGGCTCAAAACAGCCCACAATTCAAGAAATTACAAAAGGGAAAAATAATGGAGGAAATCAGAATTAAAGAGAGGATTTGCCCATTTTAGAAGCCACTAAATGATCAAGGTTCATCAAAATATTACCCTCCAATCAATTAGGATGAACAATGGGTTACAATGATGTTTTTATGAGCTTGGTAATGGAGGAACCGAGGTTTGGGTTTTAGAAGAAATGAGGGAGAAAAAGAGAAGGGGCAGCTTATAAGCTGCCAGCCAAGGCGCAAAGGTGGCCCATGGTGCGCAAGCGTAGGGGATGGCATGGATGAAGTGGCTGGCATGTAGGGGTGCTGGCCTGGGCGCAGGCGCACGCGCACAGGCACGGCCCAGGCGGCGCCCTAGCGCCATATTAGCCATCAACAATGCCAAGGGATGGTTTTCACACTTTGGGTCTTCGGGAACGCATCTGGGAGATGAGATATTCAACTAGAAATGGAGTTTGGGATCCAATGCAATTGAAAAAAATACCATTGGGGGTCGATGTAATGAAAAGTGGGCCCCGTGCCCAAAATGACCTTTAGGCCAACAATTCCCAAAATGGAATCCAAGGGCCAAAATCAAGTCTGGAAGCCTTGGGACCCAAACCAATAGTCCCTCTAGCCTAAACTCAATGTTCCAGAACTAAGAGCACTGACGAAATTTCCATTAGAGGCTCTCTTCTCCAAATGTTGACCAAACTCAACCAAACAAGCCCAACTGGCCTAAAAACACAGAACAAGAGAGAGTTCCAAGCTGAATAGCTCCCGGATCCCGACCAAAGGTCTAACTATACCAAAGTCCATGCTCTGAAGCTAACAGAACTATCAGAATTCAATTTCAAGCATGATAGCTAATAATGTTGACTGAAGTTAATGATTTCAAAAGTTAAGGCTCTAAAACTGAAAAGTAGCCAAAAAGACCAAATAAATGGCCCGGCCACCAAACTGTCAGTCCCAGCAAGCCATAAATGACTTAGGACCGCTACAAGCAAGCTCTAATAGTGCAAAGAAGGAGAAAACCCTTAAATAAACGGAAGGGTCATTACATCGGCCACTCTACATTAGTGGAGATTTACATGAAGGGCAAACCTATGGTTTGACATGTGTGCACTTGAACTTCCTTGAGAGAGTGAGAGTCTTTTTAGTTCTCATATAATCCCTTGTATTGTGAAATTGCATAATTGTGAGTGAGATTCTCTCTTGTGGTGAGTGGCATCATGCACTCGAATTAAAACATGAAGTCTCTATTCCAATTGAGAGGAATGAATGAGCCAAGTTGTGTGGCGAATCTCGAGGCAAACCTTGATGGTCCATGCCAATGACTTGAGAAGCTTTATATCTTATTTTGAATAACAAATTCCCTTGATTTTGAATGAGAATTGAAGTTCTTTTGAAAAGGTTTTGAAATGATCAATTGCCTTGATAATGTGGTGGTTCAAATTGAGATGAGCATGGTAGTTGAGTCTTTTGTTTGAGTCTTTTTGTTTATTATTTTTCTTAATTTTTAGAATAGATTAGTCTTTTGTGCTTTGATTGAGCTTTAGAGCATATTTCATTCCTTACTTTATGAGTATCTTGTTTGAGGACAAGGAATAGTTCAAGTTTAGGGGTTTGTGTTATGTCCTAATACACACGCAAGTGTACACGATCGTACAAGTAATATAGGATTGGGAGTCCAGATATCGTACCCACAGGGACTTATCGATTAACTATTTTACTAAATTAAACTCTTATCGATTAACTATTTTAATAAATTAAACTATTTCTAATTATTTATTCAAGGGTAAAAAATCCAAAGATGAATTTATGGTTAACTAATCTAGAAATAAAAAGAAGAAGTTAACTAATGAACAATTAACCAAATAAAGAGCAGATTTTCACGTAATTAATATGATGAAATCGATCTAGGATTATGGATTTGCTAACAATCATGTTGAGTAAGCAATTTTATTGACTTGTTTATTTATCTAATTATTGATTTACGGGGTTGGTGACATGATTATGGTCTTCCGAGCCTTTAATCGTCTATACAAAATAGTCTCACAACTACATCATTCAGTAGGGATGTGATATTCTATTCTGAACTCATTTATATGTCTTCCCGTTTCGTAATCAAGTAAGGCGATCTAGGTATATTCCTATCCTAGCCGCAAATCTACTCTTTACGTTACAAAAGAGAGATATTACTCCCTATATTCTTCGTTCTATCCCAATGATTATTCTTTTGAGTTCACAAAGAGAATATAGATTTATTTTAATGGTAGCTAAGCATTAAAATAGTAAGCACAAGGATATAAGAACAACTAATATGATAATCTTCACAAATCGAATCAATTGTCTACTACAATAATTATGAAGCTACCATAATCCTAGAACGAGAATTTTAACTCCATATAGACATGGAGCAATTAAAATAAATCATCCAAAAGAAAAAATGCAAAAATAAATAATAAAGAAGAAGAAAAGATGAAACCAATATTCTCCGGCCTCCACGGCGGCTTCTAGCTATTCGTAGGTCAAAAGTTATGTGTACTTCATTCTTATGGGCTATTTATAGATATAGGAAAAAATCTCAAATAAAATAACTGAGTCCAAAATAAATTGGGAAACCAAAACTGAACTGGTTTCGATGACACAGACAACCAAAGTATGCCGCCTTCAATACTGTGCATTATTGATCCTTCACAAAGTGCCACGTGTGCAGCAGGTAGTGATTTCAATCCAATTTCAATTCCATTTGCAACTATATAGAAATATTAATATTATATTCAATTCAATCTATTAAGCTGCCTGCTTGATTTCCTTATATAATCTTCTAATTTTAATTTATTTTTTATTCAAATCTCTTCCGCTTCACATCACTTTAATGCTACACATAAGAATACCCAACATAAGAATAATTCATAAAATTAATGCTCAAACGATAATTAAAGACTAAATATGAGGTAAATAATGATTAAATATATGTATTTTTGGCCTCACATCACCACCCCACACTTAGACTTTTGCTCGTCCTCGAGCAAGCATTGAAGCTCATCTCAAAAAATCAAACTAGGAATACCACCACTTCGATTGATACAAACAATTAGGCCATACAAAAACTCAAAAACATCAAGTACACTTCCCGATCATTATGCAAGATATATAAATAATCAACAAACTTCTAACCTCCTAACCTCAAAAATGGACTCTAACTCATCAAATTAAAGTTTGTTCACCTACTCCATCAAATAAAGATAATACAATCACCTATCTATCATGAAACAAGTGCCCTCACGAGAAGAAATAGTCCACACACTCAATTTAAAGAATCAAATATAAATTAAGGACTTAGCATCAAAGAACAACTCTCGCACTCACAAACGAATTCACATGTATGCACAAAGAACCATAGACTTGCCCATTATGTACATCTCCACTTATTAAGCATGCTCGAATAGAATCAAATAGGACTTTTAACGGGTTGTAATGTTGGCTAGGGTATGGGTAGGAAAACTACAGAATAGTGACTTACACTTCCCTAAGCACTTTGCACTTTTTTTAAACTTCATCACCCATTATTTTCATCACTTTTTTTCATCCCTCTCTTCAATTATTTTAACTAGTATTCTCATCATATCAAGAACGTTTCACTCTTTTTTTTTTGGTACATTCTTTCTAAGAGGGTCTTTTTATCACTTTTTAGCTATCATTGGTTACCTTTTACACTCAATCATCCCTTTTCTTCAGATTAAACAATTTTAGCACAATCTATGCTACAGTGCTCAAGGAAGTAGGGTGCAAAAACTAGGGATTCAACCAAAAGATTAAGGTAAAAATACGGCTACCAAATGAAAGGCTACAGGCTCAAAGGGGCTACTAGTGATATAATATCTGAAAACGCTAAAACTTACTAGACAAATCAAAGAAAGCCTATTATCATCTTCTAAACAGAACAATACTTATTATTTAACTTCAGTAACATGCAAGGCAAGTTCTGACTAAGATGCAAAACATGAAATATACAAGAATTCTCACCACTCATGGCACAAGTATTAGTCAAGATGGATCAATTCTACTTCTAAGACAGACAGGGTCATAGAAAACTATAAAATAAGAATAAGCTATATATATAGAGTCACAAATATGAGGCTAGGTGTCCAAAGATTTGCTATTTTATTTTATACTCAAGTACTCACAGAAAAGTACTTCTCAAGCTCAGGCTTAAATTGCTAGTACCAAACAAGTCAAAATGTCTTTTCTTTTCTCTCTAAAAAAAATAAAATAACTATGCCTAAAAATATAAATAAAAAAATAAAAAAATATAAAAGTTACTCTAAAAATAAAAAAATTACCCGGTTCAAAGAGCCCCGTTCGGAAAAGAACCGAGGCCATAAGAAAAACCAAGGAGTGGATGAGATATGCCGCTTAAGAACTAAAATAAAAAAATTAATAAAAAAATAAAAAATCTTTTTTTTTTGTATTTTTTTCTATATATATATTTTTTTATATTTTTTTCTCAAATAAAATAAAATCCTATGGAATATTCATCCTTAAACTCACAAATATTGGAAGATTTATCACCCAACACTTAAAATCATGCTTTGTCTATAAAGCAATTTATAGAAAAAGAAGAAGAAGAGTGATAAATACTCCCTGAGGCCCTCTAGGGCCTAGCTAACATCATATTTCTTCAGTTTTCATCAAGGATTGTGCAATGCCACACTTACGCTCAATCATGCTCCTTACCTTCAAATTTGGGTACTCAGACTTCCCCTAATCTACAAAAATAAAACAAGAAAAAAATGTAACACTATAAAAAAAATAAGAAGCTACACTACAAATTGGGTTGCCTCCCAACAAGCGTCTGATTTAACATCACGGCACGTCACCATCAATTTTACCACTTTTCCTTCTAGTTAGAACTTATGAATTGAACCCTTAATTTTGCATCGATTTTTCTGCTCCGCTCAAGGGGTGGTGGACAAAGATGAAGGAACCAAGTAATGGATGATGCATGTTAAATCGCTTGGTCGTGAAGTGAGGCATGTTTTTATGTTGCTTGTCTGGTGCAAATTTAAGAATGTAGAATTCTTGTTCCTCATCTTCACACTCTTCCACTATTTCAGATGACTCCAAAGACATGTCATCATCTAAACATAATGTAGAAAAGTGCTTTGAATGAGATCCAACACATCCCACTTTTCCATTTGCACTATCTGCAACATGCTCACATTTATACTCCCTCTTAACATCAGCCTTAATCAAAAAACGATAGTTGAATGGTTGAAATTCTTCTTCCCTCTCCACAGACTGACTAGAATCCAATTCAGCATATTGAGTAGGTGCACACCACTCGCTTCCCTGAAAATTTTGCAAATACTCTCTCGATGGGGTCTTCCACAAAAATAACAAGAATAATCATCATTTGACCACCATCTATCCCGGGCCGATTTATCAAGAAGAGTGATGGAAAAGCAAAAGAAACTAAAAAGATAACTATGTAAAAAATAAATATGTACAACTCAAATAAATAACTAGAAAAAGTCTAATCTAGATAAATAATTAACACCGAAGTCCCTGACTGTAATGACCCTTCCGGTCATTTCCACGTATAAGTTTTGAAGTCAAGCAAATCGACAAAAGTTATCGTAAGTTCTTTAACAAATTTTCTGAACTTTGGGTCAAATGTATCAGGGCTTTTCTCCCAATATTTAAAGAGTTAGAAGTCCCCCGAAATACCAAATCGAAGGTCTACGAGTCTAGTTTCCAACGCACAAAACCTCACGTCCAAATAATCTCGGAGTAAAAAGTTATGGTTGTTTTACCGCGGACTGTCTGGCAGAAAACGGGTTGCGAACCGGGTCGCGAACCGGGTCGGGTTAAACTCGATTTAAGCCTCAACTTCACGTTTTAAGACGCCATTTCAGTTCTGAAACAGTTATAAAAAATAAGGGAGGATCCCGAGAGAATTCTTGAGTATCGAAATCGTGCGTATTTGAAAGTATTTTATTTAAAAGTCGAAGGTGGTAGGAAGTTATATTATATTATTATTACCTTTGCAAAATATTTTATCGGAGATAATAAATTTAGTTATGTTGAAAATTATTATTATAATATAGTAGGTTTTGTTTGAAATAATTTTCTATGAATTATGATATATTTAAAATATTATATTTATTTTACCACGAATTTATGCAATACCCGAATATATACTTAGCGGGATGAAATTGGTTGCCACCTCCACCCCCACGTGTAAGTGGAAGATGGAGGCAGCAATTAGTATATTAGTAGCGGTCATCAGCATATACACATAAGATAATGGTTTCTACCTAACTTTTATACACTTAAATAGGTACTGAACATGGTTAATGGAGAATGAGTTCATTTCTCTCAACAAACACATCAATTACATAGCTTCTCCACTTACATTCATACGTACACAGAGAAGGGGATTGGTGGAACCAATTAAATGTTGACGTTATATTAAATTTTCTGAAGAAAATCAATTATCTACGTCAAGTTATTCCGTCCCAAATCCGAATCCGATTCCGATTTAGTTTTGGATTTTCTCGGAGTGGTTCGAGCTTGGACATCGTTGTTCCAGCAGCTTGTCGTCGGACGACAGGTAGGTTACGGTTTATTTTCCCTAGACTCCGCATATATAAAATAAAATTGTATTAATGGGCATCCTTGGGTTGGTTTATTAGGTTGGTACCACAGACCTCGACCGCTTTATTCATGTCCGCCTACTTTTGTTCCTCCGTTGCTTGTAGTATTTGCCGATATATTTTATTTACCCTTGTGGTCCTGTGAGGCCTTGTTGACTCTGGAACATAGAAGGTGGGATTTTGGGAATGTCCGCGAGTCCCGGGCATAGAATTATCCTTCTAGGCTGGTTATGCTTGCTGAGTAGCTGTGGGCCTGTGCAGGGTCGATAGGTTGATTGTGAGCTGCGGGGCAGCTATTGTGTGTGATCATACCATTTCCATGCATATAAAGAGGTTTTATCCATGTTTTACCGTGGTTTTGGCTTCGGGCCTACTGGCACTGTTTTCTAAACCTTGCATGGCCCGGGGGGCCCGTTTTTGATGAAAATGATTTGGAAATGGTTGATTTGACTTGTGAGTATTCTTGGGTAAAAGAAAGTAAAATTATGTTTTAAGACACCAGTTTTACTACTACGCTAGACTCGGCAGGGCCGGAGTACTAGTTGAGTTTTCTTGCTACTTGAGATGATTTTTAGCCTCGGTCGGACCGAGCACCTGAGATGACTTTTTACCGTTTAGACCCGGCTACGCCCGGGCACCCTTGGAGGGGTTTTTTGAGATATTTTCCTACTATTTTTAGTCCTGGACAGGGTCTGGGCATGCATATTCGAGACTGGGTCTCTATCTTGATATCGAGACTGGGTCTCTATCTTGATACATGTTCTGATACTGAGATTTAGTATGGGGTCTGGGACCTCCATGGACCTTGACATCCGGGCCAGGGGCTACGGGCTGCGTGTGCCGGAG